>CM028345.1:32078825-32678825 GCA_016618105.1 Dendrobium huoshanense
TTACACACACATAGAATGGTTTGCTAGGCACCACTTCTAGATCTAGGTTAGGCCGCTGGGTTTTATTTTTTGCTGTGTGCCGGAGCTTTCGTAGTTTTCACTGCATGCTGTTTGAAAATTGAATTGCTGTGTTTGCTTACTTTTTCTGCACTCTGGATGTGAGCGCTAGATTTACCCCTAGGTTAGGAACGCCATATATATACTGTTCTTCCGTGCAGGTGGCCATGCTCAAGCTGATAAAAAAAGGGGGGAGCATTATGATATTTCTAATAATATTTATGCAGGTGCTTGCTCAGCTCCCCCTAAATAAAAATGAGGGCTAAAATTAATAATTATAACTGTACAGATGGAGCTGCTTAGCCCTCATAATTAAGAGCATGGCTTGGCACAGGGTCAATGGTGTTAGCATTTTCATTTCCATATAAACTGCTTGGGATGATTTTTACTAGGATAACCTTGCAGGGATTCTTAGATTTACTGCTTTCAATTCATGTAATTTATTTGTAATAATTGTTAAGAGTTGTGAAAACAACTATTGAGTTGGGATATTCTTATCCAGCTTGAATTCTAAAAGAAGAAGGCATCCCCAAGGGGAGAGTCTTCTTCCATTTGGAAGATCGAGCTGGATGGCTTTAGATATCCAAAGAGAAAAGGCAATACCCCATACTGGGGGAATTGTCTCTTCGTTTAGATATTCAAGCCACGACGGATCCAAGGAGTCCAAGGAGGAGTGATCCAAGGAGTCCAAGGAGAGGATACCCAGGAGACTGAAGATATTGAAGATTTGAAGATCCAATATCCCACTCAAAGTTGTTGGCGTCTGTCATAGACTTAGAAATCCGGGTTGTTGGCAGTGGTGCCCGGCCACTTTACTTTTCTGCATACCCTGGGTTGTAATTAAAGGGCAGTTGGCCTATGGACATTTACTTGATTAGTTGGATTTATATTGATGTGTTTACCTGATTGCGCAGTAGAATTACCTGCTTTTTCTAGGTTTCTTTCTTGCATGCCGCTTTGTTTTCGCCTGGATCGTATTAGGCTCTTTAAGGACTGAAAAATCTTTTATACTCATAACCAAAATTTAATATTTAAGTTTTAAATAACATAGAAACTTAACGAACCTAGGGAACTGCCGGAATCGTCCGGGGTCGCATGCATATTACTGCATCTTCTCTCTCCTTCTAATAAGACATCTCCCTGCCTGCGGGTAGAGTCCGGATAATCTGGCCTATGAGGATGAAGTGCCGGACCTAGGGAGACTCAGTCTTTTCTAAAAATTATTTTATATTAAGCCTGTTTTTAAAATCTAAAGCATTCATGAGCTGACATTTCAACTAGCATGCATTGCATTAGAAATCAATTTAATTAAAATTTAATTGCATTAGTTAGGGCATTCACCCAACATAAGTCCAGGACCACTTAGGAAATTCTCTAGATGTCGGTCCTCTTCCAATAAACTGTACCTCCCACCCATCTTTCATAATTGACCTGATAGCATGGTTTTGAAGCGATTAGGTGGTTAGCTGGCTCCCCCATCCAGCCGGGATAAGTCCAGATTTTGCATTGCATTAGCTAGGACACTGGTCTTAGTGTGTGTCGAACACTAAGTCCAACTAGATTTAGGATTCGAGGCTACTACATTCGGTCTCGTAGTATGCCTTAAATAGTAGGTAGGTCCTTTCTTTTCAGGGACCCTAAATCCTACTTATCCGCGTCACAGGATGACGCCACCTCCATCCTTCTCTCACGCATGTGATTGAGTGTTGATTTTTCTTCTTCCAGTTTCCTTAGTACCCTAGAGCCTCCGAATGCTGGTATGAGCCACGCATGTTGATTCAGCCCTTCGGACCTTTCTTCCCTTTGAGTAGGATTTCCTAGTCTATACCCTTGTGCCGATCCCACTTTAAGAGAGGATAATGTATGATCCTTAATCGAGAGTTTTCTCAGGCTCCGGCCTGGGATGTAATTAACCACGGGGCTTGCGCCCGTTGGAAACTTGGTCCCACAATCTACTAAACCCCATTCGAGCTCTTGCATCGGATGGGGGAAACCCGTGATTTGGTCATGTATATTACTACCCATCGAGGTGTGTTGGCGTCAGCCTCTATCCTCAATGGTTAGTCGTATGCACGATCCAATCTGTCCCTTCCAATCGACCCGTTTGCGCGGTGCTCTTTCGGAGGTCCACAGGTTTCTGGCGACCACGGTGGGACCAGTTTCTCTCTCCATCTTTGGATCATATATTATCTTTTCTTGTGTGTACTCCGGGATTGGTACTCCTTAGATTAGGTCCGTCCCACTCTTAGTTAGGGTCTTTCCTTAGTTAGGGTTCCTTTCCCTTAGCTAGGGTTTTCTTCCCTACGCTACTTCTTTCCAGCCAAGCAGGCTATTCCGTCCTTTATCTATTCATATCCATCTTTATCAAATCCTCATTAAATCCTTCATTCTTTTATTATTTCTGATTTCTAACTTGTCGATTTCTTTTCTTGGCAGCAGTGTCATGGCTTCCTTCGTACCTTCAGTTACTTTTGCCTTTGGTTCGGACGCGTGGGTGACTCTTCCTGAGTCACTGCTCGCTAGTCCGCCAGTGGGAGGGATCACTTTTGGTTCCTTCACTGACTCGGCTTTCGTCACCCTTGGCGGGCCGACCCCGGCAGAGGCTGCTGCATTCTCTCCTCCCCAGAGGAGAGGACGCGCAGTCATGCGCCCGTTTGGACGTCCTGCTGCTCGGCGCCCAGTCCGAGCACCACGTCCTGTTCCTGTTCCTGCGCAGCCAGTGCGCCCTGTGGCTAGGCGACCAGTGCCTAGGCCACTTCCTGTTCCAGCGGTCAGGCGTCCAGTGCCTGTCGCTCCTACTGCACAGGTTGCTCCGGCCCCTCAGCGCCGGCAGCCTGTCGTAGTTCCCCCCGTTCGTCCAGCGGTCCGGCGTCCAGTGCCTGCCGCTCCTACAGCACAGGTTGCTCCGGCCCCTCAGCGCCGGCAGCCTGCGACTACTGTTACTCCCGTTGTTCCAGCGGAAGTACCTCGTGTTCGGGTTCCCCCTCCCACTTCCACCAGGAAGAGGGGTGCCCAGACCGAGGTGCCTTCGCCTTCCACTGGTCGGGTTTCTGTTTTCGCCCGACTTTCTCACCCTGAGGTTGTTGGGCAGACCCCGACACTTCCCGTTGTTCCTGTTCCCGGTTCTGATGTTCCTTCCTCTTCCACCTCCGGCCTTGGGAGAAGGGCCAGGAGGAATAGGAACAGGAGACTTCGTTTAGCTGCGTCAGAGGCAGAGAGGCAGCGGATGGCCGATGCCATCGTTCACGATGAGATAGTTCAGAGTCAGAGGAGAGTGGCTCCCAGGCAGCGGAGGCCACAGCCAGTTGTTGATGCACCTACTCCAGAGGTGGTGGTAGCCCCCGAGTTGGAGGCAGTTCAGGGAGGACGCTTCTCTCCGCTGACGCATAGTGGTGATGAGGAGGACGTTGCCCGCATAGCGGCGGCTCCTCCTGTCGTCACTACTCACCCCGAGCTAGGGTACCCAGGGACGCTGGTGTCCGAGCCCTCACTCAGAGGATTCGGAACATCGTCCGCCTAGCTCGTGGCAGAGGGCCCGTCAGTCGGGAGGGCTTACTCCGTCAGATTTCTCGGGCTACCTTCCAGTTACGACAACAGACTGCGAGGAGACTCTACAGTTGGCAGAGGGGGCAGACACCCCAGCAGCCTGCGGACATAGTTCCAGTAGTCAGACCCCCGGCGGTTACTCCTGCTGCAGGACGACGCCCACGTCGTCGAGGACGGAGACAGCAGCGGAGGCCTGCCCAGCCTCAGGTCAGTTCAGAGGTTGCAGTCCCAGAGCAGCCAGTTGCCCGTGCAGCACCCCACCGTAGGAGGTGGGTTTGGAGACGTCGGCAGGCGGACACCCCTGTCGACCCAGTTGAGCCAGTAGAGGCAGCACCACCGTCAGATGCAGAGCAGTTTGACGATGTAGATGATTTGATGGATGTAGTAGTTACTTCCAAGGTAGAGGCAGTCCCGATGATGTGCGATGAGGAGATGGCACCTACTCTAGAGGGATCCCTAGAGAGGGATGAGACAGAGTCAGTCCGTAGCCCTCATAGGATTGGTTCCCCTATGAGTCCGTACATAGCAGCCCTCCAACAACATTTCTTGGAAAATGATGACACACTAGCAGATGAGTTGGAGGAGGAGATACCAGTTCACCGGGTATATGTGGTTACCCGACGAGGTCACTCGGATGAGAGAGAGCCCGAGGACCAGGATGAGCAGGGAGAGCCCGAGGTGGGTGGATCTCCCAGATCAGTTAACACGGATGCTACCGTTCTATACTTACAGACACAGATGGCGGAGATGGCCAGAGCCATGGCAGCCATGACAGCACAGTTGACAGCTCTGGGGGCGATGCCTCAGGTGACAGGTGTAGCAGCTACCAGTACCTCCAGAGAGCAACCAGTAGTACCACCTGTTACAGTAGACCCCGTAGGAGTGGACAGGGTCCAGAGAGTAGTCCCAGCACCACCCACGGTACTTCCTTACACTACTTCAGTTCAGAGTCAGCCAGCTCAGATGTCAGCAGGTCAGATCCAGGATTTGATAGCCCAAAAGGTAGAGCAGGCGATTTCCTCTAGGAAGACTGGAGAGTCAGTTAGCAGGGGGCGTCCTTACCCTGTAGAGTACGAGCAGGAGCCTTACCCCCCTGGTTTTATCCCTCCTAGGTTCAGAGTTTTTGACGGGTTTGGGAACCCGAGGCAGCATGTGGCTCAGTACCGAGCCATATGTTGCAATATAGGAGGGAGTGATCCACTGATGTTGAGGTTGTTCGTCAGCAGCTTGGCGGGGGTGGCGTTTGCTTGGTATGCCGACCTCCCCAACGACTCAGTCAGGACCTTCGCAGAGTTGGAGCAGCTGTTTGTGCAGAGGTTTATTAGCACAGAGTTACAGTGGGAGAGCTAGTGGTGACCAGGCAGCGTCCCAGAGAGAGTCTCACAGATTACATAGTCAGGTGGAGGAATCTCAGTTTGCAGTGTGAGCCACAGCTCCAGGAGCAGCATGCAGTTGAGATCCTTTTGAAGAACATAGATGGTCCGATAGCACCATACCTGAAGGGTTTCACCATTAGAACCTTTCAGAAGCTCCTCACCAAGGTCACTAGCCTACAGGACAGCATACCCGCTGCAGTCCCTCCTAAGGTTGAGAGTCAGCCTTCGCGCAGACCTCAGCGGCAGGAGTTTTCAGGGGCACCTCCACCTAGGAGAGGAGAGGTTCACAGTACTCAGGGACCATCAGATAAGGGCAAGAAGCCCTTAGTCACTTCAGTACCCCAGCAGCCACGACCAGCTAGTCAGCCACACTCAGCCAGCAGGTCTTACTCAGTTGACCAGCCAGGGGGACAGCCCAGGACCTCCCGCAGGACTCCAGAGAGTCAGCAGTACCTGCAGGAGAAGCTTAGGAAGGAATATCCCTTTAAGAGGGAGAGTGTGAAGAAAATTTTTAGATTCCTTCACTAAGAACAACCTGTTGGTATTCCCCGAGAGCAGTAGAGCAGAGGAGGAGGGATCAGACTGAGCACCCCCTTTACTGTCCTTACCACAGACATGTCGGACATGTGTTGGAAGACTGCTATGTCTTCAAGGATAGAGTAGAGAGACTGATGATCACAGGACAGATACGCCTTCAGGACAGTGATCTAGTGCAGCCCAAGGGCAAGGCCCCTCAGACAGTTCAGCTAGTCTCCAGCCCCAGTGATTGTCAGAGTGATGCTCAGGGCACTACTAGCAGTTTACCCACGAGTTTTGATGATGATTGGCAGATCTCACTTTCCAGGAAGACCAGGAGGATGATAGACAGAGCAGTTCAGAGCTCAGAGGCAGTTGAGAGTAGGCCACCTCAGGCCAAGTCGACAGTTGCCGCTGCAGTTACCACTCCAGCACTTTCTTCCTCTTCTTCTCCTTCTGTTGTAGTGCTAGATAAGCACATTTCCTCTTCTACTTTTTCTTCTTATGGATGTAATAAAAAAATGTATGAAAGAGAAAAGTATGTTGTAACTGCAGAGGGGAAGACAGGGTTCCTTCCAGCACTTACGCTGAAGGACTTTGTTCTCCCTTCATTTGATGAGGAAATAAAAATAGAAGACGATTCTGAGTACTTTTGGTCTTCTGTACCTTTTACTTACGCTTCTACTGTTACTCCTAGTTCTTCTTCTTCTAGCACTCGCTCTTCCTCAGTACTACATGTTTCTTATAATATGGATGATTCTAATGATGAGTTTGAGTCTGATGAAGAACCTGTTTTTACAATACCAGAGGGTGGATGTTACATGGATTCAGAGGATGAATCCGAGAACCCACTCTCACTAATTTCCTTAGAACCAACACCTGCCACCACCACTGAACCAGAGGAATCTCCTTATTGAGGATGACTCAATACAGGAAGTTCATCTGCGTTCAGGGAAGGTCCTTCCACCCAGGTTGGCTAAAAATACAAAAGATAAGAATATCATTACCCAGCATGATGATCCTATCCCTTCCTCCCAGGAGCAGCCTAAGGAGAAAGGGAAAGGCCCTCAGCTGGAAGTTGATTATAATGTGTTTGCTCACCTAAGGAAAATTCCTTCCCTTCTTAGTGTCTATGATGCTTTGATGCTGTCACCCGACTTGAGAGAGACACTGGTAAAAGCCCTGCTTGAACCAGAGACCTATCAGGCATTCTTTACTTCTGACCCTGATGATGGGGCATGGCATTTGTACAACATGCCATGCATCACTTTCTCTAGTCGTGACCTCCTGTTAGGGACCACTGAGCACAATCGTCCCTTGTATGTCACTGCTGAAGTCAATGATTATGAGTTGAATAGGATCCTCATAGATCAAGGGCTTCAGTAAACATACTAACCCATGAAACTTTGAAGAGCCTCTCCCTAGGTCATTTGAAGCTCACTTCCGACAAGATCATGTTGAAAGGCTTCAATGACCAAGGCCAGCGAGCTCTAGGGTCTATTACCCTGCCTCTAAAATTTGGAAATTTTCTAACTGAGGCAAAGTTTCATGTGATTGAGGCTGATACTTCATACAAGGCTCTCTTAGGAAGGCCTTGGACTCATGAGTATGGAATGGTGCCCTCTACCTTGCACCAATGTATGAAGTTTTGAGGAATGATGTTGAGTATATCATTCCTGAAGATACCCAGTCCTTTTCCGTGCATGAGATCTCTATGTACGACGACGCCGAGTACTACGTACCTCGGAAGACTCGTAGAGCTCCACCTGCTCAGTCCCCAGTGATACCTGATACTGTTGTACAGGGTCCTACGCAGCCACCTGCACAGGGTCCTATACAATCGTCAGTACAGGGTCCATCACAGGTTGGTATCGAGCTAGGTGTTCCCACTGCCCATTCTGATGGAGAGCCCTCTCAGTTGGCAGTGAGGCACGACGTTCCCCCTAGTAGAGGCAGGGGAGGTAGAGGTAGAGGTAGAGGGAGAGGCAGAGTTGCGATCCGCGAGCCGCGAAATCACGACACTCGTACACCTCCTCCACCTAACCTTTACACTTCTTCTTTGACTGTAGAGTCCGACTCTTCCGACGATGAAATGATCGATATTCTTCAGCGTCCAGTCACTTCACCACCTCCCTATTCCGTAGGCTATGATTCACTACCTACTCTTTGTAGCCATTTGATACCTGAAGGTGGATTGGTTATTGATATTAGCTCAGACGAGGAAGAGGACTTCCGACGTCAGACTACTACCAAACAACCTTCCCCCCATCAGATACGCGGGATAGGAGTTGGGGATTCCAGTCAGAGATCTTCTGGCACTCCTGTAGTTGATGATACTGACACAATTTGGGGTAGCCACAATCCCATACCTCGCTTGTACGATTCATTTGGGCCAGCCCGACCTAGGGAATGTCCCTCTGTACCCCGTAGTATAGGTGCACCACTGGGTCCTGTGAGACAGGATTTAGAGGAGACCGCTATGGATATAGAGGTCAGGAGTGCCCCTCGTTACTTTTCACCTGCTGTAGAGAGCTTTGTTGAGCGTGGTCTCGTTCGTTCCACTTGGCCCGACGAAGAAGCTCTACAGCAGGCACGAGTTTGGCGGACTGATTTTCCCCAAGGTCTAGGAGGCGTAGGTTATATGGGGTTAAATCAGTCCAGTGATGCCAATATTCATGTCGTTTCCCACGTCTATCCGGTTGTTTCTCTTGCCGACGAAGAAGACCCGGATAGTGACAATGATAGAATACTCGAGGCTCCACAAGAGTTTGAAGATGGTGTCACTTCTGCCATGGACGAACTGTGTGAGGTAAACTTAGGCACTGAGTCAGATCCTAGGCCTATTTTTCATAGTGCTCTACTGTCTGAGTCAGAGGCTCAAGAATACATCGAGTTGCTATCAGAGTTTAGAGACTGTTTTGCCTGAACTACACCGAGATGCCTGGTCTAAATCCAGAGGTAGCAGTCCATAAGTTAGCCATTAAGTCTGACGCAGTCCCTGTTAAACAAGCACCTCGTAGGATGAGGTTGGAAATTGAACAACAGGTGATCGCTGAAACCAAGAAGCTTATAGAAGCTGGTTTCATTAGGGAAGAGAAGTACCCAACATGGCTTGCCAACATTGTTCCAGTCCGGAAGAAGAGCGGACAGATACGAGTCTGTATCGACTTCCGTGATTTGAACAAGGCATGTCCTAAGGATGATTTTCCTCTCCCCATTCCAGAGCTTATGGTGGATATAGCATCATCCCATAGCATCTTCTCATTCATGGATGGTTCATCTGGTTACAATCAGATAAAGATGGACCCTGAGGATGAGAAGTTTACCGCTTTTCGGACACCTATAGGTGTCTTTTGTTACAAGGTGATGCCCTTCGGTCTCAAGAATGCCGGAGCCACCTATCAACGTGCCATGACTGTCATCTTTGATGAGATGATACATGAGCAAGTTGAGTGCTATGTGGATGATCTAGTCGTCAAAAGCAAGGTCCGCGAAGATCACCTCAAAGATCTGCGAATCGTTTTTGAACGTCTGCGCAAATTTGATTTAAAGATGAATCCTTTAAAATGCGCATTTGGAGTCAATGCAGGAAAGTTCTTAGGGTTCATAGTCCGCTACCGTGGCATTGAGATAGATCCCTCTATGATCAAGGCCATAGTAGATTTAAAACCTCCTAAGAGTCTTACCCAGTTGAGATCCTTTCAGGGTAAACTAGCTTTCCTGCGGAGATTTATCTCCAATCTTTCTGGTAGGTGTCATCCTTTCTCTGCACTAGTGAAGAAGGATGCCCGATTCCATTGGGATGAGAGTTGTCAGGAGGCCTTTGAGAGCATAAAGCGCTACCTGATGAACCCCCCTGTTTTAGCTGCACCTATCCCAGGTAGGCCGTTGATTCTCTACACTACGGCCCTTGGATGAGTCTTTAGGTGCATTGTTGGCTCAAGAGAATGAGGAAGGCAAGGAGAATGCCTTGTACTACCTCAGCAGGCGACTAATACCTGCAGAGCTTAAGTACCCAGCGATAGAAAAGCAATGTTTAGCCTTAATCTTCGCGGTACAGAAGCTTAGGCATTATATGCTATCACATAAGATCAATCTGATCTCTCGAGTCAACCCATTGCAGTACCTGATGACCCGTCCGACCCTTTCAGGTCGTCTAGCACGATGGTCTATGATACTACTGCAATTTGATATTACTTTTGTTCCTCAGCGGGCCGTCAAAGGACAGGCTCTAGCTGACTTTTTGGCCGATCACCCGATCCCTGCTGATTCCCCACTCAACGATGAGCTACCTGATGAATTCATTATGAGTGTGGATGAACAGGAGTCCCCTACTTGGGAGTTTTACTTTGACGGTGCGTCATCCGTTAAAGCTTCAAGTCCATATACGAAACTCCTACAATTAGGGTAGGATTAGGCCTGATTTTTGTGTCTCCTGATGGTCATACTCTACGGTACTCCTATAGTTTATCAGAACCTCGTACTAATAATGAAGCTGAGTACGAAGCTCTGATTTTGGGGTTAGAGTTGGCCATTCAGATGAGTCTTACGCGGGTGAAGATCTTTGGAGACTTCCAACTGATAATCAATCAAGTAGCGGGAGTCTACAAAGTACTTAAGCCTGAGCTCATTCCATATCATAATAAAGCAATGGAGCTCCTGAGCTTAATACCAGAAGTAACTTTGGCCAAGGTCCCTAGATCTGAAAATGGAAAAGCAGACGCATTGGCCAAGTTAGCAAAAGAATTAGCTGACCCTACTGGAAATCCAGTGCCTATTATTGTCCAATATCGTCAAGCTCTGTGCCCCGCAGACTTGTCTACTCCCAATCAGACCCTTGCAGTGTTTGCTGTGGATGAGGAGTCAGATTGGAGAGAACCCTTCATAGAGTATTTGAAACATGGTAGGCTTCCAGATGATAGGTCTCTCGCTGCTCAAATTAGAAAGAGAGCCTTATCATTCGCCTATGTAAATGAAACTCTGTATCGACGCTCTTTTGACCAAATGTGGTTGAGATGTCTCAGTAAAGAAGAGGCTAAAAGAGTCATGAGCGAGATACATGAAGGGCTTTGTGGTGCCCATCAGTCTGGACCTAAAATGAAAGGCAGAATTAAACGCCTTGGCTACTACTGGCCGACTATGATCCACGATTGTATGGAGCACGCTAAGAGATGCCACCAGTGCCAGATTCATGGCACGGTGATTCACCAACCCCCTAATCCGTTGCACCCTACTGTTTCTTCTTGGCCATTTGAGGGCTGGGGCACGGATGTGGTGGGTCCTATAGACCCTCCTTCCTCTAAGGGTCATAGGTTCATTTTAGCCGCCACTGATTACTTCTCTAAGTGGGCAGAAGCTGTCCCACTTAAGGAAGTTAAATCAGAAGATGTGATGCGCTTCTTTCGCGATAACGTTGTTTATCGCTTTGGTGTTCCGCGCCGTATAATCTCAGATAACGGCCCGTCCTTTAGAAGCACCAAAATTGCCAGATTTGCCCGCCGCCATAATATTAATTGGCGATACTCGTCGATTTACTACCCTAAAGCCAATGGCTTGGCAGAGGCATTTAATAAGACTCTTGTGCAACTGATAAGGAAAATCCTTGTTGCAAATAAAAGAGAATGGCACGATAAGTTACCTGAAGCATTATGGGCGTATAGGACTACCTACCGTACTCCTACCCAGTCCACCCCATATGCTTTAGCTTTTGGGGCTGAAGCTGTCCTCCCACTTGAGGTCGAGCTCCCCTCACTGCGTGTCGCAGTTAGTTACAATCTATCTGAGGAAGATAATGCCCGACTAAGGTTGGAAGAGCTAGATGGTTTAGATGAGCTTCGCTTACGAGCTTATCAATACCTTAAGCTAAGTCAGGCTCGAATGATACGACACTACGAGCGCCTTGTTAGACCCCGTGCTTTCCGGGTAGGCGAGTTAGTTCTTGTTTTGCGTAGGCCTATCATCTCGCACCGTCGGCGAGGTGGTAAGTTTGAGCCTGTTTGGGAAGGCCCCTTCGCTGTAGAGCAAGTTTATGAAGGTGGTGCCTACCTACTTGTTGATGCAAATGGCGTTCACCCGATGCCTGTCATCAACGGACAGTACTTGAAAAAGTACTATGCCTGAGTCTAGTACTTCACAGGGGAGCCTCCCTACCGCCTGTAGATATCCCTCTGTATATGTAGCTCCTAAAAGGATCTCTTTTACTTTTCAGCAGTCTGCGTGGCCACGATGATTTGTCCTCTACCACGCGACGTTGCTTAGAAGAGTATGAAGTCATCCTTAGAGGTGATACACCAATACGCCGTAGGGATGTTTTGTACTTTGGTCTGTGCGCACCAATCACGTTGGTGCTATCGCATAGAATTTTTAGTTTGTTCTCCCCTTTGTAGGGCTTAGTCCCCCAGTTTCACCTGTCGCCCCAGGTGTGGTCTGGGATATCAAAACCAGTAGTTTGAGTCCAGATTTTTGAGAGGTGATACTGGGTCCACACCACTCCATGACAGTCAGGCATGGCGATGGAGATCCACTATCCCAAATTGAGTTTCTTTTTCCTATCAGTCCTAATCTGATAAATGTAGCCCCTAGTCCATTCATATGAGTTGAATGTGATAAAGGATTTTAGAGTCATTGGCTTAGACTCTTTTGAGACAGGATACTGGGTCCACACCATCCCACGCTAGATAAATATGGTAGTGTTGATCCTTTATCCTGATGATAATTTCAGTTATACATCAATCTCTATACGATTGTGCTCCCCAGTTCATTCATAGGAGATGAATGTGGTCTGGGTTATCAAAACCATCCAATACCCCCAATTTAAAAATTTATGTGTGATAAAGGATGAGAGCTCTTAGTAGAGTAAAACCGGTTGTCCTTGTTGCAGGAGGAACCCGGTAAAACTCTCCAAAAGCACAAATTTCTCAGTTCTGTTCATGTGGCGAATATGATCAGGGTTAAAAAAAAAAAAAAAAAAAAAAAAACGGGAAGCTCTTAGGAGGACAAAAACCCGGTTGCCCTTGTCACAGGAGGAACCCGGTAAAACTCTCTAAGAGCTCAAATTCCCCAAAAATTTCTCTTTCTCCTCCCTTGAGAGTGTTTTGACGATCTCCTCAAGGCCGAGTTCCCACTTAGTTGGTCGATTAACTTATATGATTTTAAATACATTTCTTCTTTAGTGATGTGGTACATTATGTTTTGAGATGTAACCATCACTACCTTTTGGGCTTAGGTCTTTCTGAGAAAAGATCGCCCCATACTGCCCTCTTTTGGCAGTCTACCTTCTATTCATGAATTACTCTGAGCTGCCAGAGTAGTCATATGAATGTGGCAGTGTTACCCTCACTCCACACAGGGTCCTACCTGATTAGGGTAGGTGTTACCACTGTGGTCTTATGATAATCATAAATCTCACTCATGATTATCAGATTAGGTGTCAGGTGTGCTCCCTTGTCACCTCAGAGTTGTTTCCTTAGCTGTGATGTAGTACACCCTCTCTCAGGTGTTAGCATCACATCCTCAGGAGCTCAGGTTTTCCAGTAGAAGATCAGCTCCCTAGTTCCTTTACTCACTTACTTTCAGCATTCGTTCCCTACTCTTAGCTGCTAGAGTAGCCATACGGATGTTGTTTGGTTGTTTTTCCACTTCTCACAGGGTCCTACCCAGTTAGGGTAGGTGTTACCACTGTGACCCACCAATGATCATAGATCTCACTCATGATTATCGTACTAGGTGTCAGGAGTGCTCCCTTGTCACCTTAGAGTTATGCTGTGATGTAGTACATCTGTTCTCAGGTGTTAGCACCACGACTTTAGGAGCTTTGATTTTCCAGTAGAAGATCAGTTACTGAGTTTCTTTGCACCCATACTCTCCACATTCATACTCTACTCCTAGCTGCTAGAGTAGCCCTATGGATGTTGTGTTGTTGCTTTTTCTCCCCACAGGGTCCTGCCCGATCAGGGTAGGTGCTACCACTGTGATCCTTCTGATAATACTTCACTTCTATACATGATTACCGTACTCAGGTGGTAGGTGTGTCCCCTTCACTACCTAGAGCTACTTTTTCTCCTCGTGGTGTAGTATACCTTGCCCAGGATACTAACATCACCACTTTGAGAACTTTGATCTTTTAGCAGAAGATCAGTTCTTTTACTACTTTTTCGTGACCCATGTTACCATTCATACTCTAGACTCAGTTGACAGAGCAGTCCTATGGATGTGTCGAGGTCACTTTTACTTTTCACAGGGTCCCACTAGTTTGTGTGGGTGTCACTACTGTGAGATTTTACTTACTCAGAGTTGTTGTCCTTGGTAGAGAGGATGATCCCTCGCTACTTTGGCTCTTTTTCTTACCTGGTGATATAGGGCATCACACCTTAGATGCTACCACCACCTTTTCCTTGAGTTTTGATCCTCTAGTAGAGAGTCAGCTCTTTCAGATGCTTTTACCACTTGTTTTCCCATCGAGATCCGACCCTAGCTGCCGGAGAGGTCCTTTGGATGTTTTGATCTTGTTTCTACCTCTTACAGGGTTCCCATCAGTTAGTATGGGTTCACTACTGTAGCCTCTTTGAGGATTAGTTTTACCAGGCGTAGTCCTGCCTTCTGTAGTTGAGGTGCCCCCTCGCTACTCGAGTTCTTTTTACTCCTTTGGAATGAGATCGCCCCTTTACACACTTTACAGCGGGTATATCTCTTCCAGCTTTCTTGAGAGATGTCGTTCTGATGTCTTCTCCCCCTTTTTGTGTAGGGTTTGGGTTCTTTAGGAGATCCTGACAGCATTTGGATACTCATGGCCACGACGATTTGTCCTCTACCATGTGGTTACCAAGTTGCTAGGAAGGGTTCCCTAGGTGGCTCTGCCCTCAAAATTGTCCCATTAACTTACCTCTTTTTCCCTCACATCCCTACACAGATGCGTGTTGGGCTGATGTTGAGGTGACTTTTGACCTTCTATTCTGCTGTTTGAAATGAACAGACAGATAGTTGAGTTTACCTGGTAGAGAGGACCTGACAGAGCACCTGGCAGGTACTCCTCGCCACGCTCTCGTTTGCCCTGTCCTGATCAGGCAGGCATCAGAGCCTGACTCTTTATTCACTCAGTTGAAATGACTGGGTGGGTATTGAGCCATTCTTCATCTGCAAGACCGCACTGGCTACAGCAGATGTCGAAGCTTACCCGTTGAGTGAGCCCGACAGAGTCCCTGGGAGGCGCAATTCCTCAACGTTTCTTTCTTTTACCTCGGATGCCCTGTAAAAGACTAAGCAGGCTTCCATTTCGTGGTTCATGAGCTTCTTGCTGAGGTCAGGCAGAAGTAGTGGCCACCCCAATCCACTGTTCCGAAAGGAGCAGGAGGGGCGGGGTCCTTTTACCCTCTACCCGCTGTCCAGATGCGGTCAGCCTGGTAGTTGGTTTTACTTTACCGTTGAGTGAGCCCGACAGAGTCCCTGGGAGGCGCAATTCCTCAACAACCCTTTACTTCGGATGTCCTGTAAAAGACTACGCAGGCTTCCATTTCGTGGTTCATGAGCTTCTTGCTGAGGTCAGGCAGAAGTAGTGGCCACCCCAATCCACTGTTCCAAAAGGAGCAGGAGGGGCGGGATCCTTTCACCCTCTACCCGCTGTCCAGATGCGGTCAGCCTGGTAGTTGGTTTTACTTTACCGTTGAGTGAGCCCGACAGAGTCCCTGGGAGGCGCAATTCCTCAACAACCCTTTACTTCGGATGTCCTGTAAAAGACTAAGCAGGCTTCCATTTCGTGGTTCATGAGCTTCTTGCTGAGGTCAGGCAGAAGTAGTGGCCACCCCAATCCACTGTTCCGAAAGGAGCAGGAGGGGCGGGATCCTTTCACCCTCTACCCGCTGTCCAGATGCGGTCAGCCTGGTAGTTGGTTTTACTTTACCGTTGAGTGAGCCCGACAGAGTCCCTGGGAGGCGCAATTCCTCAACACCCTTTTACTCGGATGTCCTGTAAAAGACTACGCAGGCTTCCATTTCGTGTCTTCTTTACTTTTGCTGAGGTCAGGCAGAAGTATCGAGTCACCCCAATCCACTGTTCCGAAAGGATCAGTAGGGGCGGGATCCTTTTCACTTTCCACCCCGCTGTCCAGATACAGTCAGGCTGGTAGCTGGTCTTACTTGGTAGAGAGAGCCTGACAGAGCACCTGGCAAGAACTCCTCGCCTCTTTTCCTGAGTGTCCTGTTCTGATCAAATAGGCACCAGATTTTGTGACTCTCTTGTTTGCTGTCCTGAGTTGATCAGACAGATACTGAGTCACCCCAATCCACTGTCCTGAAATAGGCAGGAGGAGATGGGATCTTTTCACCTTCTATCCTGCTATTAGAAATGAACAGACAGGAAGTTGGTTTGACTTACTTGGTAGAGAGAGCCTGACAGAGCACCTGGCAGGAACTCCTTGCCATCCTTTTTCCTGAGTGTCTTGTTCTGATTAGGCAGACACCAGGCTTTGTGATTTCTTTGTTTGCTGACCCGATTTGGTTATACAGATACTGAGTCACCCCAATCCACTGTCCTGAAATAGGCAGGAGGAGATGGGACCCCCTTCACCTTCTACTCTGCTGATTCGATATAGTCAGGCAGATAGTTTGAGTGCTTTTACTACTCTACTTTTGGTTCTCTCTTTAGCTCTGCCCACTCCATAGGACAAGGCAAGGAGAGATACCACCTTACTTTTTCACCATAGTGGTGACCTTTCCTGTTGATTCTCCTTTCTGCTCTACCCTTGTCGAAGAGTAAGGCCAGGAGAAGACCCTACTACCAGTTCACCATTTTGGTGATTCTTGGCTTGTGCACTGCTGCTTCTTTTTCTTCTTTCCTAGGCTCTGCCCCCACTATGGGGCAAGGCCACGAGAAGAATCTCCTTCTTTTTCCACTATATTTCTGATATTCTTTCACTCATGATTTTCACTCTACTTTTTGTGGCTTAGTCGGTCAACGCCAACACGAGCGGTTCACTAGTTGTTCGCCACTCCTGTTGGGGGTCCGTTTGTTGACCTCTTTTTTGACTCGACCTCACTTCCTTGGACCCAAGGGACTAGGTTGACCAGGTCAACTGTTGACTTGGTCAACCCAAGTCCTAATGGGTCAATTTTGACCCATTAGGCCCATTAAGAGCACAAATCCATTTGAAATCAAATCTAATTCATATCATGGCTTGAACTCTTCCCCATTAACCTATTTTGACTGGTTTGACCAAGTCAAACTCTGACTTGGTCAAACCAAGCCTTTAATAGGTTAATATGACCTATTTATGTGAATTTAAGACATAATTAATGGGTTTAATGGCTCTTAATGCATGGAAATTCAAAACCACGGCCTAATCACTCTGATTTCCCTCCAAATTAACCCTTGATTGAATCCCAGTCGTTCCCCTTAGGTTTAGGGATTTAAATAGAAGAAATTAGGGTGCCTAGAGGATCTTTTTCCAAATTCTCCTGAAAGAAGTTTCAAAACGATTTGAGATTTCGTGTGAGAGCGCCTGGAGTCTTCTACCACCTTCCTCAATCAAATCCCGACGGTGACACCTCGCCGGCGACGAATTTCCGGCGACCCGAGGACGTCAACGTTCCAAGAAGATTTCTCGTGGATCTAGACGTTTAAAGCTCGCGATTTCTTCTTCAAATAGGAGCGTGGACAGTCTACAAGTGCAACAAGCCAGAAATCCCTCGATTCTATCGAGTATTTTAGGTATAATCTTAAACCCTAGCTAGATCACTTAGGGTTAAATAGTTCTCTTCATAGTGAATATTACAGAGAGTAAACACTTCCCCACGATTTATGTTCATCCATAGATTGCGTGTTTAAAATTTCATCGAATTCAGTCGAGAAACGAGTGATAACGAGCCAAAATACGAGTTAGGGTTTTGGAAACGGCGTTCGTCCGTTGGGGTTTGATCCTGACCGTTGATCTCGCGATCAGCGGTCGGGATCTAGTCGTTCCGCGGTCTGGAACGACGGCGGATCCAGATCCCGCCGGTCGGCTCTCGGTCCGGCTCAATCAGAGCCGTTGGGCTCTTTCTGCGTGCGATCGGACGGCATAGGACCGTGTCCGCCGTGGTTAAGTGACGCCACGTCACTTGACCGCCACCGCCGCCTCCGAAACCGCGGGATCCAGTCCGCGGCCGACACCTGTCCCGCCGCCTCTAATCATCAGCCGATGATTGCGGCGACAGCGCAATCATTGCCCGTAACCGCGGAACCAATCCGCTGTCGCCACGTGGCGCACCGAGCCGCCGCCGGGTTAAATAATATATTTATTTATTTTTTATGTTTTTTTAAACCTATGTTTCTTCAAAAATTCGCCAAAAATCCAATTTCGCTCCGTTTTTGACGTGCAATATATCGAATTGCTCGGATTTTTATCCTCTTTAATTTAAAAATTATAGGTATACATTTATTTTTTTTTAAAAACAGTGAAGTGTTATTTTTCTTTTATATTATTTTAATTATTTTTATTATAATATTAATATTTTAATTATAATATTAGTTAGTAGACTATGTTAGCTTGGTTCTATTACTATTATGCATGTATTAGTATTATTATTATTATTATTATTATTATGATTATATAAAAGTGTATTTATAATAATTAAATATTATTTTAATTATTGTAATTAGTTATTTTTTTTGTTTCTTCTTTTGTTAGGTAGCCTTAATAATTAAAATATTATTATGTTATTTTTAAATCATTGTTATATTTTTGATATTTGCCCCCCCCCCCCCCCCTTTATTATTATTATTATTATTATCATTATTAGTATCACTTGGTAATTATTTAATTATCCATAAATATAATTATTTTAAAGCCTTTAAGCATTTCAAACTTCGAAAAATCATATCTTTCTCGTTTTTAACCCGCTGTCGACGCACAGCGTCTTGTTTTGATCGTATTTTGATTCTGCACATCTTGGAGTCTGCACTGCACAAATATTTTTAGTATTTCTGGACTTATTTTGAAAACAGCAGACTGGATTATTCTAAAATATTATTTTTATTATACTTAAATTTCCAAAATTCATAACTTTGTCGTTTTAAGTCCGCTGGCGACGTACAGCATCTTGTTTTGTATGTACTCTGAATTCTGCACATTTTGAAACTATTTTCAGATGAAAATTTTGTCTGTATCTTCTGTTATTTCAAAAACAGTGAAACTGCACTATTTTAAAATATTATTTTATTGTATTTGAACTTGTAAATTTCGTATCTTCGCCGTTTTAAGTCGGATTTTAACGTTTAACCCCTCGTTCTTTTCAGAAAAGCGAGCTTTATATTTCGAAGCCATTTCCAGCCCTTGATTTTGGCTGTTTTGACAGATCACTATTTGGATTCGATCATTCGAGTATTTTTGGTATTAAATATTAATTATGATAATTATTTTCAGGATACAAATTATTTTTAAATCGTTTTGAGACTGGTGAGAGTGTTCAGTGGGTTTCCCTATACTTATGTATTATGAATTGAATTATTTTCAATTATTTTATTTTCCAAAAATATATTTATATCTATAAGTACTTTTAAATTATTTTAAAACTACTTATACCTAAATTCTAAACTTTGGGATACCCGCTATCGTATGAAATTTTAGACATGGATCTTATGTATGAAGAGCAATCATGGGGGAGTGGGTTAGTGAATGGTTGAGTCCCAATCATTCACTAATCATCTCTTTAGGTGTCTTTACTTCTTTTTTTATCTTTCGTAGATTGCATGTGTAGGTCATCGCACTACCACCACTTAGTTTAGGTTCTCCTAGATCTAAGGAGATGGTGTGTTTATTTATTTACTGTACTCCCATGCATTTATTATCCCGAGGGTTAGTGTAAACATCACTTTAAACTCCTACAACGTAGTGACACCCTAAGGACAAAAATTAAGGACCTGTCTAGCGAACTTAGAAGTTTTCTAGGAGCTAGGATAGATCCCAGAACGACATGAAAACTTCAACATTTAAACTTAGTGACATCATAAGCCTTTCATAATTTTCTAGGAATTTTTAGGGCTTGTTAGACCCCTTAGTTAACTAACACTAATTAACCTGCTAATTAAGGCCCCGAGACCTTCCGGAAAATGCAATAATTACATATTAGGTCAAAAAATTACCTATAATACTTTGAATTGACCAAAATATGACCCTTGACCTTAGATAAATAGGGCTCCCTAGTTTGACTTCAGGTTGACCCCTAATTTGACCATAGGTAGAAATTACCGTTTTGCCCCTAATAAATTATTAGAAATTATTAAAAATTCCAAATTTTCTCCAAACACTTGGGAACACTTTCTTAGGTCATCCCTGATCTTTGGGAGTGATTCCAATCAGTTTGGAGCTTGTTTGGATCAAAATAGTAAAAAGGGCTCTTCCTTAGTTAATTTAGAAAATCCCCTTAATTACCCCGATCCTTAGAAAATCCATAACTAATTGTAGAAAATTCCAAATTAGGCAAACTCACTTGCATTAGACTCCAATTAGGGCCTAGTATTTATTGAAAATCTTAGGATTCCAGAAATTGGCCTAGGTTAGAAAGTCAACTTTTTGGTCAAACCCTAGTTCATTTAAGGCCCGAAACTTAGAAAATTCGTAACTTTGCTTAGAGAACTCCGATTTCGACCTACTACCTGTCTAACTACTCGTATTAAGTTCTAGTATTTTCCTAGGGTATTAGGAATCCCAAACTTAACCTTTTTCCCATAGTGACTTTTTGGACCCTTAGTCCAGTTCCTAGGAGGACCTAGAACTTTCCAAAATTGGCTAATATAACTTTAACTTCAAATATCATCACCCTAAGTTCTTAAAACTGATCAACAAACTGAAATAAATAAAATACACCCCAATTCACTAATATTTGAATTTCAACAAAAATTTCCTTTTCTGGCCTTCAATAGACTTGAACTTTAGACAATTTTAACTAATTATCCTGCCTATGACCTATCCAAACTACACAAGCCTTACACACACATAGAATGGTTTGCTAGGGCACCACTTCTAGATCTAGGTTAGGCCGCTGGGTTTTATTTTTTGCTGTGTGCCGGAGCTTTTCGTAGTTTTCACTGCATGCTGTTTGAAAATTGAATTGCTGTGTTCGTTTACTTTTTCTGCACTCTGGATGTGAGCGCTAGATTTACCCCTAGGTTAGGAACGCCATATATATACTGTTCTTCCGTGCAGGTGGCCATGCTCAAGCTGATAAAAAAGGGGGGAGCATTATGATTATTTCTAATAATATTTTATGCAGGTGCTTGCTCAGCTCCCTCTAAATAAAAATGAGGGCTAAAATTAATAATTATAACTGTACAGATGGAGCTGCTTAGCCCTCATAATTAAGAGCATGGCTTGGCACAGGGTCAATGGTGTTAGCATTTTCATTTCCATATAAATTGCTTGGGATGATTTTTTACTAGGATAACCTTGCAGGGATTCTTAGATTTACTGCTTTCAATTCATGTAATTTATTTGTAATAATTGTTAAGAGTTGTGAAAACAACTATTGAGTTGGGATATTCTTATCCAGCTTGAATTCTAAAAGAAGAAGGCATCCCCAAGGGGAGAGTCTTCTTCTATTTGGAAAATCGAGCTGGATGGCTTTAGATATCCAAAGAGAAAAGGCAATACCCTCATACTGGGGGAATTGTCTCTTCGTTTGGATATTCAAGCCACGACGGATCTAAGGAGTCCAAGGAGGAGTGATCCAAGAAGTCCAAGGAGAGGATACCCAGGAGACTGAAGATATTGAAGATTTGAAGACCCAATATCCCACTCAAAGTTGTTGGCGTCTGTCATAGGCTTAGAAATCCGGGTTGTTGGCAGTGGTGCCCGGCCACTTTACTTTTCCTGCATACCCTGGGTTGTAATTAAAGGGCAGTTGGCCTATGGACATTTACTTGATTAGTTGGATTTATATTGATGTGTTTACCTGATTGCGCAGTAGAATTACCTACTTTTTCTAGGTTTCTTTCTTGCATGCCGCTCTTGTTTTCGCCTGGATCGTATTAGGCTCTTTAAGGACTTAAAAATCTTTTATACTCATAACGAAAATTTAATATTTAAGTTTTAAATAACATAGAAACTTAACGAACCTAGGGAACTGCCGGAACCGTCCGGGGTCGCATGCATATTACTGCATCTTCTCTCTCCTTCTAATAAGACATCTCCCTGCCTGCGGGTAGAGTCCGGATAATCTGGCCTATGAGGATGAAGTGCCGGACCTAGGGAGACTCAATCTTTTCTAAAAATTATTTTATATTAAGCCTGTTTTTAAAATCTAAAGCATTCATGAGCTGACATTTCAACTAGCATGCATTGCATTAGAAATCAATTTAATTAAAAATTTAATTGCATTAGTTAGGGGCATTCACCCAACATATGTCCAGGACCACTTAGGAAATTCTCTAGATGTCGGTCCTCTTTCCGATAAAATGTACCTCCCACCCATCTTTCATAATTGACCTGATAGCATGGTTTTGAAGCGATTAGATGGTTAGCTGGCTCCCCCATCCAAGCCGGGATAAGTCCAGGTTTTGCATTGCATTAGTTAGGACACGGTCTTAGTGTGTGTCGAACACTAAGTCCAAACTAGATTTAAGATTCGAGGATACTACATTCGGTCTCGTAGTATGCCTTAAATAGTAGGTAGGTCCTTTCTTTTCAGGGACCCTAAATCCTACTTATCCACGTTACAGGATGACGCCACCTCCATCCTTCTCTCACGCATGTGATTGAGTGTTTGATTTTTCTTCTTCCAGTTTCCATTTAGTACCCTAGAGCCTCCGAGTGTTGGTATGAGCCACGCATGTTGATTCAGCCCCTTCGGACCTTTCTTCCCTTTGAGTAGGATTTCCTAGTCTATACCCTTGTGTCGATCCCACTTTAAGAGAGGATAATGTATGATCCTTAATCGAGAGTTTTCTCAGGCTCCGGCCTGGGATGTAATTAACCACGGGGGCTTGCGCCCGTGGGAAACTTGGTCCCCACAATCTACTAAACCCCATTCGAGCTCTTGCATCGGGTGGGGGAAACCCGTGACTAGGTCGGGTATATTACTATCCATCGAGGTGTGTTTGCGTCAGCCTCTATCCTCAATGGTTAGTCGTATGTACGATCCAATCTGCCCTTCCAATCGACCCGTTTGCGCGGTGTTCCTTTCGGAGGTCCACATGGTTGAAAAGCTATTTTAATCTAAAATTAAATTGTTATAAAATTAAAATGGTTTTCTTTTAAAAATTCTAAGAGAATTTTTAAATTACTAATTCACCCCCCTCTTTGTTAGCTTTGGGATAATTGCTTAGGTTTAAAAACCTATATGAAATCAACAAATTGTATCAGAGCTAGTTTTAAAACTATTAGTTTAAACTACTTTTTAAAAAATGATAATGGATACTTTTTGAAACTGAAACATACTTGAAAGATATTTAATCTGTTATTTGACAATATCCCTTTTAATTTTTTGAAAATATGCATGGCAACTTTTCTTCAATCGCTTGGTTATCGCATGTGGATTTTAGTTTGAGAAGGGTATACTTGGCCACTAGACTTGTAGATGGCATTAGAGTTGAAACACCTTTTTCTAAATGGACTATAGAAGAGTATGAATTAGCATGATTAAAAGAAAAATATTTAAATAGTTTCTTTTGTGCACTTAAGTCTTAAGATTACATGCAGGTTCCCACTTTGCAAAAGTGGAAATGATATTTGGGATAGGCTTTGTATTACTTATGAAGGGACTAATGAAGTAAAGTAATCTAGACTAAATATCTTATTACATGACTATAAATTATTTTGCATGAAACCCAATGAATCCATTTCTTATATGTACACAAGATTTACTCAAATAATCACTTCTTTGCATACATTAAGTAGGGAATGAACGCTAAAATAGTTAATAAAATTCTTCAATTTCTTCCTACTACTTATGATGCAAAAATAACTATTATTATAGAGTCTAAGGACTTAAATATTTATTCTATTGATAATCTCCTTGAATCAGTAATTACTTACGAGCTAGGAGTGACTCAAAGAAAGATTGATGTAGGAGAACAGCGAAAGGAGAAGAATATGGCTCTAAAAGTGGATGACTTGGAGAGTGATCAGTCATAACCTGAGGATGATGATGATATTGCCTTGATGACAAGAAAACTTGAACATATAAAATCAGATTGCCCTAATCTTAAAGCCACTCCTAACAAGGAGAATATAGAGGAGAAAGCAAATGTGAAAAAGGGAAAGAATAGATTATAGAGAGCTTTTTGGGCGAACTCAGCTTCAGATTTATCAGATATAAAAAAGGAAGAAGAAGTCATTAACTTGTGCTTAATGGCCAATAATCTTGATCAATTATATCAAGAAGAGGTATGTGAATTAACCTATAATGAATTGCTAGAAATTTCTGAAAGAATTCATGCTGCTTATAAAAACTCAAGAAAATACATGCTAGATTAAACTTAGAAATGGAAGAATTAAAAAAAGAGAATAAAACCCTTAGGAAAGATCACACACATATAGACAATAATTACATGAGCTTACTTGATGAATTTCATGATTTGAATAAGAAAAATGAGTTACTAAAATCATCATATACTAAATTGGAAAAAAGTTAAAATATTTTAGGGATGAATCTGAGAATAGAGAACACTATCTTAAATATGATAACACTATATTAGAAGATGCAAACTCATTTCTTAGAGTGACAGTGAAAGCTCTTGAGAAAAATAGGATATCCCCTACACTTAAAAATTTTACTAATCCTATTATGGGTCAAAAATTTTAAAATCTAGGAAAAGATAGATTATTATCGTAGATTAAAAACTCTTTTCCTAGAGTTAAGTGCTTTACTTGTGAAATGATTGGACATATATCACACACTTATACTTTACATAGAAAAACTCATTTAGTGTGGAGACCAAAGATGCATAAACTAAGTCATATCATACATACATCTAGTTTTAATTTGTCAAAAGAAGAACCCAAACTTGTTTGGATTCCCAAGTTTAACGTTTGAATATTTTGCAAGAATGCTCTTATACTAGGCCTCATGAGAGCATTTGGTACCTAGATAGCGGTTGCTCGAAGCATATGACTGGAGACACTACATAATTCATATTATTGGAAGATAGGAATGGAGGCAAGGTTACACTAGGGGATAATACCACTAGGAAAGTGGTTCGCACATGTATGATCGGAAACTTGAATAATTTTTTCAATGAGAATATATTATTTGTATAAGGCTTAAAGTATAATTTGTTAAGTATTAGCGAGCTATGTGACAAAGGGTATAGCGTTAAATTTTTTTCCCATTAGCTATATATTATGCCTAAATGAAAACCATATATTACGTGGAACTAGGGTAAATAATATTTATATATTAGATTTGAATTATATTAAAACTCCTAATGTTTTTTATTTAAAAATAATTTTTGATGAATAATGGTTATGGTATATGAGACTTTGTCATGCTAGTATGAAAAAACTAAGAAAATTTACCTAAAAGGAATTGGTTAGAGGTATACTAAAACTAGACTTTAGTAAGGATCACCTTTGTGATGCATGTCAATTAAAAAAATAGGTGAAGTCTTCATTTTGATTCCACTCAGGATCTTAGAACCAGCAAACCATTAGAAATAATTCATATGAATCTTTTTGGACCGGTTAGCACTATAAGTCTAAGAGGGAAGGTATATGAATTTATGATAGTTAATGATTTCTTGGGATTCTTGTAAGTTAAATTTTTATTTCATAAAAGTGAATTATTTGAGAAATTTAGAAATTTTTAGACTTGAATTTAGAGGAAATTAGGATGTCAAATTTTAATAATTCAAAGTGATCATGGAGGTGAATTTGAAAATGAAAATTTTAAGGATTTTTGTAAAGAACTTGGAATTGATCACAATTTTTCTACACCTAGGACCCCTTAGAAGAATGGGATAGTCGAAAGAAAGAACAAAACATTAATTGAAGCAACTAGAGCCATATTGGCAGAATATATACTTCCTAAATATTTTTGAGCTAAAGCGATTAGTACTTCATGTTGTGTTCTGAATAGGGTGAACATAATGTCAAAATTAAACAAAATACCATATGAGCTTCTTAAAGGAGGAACACCTAATTTGTCACATTTACATATTTTTGGACGTAAAGTGTTCATTAATAATAATAGAAAATATCCTTTAGAAAAATTTGATCCAAAATCAAATGAAAGAATTTTTTTTGGATACTCTAGTGTTGAAAAATCATATAGAGTATTTAACAAAAAAACTTTAGTAGTTGAGGAGATGACACATGTTATATTTGATGAATCTAACATTTTGGAAGAGTCAAGAATGAAAGAGGATGATATAGAAAATAACTTCCAATGGATTGAGAAGATTAATTTGGATGAAAATTTGGAACAAGAAAACTCGATGACTAGAGAATTAAAATTTTCTAAAAACCACCCTAAGGAATTGATTTTAGGTGAACTTAGTGAGGGTGTTAAGACTAGGCGTAGACTTAGTAAAGAAGTCAATCATTCTACCTTTATTTCAATGATAGAATCCACAAATGTAAATCAAGCACTTTCAAATAAATTTAGGATTTTAGCCATACAAGAAGAATTAAATAAGTTTGTAAGGAATGGTGTTTGGGAATTAATTGCAAGGCCAAAGGATCAAAGTGTAGTTGGAACTAATTGGGTATTTAAAAATAAAATGAATGACACAGGAGTTATTGTTATAAATAAGATTAGATTGGTGGCTACGGGGTATAATCAAATTGAATTGATTGATTTTGAAAAGACTTTTGCCCCTGTAGCAAGACTTGAAGCAATTAGAGTTTTGTTAGCCTTTACCTATTTTAAAAAATTTAAGTTATTTCAAATGGATGTTAAAAGTGTCTTTTTGAATGGGGTGATACAAGAGAATATTTATGTTGAACAACCTCAAGGTTTTAAAAGTTTTAAATTTCCTTATCATGTGTATAAATTAAAAAAAAAATTATTGTATGGATTGAAACAGTTACCTAAGGTTTCGTATGAGAGGTTAAGCACTTTTTTATTAAAAAAATCTTTTGTAAAAGGAAGTATGGACACCACTCTCTTTTTGAAAAAACTAGGAGATGATATACTCATTATTTAAATTTATATTGATGATATCATTTTTGGATCTACAAATAAAAACCTTTGTGATGATTTTTCTAAAATAATGAGTAGTGAATTTGAGATGAGTTTAATGAGAAATTTAAGTTACTTTTTTAGTTTTAACATTAAGTAAATTGAGGAGGGAATATTTCTTAGTTAGTCAAAGTATATTAAAGACATCCTCAAGAAGTATAAAATGGACAATGCTAAACCAGTAAGTATACCAATGAGTTCCTCAGCTCAGTTGGATAAGGACCCAAAAAGAAAATCTATTGATCAAAAGAAATTTTAATGGAATTATGGAATCTTTGCTTTATTTGACATCTAGTATACCAGATATTATGTTTAATGTTTGTTTGTGTGTTAGATTTTAATCAGATCCAAAAGAATCACATTTGATAGGAGTAAAAAGGATTTTTAGATATCTTTTGGGAACTCAGAACATAGGGATTTGGTATCTTAAGTACATCTTTTCATTTGAAATTATTGGATATTCAGATTCAGACTTATAGGTTGTAGGGTTAATCGAAAGAGTACATCTAAAACTTATCAATTTATAATAAATTCTTTAGTTTCTTAGTCTAGTAGAAAATAGAATTCCATAGCCCTATCTACTGCTGAAGCTGAATACATTGCCTTAGAAAGTTGTCTGACATAAGTTTTTTTGTTGAAAAAATAATTGATTGATTTAGAATTTATAATAGGCACAATCCTAATTTATTGTGATAATACTAGTGCAATTTTTATTTTAAAAAATCCTATTTAATGTTCTTGAACCAAACATATTGACATACGGCAGCATTTCATTAGGGAACATATAGACAAATGAGAAATTGAATTGAATCATGTTTTAACTGAAAATCAACTTACAGTCATTTTTACAAAACCACTAACCTTTGATATTGTTAACACATTAAAAAAAAGGTTAGGTGTGATTGATCCTAATGCTAAGATAAAATCTTCTACAAACTTGATATGTTTTTATGTGTGTTTGTTTTCATTTTTGTGTTTATTTTTATTTTTGTGGTTTTTTTTTTTAGTGATGTTTGTTTTTATTTTTGGTTTTTTATTTTGAGAGTTTTTTTATGTAGACATTTATCACTTGTGTAAGTTTGATTGAATTTAAAAAAAAAATGGATTTTATTCATGTTGTACGAAATTGTTTTCGTACCATACAAACTATATAGCATATCAATCATTATTTTTGGTGTTGAATGCATGAATCTTAATTTTTCTTTATAGATTGTACTGTACAATAACCTCATCATTCTGTATTCATTTTTATGCATGTGGATGGTTATTTGGGTAGAATCTATTATTATGACTGATCATATGCACGAACAAAAATTTCATCTATACGATCCACATGTAATTCTCTGTGGGGGATGAACCTAACTATCATAAAATTGATCTTAAATAATTTATCATCCTATATGAACACATGTTCATCTGTATGATTGTATGGTTAAAAATTTTGTATGAAAGGACACCTCATAAATTATGTATTTATGAAAAGTCATTTTATTTTGGACTTTATTATTCGTCTATTCAAAAATTGTTTTGTCCCGTATGATCTCATGATTGTATGAACGAATCAAATTTTGTACTATATGATTGATTATTTTTCTTTAAATAGGAGGGTTATAGAATTCATTTTCATTCACTTCCAAACCCTTCTTAAATCCTTCTAGAGACACCAATCTAAAAAGGCAAGTTCTAGCAAGCATTTTAGAGTTACTAAGGGATCATCATCCAGGGGTGGGGATGACAACTTTCTGTATAGAGATTATGAGGATTCCTACTATAGGTATATAGCCTCTAAAATAACTCCTTCAAGACTTCTGATTTAAGATGATATCCACTTTTCAGTTATGCCTCTATTTGCTTCAACTCAGATCTCCTTCATTCTGACTTTGATCTATGCTTATCATAGAAAGTCTTTTTACTATTTTCATGCAAATATAAGATTCAATGAGGATGAGAGTATGATAACATCATTTGTCAAAAAGCAATGGGTGGAAATCACTAAGGAAGATTTAGGAACCTTTCTTCATTTTAGGCCTCATGGGACTAGAGCACACACATTAACCTCTAAATCTAATTACGACTGGTCTGAGATAAACAAAGCTCTTGGAGGTGTAACTCAAACTGGTCACTTGGCTAGAGTTTACACTTTAAATCAAAATTCCAAGATCATCCAATATGTCTTAAGGACTTCAATCATTCTTAAGGCTGGTGATCGCATAAACATTACTCCTCTTCTGGCCACCGTTATATATTTGATCATGACTAGACAAGTAATTGATGAGGCCCAACTCATTTTGGATTATATTCATAATATTTCTGAAATTGGGTTTCCTTCTCATAAGAGGAAGAAAAATATTACTCTAGTACATTTAGTAACCTACATTTTGGAAAAGAAGTACAACATTCTTCATCCTGATCCTCCCACTGAAATGCAAATATTTTTCACTGATGCCTCTTTTTGATCTCTTCTTGGAAAGAATGAGAATTCAAGTGAGGATTCTGAGGGAGAAGGGGGAGCACTTGCACCTACTCAAGGACCTGATTAGAACTTCTTTCTAGAGATGGTCCAACGATCCGATCATATGGAGAGTCATTTTGATTAACGTTTTGATCAAATTTAGACTCACTTAAATCAGCAAGATGCACAGTACCAATAAGATATGGGATGGATCCGAGCTCAGTTTGACTCGGTGAATATGAATATAGCTATGATGAATAGCTATTTCTCAGTCTTCAACCAGCCTCCTCCTTTAGATCAGGGTCCTTTGGTGTTTTTGTTATATTTCTTTGTAGTTAATTTTGCTAGTCCTTTCCTGATGATGTGATGATGTCTATGTTAATTTCTTTTTGTAGTACTTATTTCTATGTTTAGATTTGTGTTTATGTTATAATATTTTGAAGTTATATTTATTGATATCAATGGCTTTAATGTATTTGATCTTATTGATATCAATAAAATTGTCATGTTTTGTTTAGATGATTCTATTTTTAGTTTGAAATGTTAGTTTGCCTATATAAAAAGCCTATTTTAATTGATCTAAAAAGTGTTATAAATTAACATGCATTACAAAATTAATTTCATTATGAATTCTAATTTTTTAAAAATTTATGTTAACTTATAACTCGATCAAGTTAAGTATATCAATCTCATTTCTTTTTTAGGCAAACATAATTTAAATATCATTATTATAATTTTAATGCCATATTATTTTTTATTTCTTTTTTAATATAATTATTTTTGTAATTAGAGAATTTTTTTTTAGATTATTAATTTTGGAAAGATCAAATAAAAAAAGAGAGGGAAAAAGGGGAGTATATAAAAAAAAGAAAATGTACAGTGTGCATAAAAATTGAAAGAATGCGCAATGGTTTGTAAAATAAAAAGAGGCATAAAATTAGCCAAAATAGAAAAATATGCATAAATTATACCACAAATATTTAAAAAGATGTTCAATATCACCAATTGAATATATTCTTTCCTCTATCGTTTAATCTTTAATTCAAATCAATCTAATTTTTAATTATATTTTATAATAAAAATTAAAATTAACTAATCCTCATTTCATCACTTTTGTAATAATACTCTTTATCTAATTGTCTAGAATGTTTCATGACCTTGATAATTTTTTTTTATTTAAGTTTTTTCCTTAATTTAAACTTTTTGAATCTTTTTTTTTTCATCTTATATAATTAACTTTGTTATTACAAAAATTTCAATATCTTTCAAGATCAATTATTATGGTTTCTCATTTGACATCTTTCATTTCAACGTTCTTATTTCCTTTTTATTGTTATTAAAAGGGAGAGTATTATTATTTTTCTTTTTGTGTATTGTATTTCATGTGTTTGTATCCTTATGTTTGAGTTTGTTGTTTGTGTTTTATGTTTAAAAATAAAATAAAAAATTTGTGAGCTCTTCATGAAATATCCCTATATTCACATGTTTTATTTTTTTAGGGGGAGCTAAAGAGAAATTAAAGGTATACATGTTAACTCAAAAAATAATTATTTTACCATCATAAAAAAGGGAGATTATTGAGATTGTTGCATCTTAGTTTTTCGGGAGCTAAGATTCATGCAAATATTATTATTTTAATTACAATTTCTCCTAACATATTTAGGATGTTTTGTTTTTATTGTTTGTGTGTACTAACATTTCAGGAAAATCATACTCCAGATTGTTGAAGATCTCAAATCAGATTAGATTATGGTTCATTATAAATGAAGTTTGTATTTTTTTATTCTATTGAGTCTGAGAGTGTGATTTTAATTGAGTAATTGTGCACACTCACAATAGGTGAGTGTTTGAAATTGTAAATTTTTTAAAACTTATTATACTGCAAGATCTTATTTTGTACAAGATGATTTGTTCCATTATTCTGCCCAACGAGTAGTCAAACAAACTATAGGTAGAAAATTTTTCTAAGTTTTGATCATATTGTATGAAGCTTTCTTCATACAAATGTCGTCCATAGTACGAATTGGATAGGTCCCTTTTTGTTTTGATGAACTTGAAAATTTTTTGAACGGAACATAATGTACAATGTCGTCTTCGTATAGACGTTATCCATAGTATGAATTGGATGGGTCCCTTTTTATCCAGATGAACCTAAAAATTTATTGAACGGATCGTATTGTATGATGTCTTCTTTGTACAGATGTTATCGAGGGTATAAAAATGTGGGTCCCTCTTCATCCCGACAAAAATGAAACATTTTCTAACTATTTATACAGCACGAACTTGGTTCATACTAGACTATCATCATGTACGAAGTCATTTCATACATATTCACAAAAGGTTCATATGCAATAATTTTTGAATTGTTCATACGTACGAACTTACGATCGTACACGATCAAAATGGAAAATTTTAGTATTCTGGACATTTTTTTTGTCTTTCATAAAAAAAGTCGTTAAAAACTAACGTGAAACAAATTATTCTTCATGATTTTTTCAAGATTAAGAGAAAGAGTGAGTTTGAGAGAGTGTTTGAGAGAGAGTTCATGCAAGTGGAGTGTAACGGGTTCACAAGGTTACTCAAAGATAAGAATATCTTTTGATTTTTAGTTATTACTCTTCCTTTTCTTCTTTTTAGTGCTCGAGAGAAGATCTTTGAAGAAGATCAGGTACTCTTCTGACACTTGATCGGTGTGAAAGGATGATGGTACTATGTTGACACTTAGAGGATGTGAAAGGATGATGGTACTATGCCGACACTTGGAGGATATGAAAGGATGATGGTACTCTGCCGACACTTAGAGGGTGTGAAAGGATGAAGGTTCTCTGCTAACCACTTGGAGAGTCTGAACAGATGATGGTTAACTGCCGGCACTTGGAGAGTGTAAACAGATGACGGTTCTTTGTCGCACCGGAGATTAATGGAAGAGAGGATTTATAAAAGCTTTTCTGCTTTGTTGTGGGAATAAAAGAAGAGTCACTTTGGTAACAGTGTAATACCTTAAGAAGGAGTCTTCAAGGAGTGGATGTAGGTCGTGTTTGATTGAACCACTATAAATCTTTGTGTCTTTTTATTTTTTGCATCTATTTTATATAATTTGTTTACAGTGGTTGAAAAGCTTATTTTAATCTAAAATTTATATATATATATATATTGGTTTAAATCTTGGAGTATTGCAATGGATATATGCAATCTCTGGAAAATTATCCTGGTAGTACAACATGCATTCATTAACACAATAATATAGTTTTATAGCTCTCAAGCCATGCTTTGAAACCAATTTTTTAATTATGTATATTTTTTTTAAATAGAAAATTCATTAAAAAAAAGCCAAAAAGTATACAAAGAGTACAACCTAGGGAGAAGCATCAAAAGGAAGCCTCCCTCAAAAAAAGCAAGAAGAAGCAAAAACTTCCTGAACATGGATATACTTCATAAAAAAGAGACCAAAAAATAAAAAGTAAAGAACACCTTAACGAGAGTCATCCCTGCCAACCACCTTCATTTTCCTTGGAAAATTATTTATAGGGCCCAAACGTTGTAGTTCCTTAACAAACTGAGTCAAAGATACTCTATCTTTAATTAGACCAGATCTACTAGGATTCAAGAGGAAATCCTTAGTGGAAAACTTGAAAGGTATGATGGAGAGATCACCATCTCTAGATGAATTAACTTGCTTAGCCAGTTCACTAACTTCCCCACTTGCAGCAGACAAGGATGGGGGAGTAGCCTTATTCCCACCAATACCAACAATGGAATTCTTCTTCTTCTTCTGTCTCCAAGATTTTCTTGTAGTAATTAGACTCCAAGGTCCATCGCATTCAGGATTTTCCCCATCTTTCTGACTAGGCTTGATGGATGAAAGAGAGTTGGAATTTCATTATCAGCTAGGTTGGTCTTCTTAGGTAGCCTAATAAATTGATTTAAATATTCTTGAGAGACATTATATTCTATCTTTATGCTCAACATTTTCACAGTGATAAATAACTCTAAATGAGTTGTGCACCCATTTAAAATTTGTTGTTGCATAGCACATAATAAATCATAGAAGTGTATTATTAAAATTATGGTCCAATTGTATCTTAAACCAAGTCTTCATACATTCTAATATTTTCTTTCTCAACTATATTGGAACTTGTTGATGGGCTACATTGAGACTCAAAATGTGGCTCATACTCACCATGTGAAGTCCAATTTATTATTTTGGCATGAAATCTCTATTATATAGACCAACAACATTCTTATCCGATGTCAGGTATGCTTTATTTCTGTTCTTTGAATAAGGATAATGAAATATCCCATCTTATATAAAGAAATGTACTTGAAAGGCTACCTTGATAAAAAAAATTACTTCATTAATGAATTCATCTGTTAATGTCTTACATCTAAACAGCAATCAATTGTACATCCAATATGTTTGATTTCCAATATCCATATCAAACTTGAGCTATAAAGTCCAACATGTAAATATTAGGTTACAATTATGATTGAATACCTATAAAATAAAAGACAATTAATGATGAATTATTTTCATTCTTCTCCTCTCCTCTCCTCTACTTCTCTCTTTATCATTATTTCTCAACTATTCCTTAAAACTCAAAATTAATACATATTTTCATATATATATATATATATATTGGTTAAAACCCTCTTATGGGGCCTACGTGTTCATTTAAAACATCGGTTACAAGATCCTTAAAAGGATCCACCAGCTCACTATTGCTCAAAAGAGCTACATTCCAAAAAGAAAAAAGAAAGCCTACGAGCCGGCAGATCCTTATGCTACGATTACAAAAAGAACTTAAAAACGTCGGGCTAATCAGCAATAGCACCCAAAAAAGGAGAAACCAATTAATCTTTAAAACTTTCAGCTCCGTTCTCCTGCAAAAAATTATACTATATGGCAAAATGGAAAAACATAAATTAGATAAACACACCTTAGTCAAAAAAGTGCCTTGCTTATAGTTGAACCTACAAAAAAGCTTCAATGGAAAAATTAGTTCAAACATATTATGAAACAGCATAACAGTCCACCACCCATGAAGAAAATTCCTGCAACACACCAAACCCTGCATGTAAAACCAACCATCATTCCAAACCAACCGCTCAAACGTCGTGCTCTTACCAGCCAAGCTATCCTCCAAACTCAACCAAATAGTACCAAACCCACCAACAACAGATATACTAGAAACAGCCCAATCACAGGACACAAAAACCTCCACAAAATCCAAACCATACCCAAAGTAAAAAATACAAAGCATCCAGTTAAAAGGGAGAGAACACCCAAACAGTCTCCAAATAGCAAGCCAACCGGCCCCATACATCCAAACCATATACATCAGCCACCACAACCCCCATCGGAGAACACAAACCTTCCAGGTATACCAAAATAACGACCACATGAACTAGCCCCAGAACATCAAGCCACGCGCGGGATAAGCCCAGTAAGACCGGGAACAACAAGACAGAACCAAAAACCCAGAATACTGCAAATTGATGAACGTAGGGGAGAAAAGCTGACGAGCAAAGCCAGAAAAACCACCAAAAGCACCAAAGGAAAAAAACATAAAAAGACCACAGCTGACAATAGTTAGCAGCTTCTCATATAGGGAAGACCCATACGATCCAAATTAATCAACCCTTTAATGTTCCTAGGAATAGAAGCATTATTAAATTGGTAAAAACAGTCTAAATTACAACCCATCTTAGCTAAGGCATCAGCCACCGCGTTACCTTCACGCAAAATATGAGATATAGAGTAGTTCATACCAGATAAAGCTAATTTAATCTCACGAATCTTATAGAAATTGGTAGGATTATCATTGGAATTATCACTAATATAATGAATTAGGAGAAGAGCGTCAACTTCAACCCAAATATTGATGATGCCAAGGGACATGCAAAGTTTAACACCAAAATTTAAGCTATCAATTTCAGCAGTAATAGCATTGGTGCCATAAGAGGGACCAGCAAAAGCCACAACAATTTTACCATCATGATCGCGAATAATACCACCACAACCAGCAATCACATTATTATAAGAACCGTCCGTATTAAGTTTGAAGTAGCCATTCAGTGGACGCTTCCAGTAAATTAATTTCTCCTTACTCTGAATCTTATTGTTGGAAAGAACCAAACCAAAAGCAGAAGCAGCATAATAATATTTCTTGAAAGAAATTGGTTTGATAAGATTGGCATTATACAATTGGAGAACTTTGTTCTTAACTTTGGAGATGATCTTCATGGCATCCATACGAATATTGTTATGCTTGGAATCATTTCTACTGGCCCATAAGTACCAACATATTAAAACAGGAATAATATTTCTAATATGCCCTTTGATAGGGATGATCCAGTCCTTAATTAAAGAAGTAAAAGAATCATAACAGCTATCCACCATCACTTTAAAGATATTATCAAAATAATTCCAAACTTTGATAGCAATGGGACCATTAAAGAACACATGATTAATATTCTCAAAATGAAAACAGCATTGACATTTAGAAACAATAACCAGTCCTTTTTTCCTTAGCAAAGAATCAACAGGTAAATAGTTAAAGTTAATTCTCCAAAAAAGAAAAGAATAGCTAAGAGGGATATTATCATGCCAAAAATAATTATAAATGTTGTTAATAGGCAAATTCTGCTTAACCGATAACCAAACAATCTTAGTATTAAATTTGCCATTAGGGGCCTTGTTAAAGAGGATGCAATCATCAATATTCATTTGAATAGAAATCTTAGAAATAAGCTCAATAATAAAATCAGGAATAACATCAGCTAATAAATTTAAATTCCAATTATCAAAATTATAGAAATCCTTAACTTGCAACTTCGAAATAGAATGGGTATTTAAAATATTATCAATAGAGAAATTGTCCAGCCATTTATCTTGCCAAAAGTAGATGTTGCCCGCACCCAACCCCCATTGAATAAATTCTTCAGCCTCCCACTTAACTTTACACAGTCTCTTCCAATTGGCAGAATCACCAGGTTTATAATAGCATAACAAAGGGTGATAATGAGAACAATATTTGACATTCATAAATTAGCCCATAAACTTTTATTAGATCTGAAAGAAAACCATAGTTTATGACTAAAAGTTTTGGTCATATCGGCGAAAGTACGAAAACCAAGACGACCTTCCTCCTTAGTCCCCGCACAATTAGACCAAGATCTCCAAATAATAGATCTCTTTTCACCTTTACACCCCCAAAGGAACTTGTTAAAAATAGTTTCCATTTTGTTGCAAATATATTTAGTAGGACTAATCGTGTGCATAAGATAGATGGGAATAGAGCTAAGCACATATATATATATATATATATATATATATATATATATATATATATATAGTCATGTTAGGTTATATTTATAAGACTGCTATCATTTTCTAAAGTTGTCATGCTAGAATAGTCATTTTATACATCATCATTACTTATATCAAAATGTAAGAAATAAAATATTTACATACATTTTTTTCAAAAATACAAAAAATGATAAAGGATAATTTTAATTCATAGGCTCTTAAAATAACCTTCAAAATCTTTATGCATCCACTCTGCATCACTTTCTCTTTTAGCTTTTATGAATTAAAAATATGATCACATTAATACTTTTAACAACTAAATTAAAACAACATTTCTTAATTTGTCGTATTACTATATGAATCTACTACAACATGTTGATCTTAAGAGGTATGTCGATGAGTTGCTTAAAAAGATATTTACATGGGAAAGCATGAATCTTTGCATTGTACTTAATGCTACCTTGACCGTAAATACTAATAAAAATTGAAAACTAATAGAAACTCACCAAGAAGATTGAGCATAATAATGCATTGCCAACATACATATCAATTATTTTGATGGCGTTATGGCAATGTTAATGATCTAGACGAAGCCCAAGGAATCACTATGCAAAAGAATGGGAATGTTGGGGGTGAAGGGCACAGCGTAGGGTTTATTTCACCTGAGAGTAGATTGAAAGGCCTACTTTGCATGAGATGATGGAAGAAGGGATGAAACAGTGGAAATAGGGCCTTTATCGGCATACTTTTCATCAAAAAATTCCTTTAAAGAAAATTGAACCCCTACTATTTTCATCAATATTTGTGATGAGGAAGATTTTGCAAAAAAAATCATCAAAAATATCAATATTTCCTGTCGTGTAAGGATGGGTAAAAAATATAAGGGAAATTTTAGGAAAAGTTACATACTTCGGTTTAATTTTGATTAGTCTATTTTATGTAATTTGATTATGGTTCTAATAGTGTCGTTGGTGGTTAGAGAGGCTTGGAGGTATTTGGTAATGGTTTTTTTTTTTTTTTTTTAAGGGGGGGGGGGGGGGGGGGGGGGGGTGCCGTAGAGTTTTTAATTGGAGCTAAGAAGTTTAGAATGTGATGGAATAGGGAGAGCAAAATGAGATCAATGATGTCATACTTTTTATTGAGTACTTGTAAGAGGTTTACAAAATGTTTTTCATGCTATAAAAAGGAAAGAAAAATATATAGACTGATGCTAGCAATATTTGGCAATAAGTATGAGAAGTGGAAAGAGATATCAACTCTAGATAAATGGATACATTTCCATCAAGAAGAACCTGAAAGGAATCACCAAGCACACAATATAAAAGAAATCAACAAACAAGCACACAACACCCTAGAAATTTCAATTTAAATGTTTTATCAAAAAGTTTTTAAAAAAACTATTTATTATATGCTACATTAAATATTTAAGGGATTATAATGTTCTAATTATAAAAATACAAAGAAAATAAGAAAATATATAAAATGTTAAACCTAAGGAAGGAAACACATATGCAAGTATTGTGAAACTACTCCATTCACTCTCAATTAAGGGGACCCAACCTTGGTGGCATCCAAAAAAGAAAAAAAAAATACAATAATAAAGCAAGAGAGATAAATAAGTAAAGCCGTCAAAATGGAGGGAAAATATTTCAAATTTCTAAATTTTAAAATTATTATTTTTTAAATAAATCATACCAAAATTTTAAATATTTTTAAATATAAAATTGTTTCCTTTTTTAAAATTGGATAAGGCTCTTTTTGCCTTTAAACTTTTGATTGGGCCATTATAGCCCTTGATCACCTCTTAAAGTTTTGTTCTTTATTTGGTAGTCCGACAATTTGTTGTAATGTTCTGCATGATTGTTAATGCAACCTCTTATTAAGCACTTTATTTGTTGCTTAATTAGGCTTTTCCACCAACTAAATGATGTTAATTAGGGAAAATATCCATAGAAAATGTTTAGTAGTAGTGATGTTTTGTTAATGTAAAAGTTGTCATCCTAAGATACAAAAGGTGTCTAAATCTAAGGGCATTATTTAAAATTTGGAGTGGGAAAATAGAGTACTTCGTACCTCGGAAACACTTAAGATAGTTAGGGTGATGTAAATAGTATTGATATGGATAATTTAATAATATTATAGGATTTGTACTTGGTCAAACATCCTTGTGTATAAAGTCATGTAATAGCTACTTTATATATATATCCTTAATGATTTGAATATAAGCATTATTCTGTAAAATTTTGAACTTGTAATTTTAATTTATTTTAAGTATTCTCGATTTTAAAAATTATAATCACATAGCTCATCTACAATAATGTAATATGTAAGAATATAAATATTTAATTTGCATCCTCAATTATCCCTTTGTTACGCCCCTTCCTATCAGTAGATTTCTTCTTACTTGGATCTAGCGGTTGGTCAAAATCTATCTTTATTTGCTCATTGTGTCACATCTATTTCTTGGACCTCAAAAAACTCTTTTCTAAAGAGTTAAAAGCAATGTAATCCTTGATAAGTTCTAATGTAAGCTTCTACGTATCTTATTTGGTTAGCTAAGTAACCTCACTTGATATCTTATCCTACCTAACCTTTACACTTTCAGGTTGAATATATTATCATAATTGAAGTACCCTCAATGAACATTATGGCTTTATTGTTCTACTTCATCCACTCATTTCACTACAAGAAAACATGGGATTATCGTCGGAGCTTCCGGCGGTTTTATATATGTCGGTAAATACGGTATTTTTACCAGAGTGGTATGTGACAGAAGCATTATCAATGGATAATTCGTCGGTATATTTTTGACGCAGATTACGCCAATTTATACGTCGTAATCTGTAAGCAAGTCATGTAATGTGGCGTATTTTACGTCGGAAATTTCTAGCATATTTACCGACGGATTAAACGCCAGTCATTTTAAACACAACAAAATATTACCGTTGTAAATAATGTCGAAAAACTTTCCGGCATCTTATCCGCCAGAAAATACGCCTGCGAAAGCCCTATTTCCAACACGAACCCATCTAGCTTAACATTTTCTTCCGCTATTTCATCAAACAATCTCCGTTCACCTTCATCGCCCCACTATTGCCCCACCGTAGCTTGCCGCTGCCAAGCCTTCCGGACTTCCACGAGGGTTCGCAGACGCTCACTGCCTCCGTGGCCGGTGAAAGGAGTTATTTTTTAGGAAAATCCACCGTAAGTTTTGTATTTTTTTCATTTTGATTTTAATTTGAAGTTGAAATAAATTTTTTTGACATTTTTATAGTCATATTTCTGTTAATATGGATGATTTGCTTGTATTCCTCAAAATTTATTGGAAAATGTTCATGTAGAATTTTGAGCTCAAGTTATTGGGTATGAAATTGTATGAGTTGATTTTGAGTGAGTTGTTTTAATCAAAATTTCATTTAAAAGCTCAAAACAATTTGAGATATTGGTAATTATAGTTTAGGGTTTAGGTGAATGACTGGCTTTACCCATATAAATAGTTCTAAAATGAGCATATGCGTGATAAGGTTGGAGCTATATTGCACTAATACACCTATTTTTGAAGGTGTGTTGTATCTGATACACTGATATAGAATACACCTCTGATACGGCATCGATACATGTCGGATATGATAAGCTGTATCCAAATAAAATACTATTTAATTTCAAAAGGACACGCATATCTGATATGCATGTCCGTTGAAAAACAAAAAAGAAATCTTAAAATAAGACCCGTCGTATTTAATTTCGCGACTGCAAGCGAGGTTCTCTAATTTTTGAGATGGATTTGAGTCTCTTGATGATATGAGAATATTATAAATTGCTAATGTTTCACTTGATGAGCCTGAAGTAGAAGTTATGATAAAATGAAGAGAATTATTGGAAAAAAATATAATTAAGCTTCTATGGTTATAAGGAGAGTAGACGGGCTATGGAAGTCAGAATGATCGTAGTCAAGTTGTCATGTTGCCAATTATTGTCATCTCTTTATTTACATTTTCTAACATGCATTGCTCGACTTACATCTGCCAATAATCTTTATCTAATCATTGTCACAAAATTATTATAATCTATTAATTATGTGCTCCATATTATATGTAGGTTATTGATATTATAAATTAAAGAAGTTTGATATATAACTAATTGGTGCAAGGATGAAAGACATTAACAGATAAATTCATTAATTGGGTGAACATTTTCATTTAGACAGCAAAAACTACCTAGCTTCATATCAGATGAAATGTTTCTATGTCTATATTATAAACATAAAACTCTAGTGCACCTAAGACCAGATGATGTAATCATTGATTTTTATCGCAAAGGATTCATGCCACGGTATTGGTATTAGACTTCTCATGATGAGTACAAGCCACGTTTTTATTCTTAATGTGTTCCATCTATAAATATAGCTATGGATGCTGGGTAGAGAACCAACTCCTGTGAAATTACATTGTCACACTTATAGGCAACAGGAGGATCAACAATGGGTTGATAAGCGAGCAATAAAAGCCCATGTAAGTATATGTGTTTAATAATTTTTATTTTTAGTCTCAATTATATATATATATATATATATATATATATATATATATATATATATATATATATATATATAACTTTCACAGGAGGAGTATATACGGCTTCGAGAGAGTCAGGTCGCAACATGTGAGGGTTCATCTGGCGGCTCTATAGAGTATTCTGAGTACCGCATCTGGTCACAAGCCATAGGAGGAATGCAACATGATAGGATTTATGGTTTATGTTCACAAATCTAGGTTTATAAGGGGATGACCTCTACTGGATCCAGCTTCACAGCAAGTTCACATGGTCCTTACATAGCCAACAAATAACTGCCCTTCAAGCGGTGCTAGAACAAGTAAGAAAATCACAAGCTGATTGGCAAGTTCAGTTGCAAGCACAGATACAGATGTAGATGTAGGAGCAACACATTCAGTTGTTGGATGAAATGCGCAAAATGAGGGATCATTTGAGTGGAAAAGAGGTAGCTCCAGCTGAGGATGAGTCCACAGATTCAGAGTAGTTTAGTTTTTTTAGTGTCATATGAACTTTTATAAGTTTCTAAATATTTGATATTAATGAATAATTTGTGATATTTTTTAATATCTGTTGATGTTAATGAATAATTTATAATGTTTACATTTATATTTTTGAGTATTTATTGAAGTTGTTGAAATCTGTGTTGTGTAAATCTATGCTGTGGAGTAATTTTTACTAGAATTATTTGTAATTGTTTGCAGGTGTGAAAATTTGATTGCTGCCAGGGAAGATAATTTTTTTTATTTATGCTATAGGTTTCCAGCGAAAAAAATGTCAGTAGTCATATGGAAATAATGATACAATGAATACTTTAATTCATTCTAACGTCTTTGTTATGCCGGTATTTCCGGCATACTTTACAGCGTTTATTTCGCTGGTATTTCCGGCAGAATTTTACGCTGATAATTTCAGCATATTTAACGCTAGAATTAGCTAATGGAAATTGACGTAACGGGCACCCTCTTTTTCGCCGGTAATGTGCCAAAACGTATGTCGGAACTGGTTCTAGTGTATTATTTATGCCTAAAAAGTTTTTTCGATGCGTGCCAAACCAACGCATGGAATTCCACCATATATTTGACAGAAATGTTATCTTTCCATCGCAATTTCCATGTTAGTGATGGATTATGTCCTCCAGTATTAGCAGTTTTCCTGTAGTGATTAGGATATGCCACCTTCATGTATAAAGGATTATTTAATCCAACTATCTAGAATAGCTCCCACAACCTTCCAACGATATCTTATTTATCATCTTCTAGTCCTATTGCATTCACCTCAAGGAGGATGAACATTTTCCCATCCTCTGTCACCCATATGACATTTTTATGCTTCCTTTTTATTTTTCTCACTACATATTGTTTGAATAGTTGCTATTTGAATGATGTATAATTGTGTAACTTATATAGTTTTGATGATTCCAAACATTATTGTTCAAATGTATAGTTATCTCCTAACAATTTCAGAAGATTTGTACTTGCTCTTGTGTGTACTAACATTTCAGGAAAATCAGACTCCAGACTACGATAACTTCAAATCAAATTCAACATGAGATATTTTGTTTATTTGAAGTTTGCCTTTTCTTTGAATTAATTTTGAAAGGGAGTGATTGTAATTGAGTGAATAAAATCTCACACACACAAATAAGGAGATCTTAAAATTCTATACTGATCGTACAGCACGATATTTATCGTACTGGACGATCTGTCAGTTATCTCCTATAGAGCACTTGGAACGAATAGGAACTTGTTCTGAAAAATTTTTCTAAGTCCTATTCGTCCAGGATGAATTTTATTTTCGTCCCGGACGATGGGTTCTTTATAAAATTTTCGTCCAGATAAATTTTATCATCGTACGAGGCGACCAGTCCTCTGGAAAATTTTCGTCCAGACGAAAATAAATATCGTACCGGACGATCAGCTCTCTGGAAAATTTTCGTCCAGACGAAAACAAATTATCGTCCGCGGCGATTGGTCCTCTGGAAAATTTTCGTCCAGACGAAATAAATAATCGTCCAGGACGATCGGGTCTCTGGAAAATTTTCGTCCAGACGAACATATTTTCGTCCAAACGATTAACCGACTTAGAACAGTTTTCAGCAGTTTCTAGAACCGACCTTGTAATAACCGTTCGTACTGGACGAACCTAGTTCGTACAGGACGATCAGCTGTACGAAGTCATTTCGTACACATATACAAATTGGGTCGTTTCAGATCGTTTAAGTAAAATCGTCCAGGACGATCCAGGATCGTACGGGACGATCCACTGCGTACAGAATTGAAAATATGCAGCTTTTGGGCGGTTTTTCATGTCTTTTGTATAAATAGTCCAAATTAGACTGCCACCCAATCTTTTTTTTTGTCATTTGATCTTCGTACCTCTTGAGAGAATAGCCAAGGAGAGAGTGGAAGAGAGCATTCAAGGGAGGATTCCTACCACTGGAGCGAGAAGGCTTCACTTGGATTACTAAGGTAAGAGTCTCTACTTGTGAAATTGGATTTCTTCACTCTTTTCCTTCTTCCTTTTAGATTCTTGTGAGAAGATCAGTCAAGGAGATCCGGTTCTCTGCCGACACTTGGAGAGTGTGAACAGCCGAAGGGTTCTCTGCCCACACTAGGAGAGTGTAAAAGGATGAAGGTTCTCTGCCTACACTTGGAGAGTGTGAACAGCCGTAGGGTTCTCTGCCCACACTAGGAGAGTGTAAAAGGATGACGGTTCTCTGCCAGCACTGTGGATTGTGTAAAAGGACGACGGTTCTCTGCCAGCACTGTGGATTGTGTAAAAGGACGACGGTTCTCTGCCGCACCGGGTAGTGGTGAAAAGAGTGTTTTGTACATGCTTCTCCGCCTTGCTGTGGGTGCTAAAGGAGAGTCACTTTGTGGTATTAGTGCAATACTCAGAGGGTGCCTCTGAGGAGTGGATGTAGGTCTGGTTATAGACCGAACCACTATAAATCTGGTGTCATTTACTTTTATTGCTTTTACGTTTCCGCACTTTAAATTTCAGTTTTAACAACTCTGTGGTTGAAAAACATTTTTCTACAAACTTTAAAAGAATATTTTATTTCGGTTCAACTTTATCATTAAGAGGGTTTAAAATTTTTAAAACTACCAATTCACCCCCCTCTTGGTAGCCGTGGGACATTTACTTAGGCTTAACAACCTAATTACTGGACTCAACAAGTGGTATCAGAGCTTAGTTTCAAAATCATAAGTTTGAACTACTTTTTGATTAACGTAGATGGCTACATTTGGAAACCGAAACACACCTGAGGGTTACTCTATCACTAGACCTCCACTGTTTGACAATATTCCTTTTGATTTTTTGAAAACACGCATGTCTACTTTCTTACAGTCACTTGATTATCGCATGTGGATACTAGTCCAGGAAGGTTACTCAAAACCAACTAGATTAGTTGATGGAATTAGGGTAAATACACCCTATGCAGATTGGACTATAGAAGAACGTGACTTAGCACAATTAAATGCGAAATGTTTAAATAGTTTCTTTTGTGCTTTAAAATCTGAAGACTACATGCGAGTTTCCACTTGTAAAAGCGGAAAAGACATATGGGATAGACTTTGTATTACTTATGAAGGGACAAACGAGGTTAAGAAATCAAGACTCAATATCTTGTTACATGACTACGAATTATTTCGCATGAAACCTAATGAATCTATAACTGACATGTACATAAGATTCACTCAAATTGTCACCTCTTTGCATGCACTTGGTAGGGAATTAACAAATGCTGAAATGGTTAATAAGATTCTTTATTGTTTACCTACTGTATATGATGCTAAAATTACTGCAATTACAGAGTCTAAAGATCTGAACATTTATTCAATTGATAATCTTCTTGGTTCACTCATTGCTTACGAGCAAGGAGTAAGTCAAAGAAAGATTGATGCAGGTGAACCAAGAAAGGACAATAATATTGCACTAAATGTGGAAGAGTCAGAAAGTGAACACTCACAACCTGAGGATGAAGACGATATTGCACTGATGACTAGACAATTCAGAAGCTTTTTAAAGAGGAAGCAGAAGAGACGCTAGCAATGGAATAGAGGTAAGTATAACAGAAATGGCAAGGTTCTAATGAAGTGATTTGTTATGAATACAGGAAACCAGGTCATATAAAGACTGATTGTCCAAAACTCAAAGCCACTCCTAGCAAGGAGAAGGTAGAGGAGAAACCAATGGTGAAGAAGGGCAAGAAGAAGTTTCAAAAGGCTTTTTGGGTGGACTCAGCTTCAGACTCATCTGAGACTGAAAAAGAAGAAGAAGTCACCAACCTTTGCTTGATGGCAGATAAAGCTGAACAATCAGATCAAGAAGAGGTATGTGATTTAACCTATAATGAATTGTTTGAAGTTTCTGAACACATGCATGATGCATATAGGAAAATGAAAAAGATGCATGCTAGTGTAGTTTTAGAATTGGAAGAGCTTAATAAGGAACATGAAATCCTTAGGAAAGATCGTGCTTTAATTGATAGCAACCACATGAAACTACTTGATGAATATGATGACTTGAATAAAAATTTTGAGAATTTAAAATCATCCCATGCTGAACTTGAAAAAGAATTTAAGAAATTTAAGGATGAATCTGAGAGCAAGACATATAGAATCAATTATACCAATCGAATCTTGGAGGATATGAATTCATTTTACAAACTCACTATAAGAGCTCTCGATGATAATAGGAACCCCCCTAAACTTGAAGATTTTACAAATCCTAAATATTATCCTAAATTCATGAAATCCCTTAGAAGACAATCATATGAAAGAAAACATAGGAATATTTTTCCTAATGTTAAATGTAACAATTGTGGATTTTTGGGACATATATCTCACACCTGCACTTTAAAGATGAAACCTAATTTGGTGTGGAGAACTAAGATGCATAAACCTAGACATATCATACATGCATCTGATTATAAATTTCATAAAGGTAAACCCAAACTAGTTTGGGTTCCCAGGTCTAACATTTGAGAATTTTGCAGGAATACTCTCACACAAGACCTCGTGAGAGTATATGGTACCTGGACAGCGGATGTTCAAAACACATGACTGGAGATACTGCTCAATTCATAACGCTGGAAGCCAGGAGTGGAGGCAAGGTTACACTTGGAGATAATACCACAAAGAAAGTGGTTGGATCAGGTATGATTGGAAATTTGAAAAACTTTTTCATAGACAATGTTTTATTAGTTGAAGGTTTAAAACATAATTTGCTTAGCATAAGTCAGCTATGTGATAAGGGCTATAATGTAAAATTTTTACCTACTAGCTGCATAATTAGCCTAAATGGGAAAATTGTTTTAAATGGAAAAAGGGTGAATAATGTCTAGATGCTAGATTTAAATTGTATTCAATCTCCTACTGCTTTTTGTTTGAAAACTGTTTCTGATGAATCATGGATTTAGCATAGGAGACTTTGTCATTCTAGTATGAAAAATCTTAGAAGAATTACCCAAAAGAATTTGGTGAGAGGAATACCTAAACTAGACTTTACTAAGGACCATCTATGTGATGCATGTCAATTAGGAAAACAAGTCAAGTCCTCTTTTAAGTCCAATAAAGATCTTAGGACCAGTAAACCTTTAGAAATTCTACACATGGATCTTTTTGGACCTGTAAGCACTGTTAGTCTAGGAGGAAAGGTATATGGATTTGTTATAGTAGATGATTTTTCAAGATTCACCTGGGTTAAATTTCTTTTTCATAAGAGTGAATCATTTGAGGAATTCAGAAATTTTTCAACTTGGATACAAAAAAAACTAGGATGTGAAATAATTTCTATACAAAGTGATCATGGAGGAGAATTTGAAAATGAAAGATTTGAAGATTTCTGTAAAGAAAAGGGCATTGATCACAATTTTTCTGCACCTAGAACTCCTCAACAAAATAGAGTAGTTGAAAGAAAGAACAGAACATTAATAGAAGCCGCCCAAGCAATGTTAGCAGAATACTCACTTCCTAGATATTTTTGGGCTGAGGCGGTTAGCACTGCATGCTATGTTCTGAATAGGGTGAATGTGAGATCAAATTTGAATAAAACACCCTATGAGTTGCTAAAAGGTAGAACACCAAATTTGATCCAAAATCAGATGAAGGAATTTTTGTTGGATATTCAAGTGTTGGAAAATCTAATAGAGTATTCAACAAAAGAACTTTAGTCATTGAAGAAACCACACATGTTGTTTTTGATGAAAATGGAAACATGAAAGAGCCAAATGTTGTTGAAGAAGAAATTGAAGAAAACTCCCAAAAGATTGATAGATTAAATTTGGAAGAAAATGTGGAAGAAAATTTAGAAAGAGAAGACCCTTTGCCTAGAGATTTGAGATTTTCTAAAAACCACCCAAAGGAATTGATCATAGGTGAACCAAGTGAGGGTGTTAGAACTAGGCGTGGATTAAACAAGGAAGTCAATCATTCAGCCTTTATTTCAACTATTGAACCCACTAACATTGATCAAGCACTTTCAGATGAATTTTGGATATTGTCCATGCAAGAAGTGTTAAATCAATTTGTAAGAAATAAAGTTTGGGAACTAACTACAAGGCCAAAAGATCAAAGTGTTGTTGGAACCAAGTGGGTGTTCAAAAATAAAATGAATGACTCAGGAGTAGTCTTTAGAAATAAGGCTAGATTAGTAGCTAAGGGGTATAATCAAATTGAAGGAATTGATTTTGAGGAAACTTTTGCCCCTGTAGCTAGACTTGAAGCAATTAGGGTTTTACTAGCCTTTGCCTGTTTTAAAGGTTTTAAATTGTTTCAAATGGATGTCAAAAGTACCTTTTTAAATGGGGTAATTGAAGAAGATGTTTTTTGTAGAACAACCTCCAGGTTTTGAAAATTCTAAATTTCCAAATCATGTTTTCAAATTAAAAAAGGCATTATATGAATTGAAATAGGCACCTAGGGCTTGGTATGAGAGGTTAAGCACCTTCCTACTTGAAAGATCTTTTGAAAAAGGAAGTGTGGATACAACTCTCTTTTTAAGGAAAATTGTAAAGGATATACTTATTGTTCAAATTTATGTGGATGACATCATCTTTGGATCTTCAAATAAACATCTTTGTGATGATTTTTCTAAAATAATGAGTAGTGAATTTGAAATGAGTCTAATGGGAGATTTAAATTACTTTCTAGGATTTAGCATTAAGCAACTTGAGGAAGGTACTTTTCTTAGTCAAACCAAATATATTAAGGACATCCTCAAAAAATATGAAATGGACAATGCTAAACCTGTTAGTACACCAATGAGTTCTTCAGTTCAATTGGATAAAGACCTTAAGGGAAAATCTGTTGATTAAAAGAAATTTAGAGGGATAATTGGATCTTTACTTTACTTGACTGCTAGCCGACCAGATATTATGTTTAGTGTTTGCTTATGTGCTAGATTTCAATCAGATCCAAAAGAATCACATTTGACAGCAGTGAAAAGGATTTTAAGATATCTACTAGGAACTCAAAACTTAGGAATTTGGTATCCTAAGTTTAGCTCTTCATTTGAAATTATTGGTTACTCAGATTCTGACTTTGCAGGCTGTAGAGTCGACAGGAAAAGCACTTCTTGAACATGTCAATTCATTGGAAATTCATTAGTTTCATGGTCTAGTAGAAAACAAAATTCAGTAGCACTATCTACTGCAGAAGCAGAATACATTGCATTAGGAAGTTGTGTGGCACAAGTACTTTGGTTAAAACAACAGTTGATTGACTTAGGATTAACTATAGGCACTATTCCAATTTATTGTGACAATACTAGTGCTATTTGCATCTCCAAAAATCCTATTCAACATTCTAGAACCAAACACATTGATATAAGGCATCATTTCATAAGGGATCATGTATCCAAAGGAGAAATTGAACTCATACATGTTTCAACTGAAAATCAACTTGCAGACATTTTTACAAAACCTTTAGCCTTTGATACCTTCAGTACTTTAAGAACAAGACTTGGTGTTATTGATTTGAATGCTTAACCAAAATGTCTTTGCAACATTGATACTTGTTGTGTTTTGTTTTTGTGATTTTGTGAATTTTGTGTGTTTTTGAATGAATTGTTTTTGGATTTATGATTTTGTTTTATTTTTTCTGTGTTTTTGAATGTTTTTGTTGATTTTCTTAATTTAAAAAATCAAAATTAAAATTTTTTTTTGGAGGAAATCGTCCAGGACGAAATTGGTTTCGTACGGGACGATGTGTGAAGGAACAGTTTGCCATAGCTAGGACTCATCAATGGTGGATTTCAAACATAGGGAATTAGAATATTCAATATAATTTAAATCAATTATATAAATATTATTCACTCTTTTCCCTTCTAAAACTAATTTATCATTTAAGATGATCATACATTTTGTAGATAAAAATTTAATGTCAAACCCTTTGTCTCATAACTAACAAATAATAAGTAAATTATAATTGAATCCATCTGCAAGTAAGATATTTTCAATTATGAAATTTTTTTAGTTGCCAATTTTACATGAACCTATCACTTTCCTAGTGATGTTGTCTCCCATTATAACCATGCCTCGTGACTTGACCTCCAATTAACATGATGAACTGCTTCAAATCTTCACTCATGTTCCGTAAGAATCCTTTGTCATGGTACCACATACTCTCACTAAGTCTTTTATGAGAGCACTCCTACACAATCATTCAGACATTCGTTTTGGAATCCAAGTGGGTATGAGTTCGTCCTTATGCATTGATGAATAAGTTATATGTATGCTATGTTGTGTTGCATGTGATTTTTGCCTCCTCACTAGATGTTTCTTACCGTGGATAGTGCAAGTGTGGACTATGTGACCTAGCATTCCCCAAGAATGACACCTCTAACCCCTGGGAATGGATTTACTAGTTTTTACTAGAGGATGTGCCTCTTCCTTGAGTTTTATGATGCATGTACTGATGTGAGGTATTGCCATTATGTTAAGGTAGTTGGTGTTCTGTTTAGTTGTAATGCATGAATTTTTGCTTTTAAAAATTGATTTGTATTTTCAAGGCTAGCCACATCTAATTTTAATGTATGTTCACCACCATATAGTTTAGATGCACATACCTCTAATTTTTTAAATGAGTCTTATGATTCAATATACTTTTCTTTCAAGGAGTCATATGCAGTAGATATATCAATATGCTTCTTGTTTAATGCATCAAACTCATCATGTAAAGATATATGATTGCTATTTAAATCAAAATGTTTAGTTATCAAGAAATTATGTTATTTTGTAAGGCAATAAAATCAATGTTTAAACTAGAATACATTCATTTTAGCTTTCTATATGAATTATGATTTTTTTTCAAAAAAATAAATAATTCATTACAAAATAGTTGATATACCACATCTTGATCTGACTGATTAACATTATCATTTTCCACAAGACACAAGTTTGCTACCTCTTCCTCTTCTTCTTGTTTGGATGATTCTAAGGCAAAATTAGCCCAAAAAGCCTTTTGTGTCTGTTGCTTCCCCTTTCTAAATTTTGCTTTCTCTTCACCTTTCTCCTTGATTGGGTGAGTTTTCAAGTTGGGGCAGCCTATTTGGAGAATTACTTCTTTCCAGTATTTAAAACATATCATATCAAATGATTCTTCAAAACTTTTATTACTTCTACATTTGCTCCATTATTATTGATGACCATTTTCTTTCTTTTTTAGACATTTTTTGAATTGACGGGTCATCAATGCAATATCATCATCCTCTTCCACAACAAAGCTGTCAATATACGAGTCGTTGTCTTTCAACACCACATTCTTCTCCTTTTTCTTGTCATCTACATCAAGTAGTCTTTGAATCATATCTTGCTTATAGGCAATGAGTGAGCCAAGAAAGTTTTCAATTAAATATACATTCAAATCCTTTGATTCTAATATTACTGTGACTTTAGCTTCAAAAACACTGGGTAGGCAATATACAATCTTATTAACTTTTTAAAAATTAGAAAGTTCTCTATCAAATACATATAGGGAAGTCACTATCTATATAAATCAAGTATACATTTCAGATATAGTCTTGGTAGATTCCATTTAAAAATATTCATAGACATGTAGTAGAATATTTAACCTAGACTGGTTGACTTCACTAGTTCCATCATATATGATGCATAGTCTATCCCATATTTCTTTCCTTGTATTGTAGGTATATACTCTCATATAGTCCTCTAATTTCAAAGCACCGAAAAAATAATTTAAACATTTATCATTTAATTGAGCAATCTCTCAATCCTCATGACTTTATTTAGTAAAGGGAATATCAGTTTTAAAATTAGTAGGGATAAATAACCAGTTTGAATGATATAAAAAATTCTATAGTCAATGGATTGTATAAATATACACATACGAATTTTCCAACAATCAAAGGAATGTTTTCAAATGGTGTTGTATGGGTTATTAAATAACACTCCATAATATTTATATTTATAAATTATGTCAATACATCTTTACTTAGGAATTTTATAATTGTGAACTCTGATAACACTTGAAAGTTTGGGGAGGTTATGAAATCTCAATGAACTATCCCTAGGCATACCAACAGTTTGGTTAATTAGTACATTCTTTAACAAAAATTAAATACTATAACAATAAAAAAATTTATTGATAGAAATTGATTTTGACAATAAAACTAAATGAGTAGCTTAACAATACACAAGAAATTCAGAGTTTAAAATATTTTTTATTTTTAGGAAAAAATATATCAATCAAAATATAAATTTATCTTTTTAACACACCATGAATTTACATAATTATGGTTTGTGATAAAAGATAAAATTCGGGAAAGAAATTTAAAGTACATAAATAAAAATACATAAAAGTACAAATAAATAAGGAAGAGCACACCAAAAATTTATATTTGTTCGATCAACATTGACCTACGTCGACTCCTCAGAGTCCCCCTATCAGGGTATTGCACTAACACTATAATGTCTCTCTTTTTGCTCCCACAGTAAGGCGAAGAAGCCCATACAAGAATAACTTTCACCAAACTTGTTGTGGCAAAGAACCAAAAGCTATGTAACCCTTCTGATGACGGCAATGGACCTTCAATCCTTTTCATTCTCCTTGTGCTGACAGAAACCTGGAATTCTACTTCAGCCTCCTTTTGATAGAAGAGAACTATTATCCTTTTTCACCCTCCTAGTGAAGATAGAAAACATTAGACTTTTAACTTTGAATCTTCTCTCCTAAGAGAATCTTGAAGAACTCACCAAGGACACAAGAGGAAACTAGTTGCAAGCTTTCCTGAAGCAACTATATGAAAACCCCTCACACACAACCTCGCTTTCTTCTTCTTCTCTAAACTTAAAGCATCTCAAGAAAATCTACCTCAGAGTTCCTTCAATAGCTAAAGTCCTTTTGAAAAAGACTTCAAAAGGATGCTTATGTATAAGGCTTCAAAAAATCTTCAATTTTTAATTTGAATGTCATTGTTTGTACAATATGATATGGGTTTGTACAATACGATCAATTCAAAAATAAGACTCATCTAGCATAATGAAATAGTTATTCAGGCAAATTACTCAAATTCAACAAACATATAGTTCATTATGATCGTAAGTTTTGTACGTCATGATTAGTTTAATTCCTTTTTATTTGTACAGGATGATTATGGGGATGATTGAAAATCATCTCTATCGATCGTCCAAGCAATTCACATTATATAGTATGGCCAGTGCAATATCAATAGTTTTTATAGTATGATAAAAATATTGTACTGCACAATTAGTTCAGAATTAAAGATTTTCATCTGTTACAATCTCTAGGACAATCGAATTTCATCTCTGTCAATCTTACAGTATGATCTTGCATCGTACAATACTATTAGTCATATTTATTAAACCTTAATTTAACTGACTAATCATGAGGGATAATTTAAGTAAGATTTTAAATATCATACAATATGATTAGTTTAAAATGTAATTTTAAAAATTTGTAATTAATTTATGGCGGCTGGGGTTTACAAATCAAAATAAATCATACAGTACGATCTATTTCATACTGTATGATTAATTCATTAGCATTAATGATTAAAATAGTCGTTAACCCTTTTTTTTTTGTATAATAGATCATATAATATGATCGGTTCGTACGATATGATTTGTTCAAAAAAATTTTAATCTTAAATTTTTGTCACTCCCCTATATGTGTGCACAGTCGTCAATTTTGCATACACCCTTACATGGCCAGATATAAGAGATAAATATAGGCGAAAGTTAAAATTACACACTCTTTTGAATGACATCCTATTCTACATAAACTTGAGTCTTGAGTAATTTTGAAAGGTGTTTGATATACCTGAAAAATTAGTGCACACAGACAAAAATAATATTCTATGTATATGTTATGAGAAATAAAATCTTAATCAATAATTTTTTTTATTATTAAAATTACAATCTAGGGATCATAGTTTGCAACACGATACGTACCGCGCATGCCGGAAATGTGTTTGATTAAAAAAATGTTAAATATAGATTGGACACGTGTGTCTGGCATGTATATCATGAATTTTTTTAGGAAAATTTTTTAACATAATTTCTTATGTTTAAAAATTTAGTTATTTACAATATAAAACTATTTTCTTATTTTTCTCTCCATAGCACCAAATCAATCGCTCTCACTCAATCGAATATTCTTATTTTCTTTTCTCTTTAGCGAGTTGCGACTTTGATTTTATAGCAATGCCTAATGTCATCTCAAAATCAATGTCTAACATCGTTACAACATCAACATTTCAAAAATATGTCAACATCAGAGTCTGACATTGTCTTGACATTGGTGCTCGACACTAGCAATTTCAATATCCACAACTTCACAGCTCATCTTTATCCATCATCATCTTAACATTGACAACTAACACCTCTCAACATCGATGACAGATGCCCTCTCAACATCAACACACGATAGTTACTATATAACATCAATGTCTGACTTTCGCGAGCATTATCATCTCCTCTCTTGATGCCTACTACACGACATTGACGCCCGACTCTTGACATCCTAATATTAATCCTTTGAAGCACAAATTTTAGTTAAATGACTTATCATTTCTAAATTATTTTTAATATTACACTTATTCAATTTTTATATATTATTTTTAAAACATAAAAATTATAATACAATGTCCAAATAAATCATGTCCATGCCCTACATTTTCACTAATTGACATGTCCTGTATCCTTGCCATGTCATATTTGTGTCGCCGTGTTCGTGTCCGTGCAACATAGCCCTTAGGTCATGCCATTTTTATATCAAGAAGGAGAGCCATCCTATCCTCCTTGAAATACAAATGTTGTTTTATTTGCCGCCTTCATTTTTTTCTATCTTCACCTCTAGCAGGAGGAACATCAAGGCCTTCCTCATAACCTCCCAACATCATACTACAATCTTATTCATCATACGAGGTACTGCTAGGTGGAGGATAATCATGAGCTTCCTTTGTGGCTTTCCTCAACTTCAACACAAATTTCTATATCACCTAAATGACATGCCACTTTCGCCTCTCCAAGGACCATCCTAGTACTTGATCTCATTGCATCTTCCAACGCTAAGGATGCTAGCAAAAATAGATTATTTCCTTCATATTAACACAATTAATATCTAAGTTCTGAGAAAGACAACACTTGATAACTCATATCTAGTCCTAGGAGAGGTTCCTTCAACTAAAGCCTACCATTCGTAGCTTCACTCATCAACTTCACATTTCAAAGTTTTCAAAGTTAAGAAAGCCAACTGCCAAAATCTTTCAACAGAACATTTGCTGGAAATATGGCATGTAAGCGCCTTGAAAAAATTGCAGCACAGAATTTGAACGTTGACTGATCAGTAACAACAACACCAGAAAAAGACGTACAAGTGTGAAATTACTTGATTTTATCCCTTAAAATAGTATAACCTACAGACTAAACCTATATGAGAAAGTTCAGGCACTCACAATATCGTCGACTAGCTCTTGCGTGTCTTGTTTAAAGTCTGCAATCTGTTCCAACAAGAAATAAATAAATATGAAGGTTCTTTGAAAAAGCCAAAGATGAATAAAGGATATCCATCTACAGTTATATATATTAAGATATACGAATATTGCCCATATATATATTAAGATATACGAATATTGCCCATCTGAAAACATCAATATCTCATCGAAGGCTTTGATTGTTGTGCAAAATAGCTGAAAACAACACAAATCACACAATCAAACACAATGAATAGGATGTAATTTATGTGGTTCGACGTGTCTTCGTCTACAGGGAAGATATGATTTCACTATTGTGAAGAAATAGGGTTAAAATTTCACTCATACACGTATATCACTAGGGGTTTCAATTTTTGACATGACCCGAAATCCTACTCGAACCCTACCCGAAAAAATCTGGGTTAGGGTCAACCCAGACCCGAAACAGGTCGGGTTCGAGTTCAACAAACCAACCTGTTTTAAAAATCAGGTCGGGTTGGGTTGACCCAGCAACCTAAAATTTACCCGAAATTGACACGAAAACTCGTATTTGACCCAAAATCCTAAGATTGACCCGTTTGTGACCCGAAAATTGAAGATTGGCCTGATTTTTTACCCAAAAACTAGCAATTTTGGGTCAACCTCTGATAATTCGTGTTAGGTTGGGTTGACTCGGACCCGAATCGAGTCGGGTTCATTTCTGAAGGCTTGACCCGTTTTCGGGTTCGGGTTAACTCGAATAGTGCCAGGTCAGCTCCGGATTCGATCCAAACCCGACCCGTTGACCCGAATTGACACCCATATATATCACACCTCAAACTTATACTTATAGGATTGAAACCAAATTAATAAGAAAATCTAATCATGTTAATTAGATCTCTCAATCAGTGCAGGAATTAAATCTCCCATTCACTGTAGTAATCAGGAGCTCATTTCTTTAATTATAGCTTATCATTACAGATAAAATTCTATTGCTGACCTTATAAAGTATTTCACTTGAAAAAGACTTTCTAAAGTAGAATACTTTTCAAAGTATTGATGTCTGCGTCAAGACTTCGAAATTATATACTTGACTAAGGGAGCTTAATGAGGAATACAAAAAATAATCAGATAAGAAAAAAGAAATGAATGAAGAAGATTGTATAGCATGAAGATTAATCAGTCCTCCCTTAGACTACATGAGATGATCTATCCTTTTAATACTACAAAAATTAGATGATTAATAGAAAAACCAGAAAATAACTTCTTTTTAGCATATTTTTAGTTAGGTTGTAGTTCTCTACTTGTATGTAGTTACGTATGTATCTCATGTGGTAGACTAATTTTCAAGGAGTTGTATCTTGAAACTCCAAATAGAGTAAGCACTCAATTCTAGTACTACTGATGTATATATTTGTCAAAATCAACCACTTGCGTACTCCAGTTATTTAATATAAACACGTGAGTTTTTATTTTTATTTTTTTGGACATTTAGTTCAATTAAGGAAAACTTATACGTACATCACATATGTAAGACCGAACCCCATGACCTCTTAATTGATAGTCAAAAATTTCAACCAACAGACCAAGATGACTTGCATATAGCATATTACGCATTCTGCTTCTATTTTTGCTATTATGCTATGAATAAGATTTTAATTCATAAGCTCTGGTTTGATTTTTCAATCTAAAATTCAATTGTTTAAGGTGAATATAGTAACTTGCATGTTCATTTATTTTAGCTTTTTATGTACTAATATGGATTTAATATTATTTATAATTAAAAGCTTAAGGATCTTTTTTGAAATTAATATTCTCATTTCATTGATTTGAATTGAATAGGGCTATAGGATTATCATTTATTGAGATCCATGACTCTTCAAGAGTTCTTAAATGTTCTCATAATGGCATATTTAGGTGATGAATATATTCCTTATTCAAATGTGTAACTTTTTTAAGTTGTTCAACAAAAGGCCTTTAAAACATCATCTAGTCGATGAATATTTTAAATCCCTTATATATATATATATATATATATATATATATAACTCTTAAAAGGTTAATTAAGCACATTTTTATTTAAATTATTTCATAAAGGCTGCAAGTAAAAAAATTGAGAGAGAGAGAGAGAATTTGATCACTTAACCCTACAAACATCATTAGATATATCATTAGAAAAGTACAATGGACTGATTAGGGACATTATTTTTTGCGTAAAAAATCAATGAAGAAAGAGTCATATGACCTTGCTTAGTTGAAATAGCATACAATAGTAATATGTAGGAGTTATACTGCTTTTTAATGATTTAGAGAATGCCTCAATACAATGCAAATGAAATTAAGATATAATATCATTGGTATGGGTGATAAAATAAAGTTGATGAAGTTGATAAATGTGCCATATTATTCCTTTTTAAGAGAAAAGTGATAAAATATTATGTGTAAAAATATTACAAAAATTTATTGATACTTACACAAAGACACCATAATCTCCGCTATGCTAGGGTTTTGCTCTTCTCGGGCAATCTTTATGTTGTGTTAACATTCCAATGTGTTTTTTAGTGATATCAGCTCACTGCAATGTTCAGGGAAGTCTTCTTCAACCCTTTTTTTGTTGGTTTTTGCTTTTTTGTAGTGGTTTGGGTTTTCCTGTAGATGGCTATGCCTCAATCATGGGTTTCCTCCAGTAGTGTGGCTTCGAATCACGTTAATCTTGAGGATCTTGGCTTTCTAAATGCCATAATCAAAAAGAGATCTTTTAAGGATTTGATTTTTGAACTATATCTTCTACTTAATTCTTTTCCACATCTTAAGCCTACCACTCATTGTAGTATGATTTCCATATGGATCTTGAAAGAGGAAATGCTGGCCTTGGTAGGATCATTTCAATTTGATCTTGTTGGAAAATTTAAGATTTGTAGGCCTAAACTCGACCTTATTCATAAGTTTTTTCTTCAATCTTAAACTTTCTAGTGGATTCTCTATTATTTTGCAAGATCAAAGACATTTTTTGATAGAATTGTAGAATGATTTGGATTATAGTCAGATTTTTAGTCATAGATCTTATTATGTATGCAATTGCTATATGAAGCTCATAAAATGGTCTCCATTTTTTGATATTTTTGTTGAATTCCCTATTATTCATATTTGTATCTCCTTCCTTAAGCTTCGTCTGCATTTTTCTCCAAGGATCATATAAGGCTTGGAAAGCCTATTTGGCTAACCTCTACATATTGATAATGATGCGGTCGTGGGTTTACGACCCTCGGTTGTGAGAGTATTGGTTGAGCTTAATATCACCAAGCAATATCCCAACTCAATTTGGTTAGGTCTGAAAAAATACAACCATGTTTAGAAGATTGTAATGAATGACTTTCCAGCTTTTTGTGATCACTATAAAATATAAGATCATAGTAACCTTTATTGTAACCAACTGAACTTGAATATTAGGAAATCCAAATGTGACTATTTCTGATGGCTCTTCTAATGATGCCTCAATATCTTTAAATGTTTCCAATATGATTCCTGCAATTAATTTACATGTTTTATCTGCATTTGATGATGGATCAAGGCTTCGTTTTGATCGGCTTTTTTATTGCTTCTTAAAATGGAATTTTAGTTCAAAATTTTTAATTTTTGTATTAAAACTTCATTTTAATTTTAAGAAGCAATAAAAAAGCAGTCACAAATGAAGCCTAAAAATGTATGTTACGATTTATGTTCAGATCTAATCATAACGGCTATATAAAATATGAGATGCCTTGCCTTGATCGAATACCATAAATTTGTCTAAAGTGAGGAGAAGAGTAATCATTAATATTTCTAGGAAAATATAATTTAGCCATAAAATAAATTAACTAGTTAACATGAATATTAAAATCGCGCGCACATATTACATCTATCATGTAGACATCGACATAATAGCATTTTGAGCACAACTCAGATTTCGTTTGGGACAACTTTTTTCCTATTTCTTAAAGCAATATTTTAAAAAAATTTACCAAAAAAAATCACTTTAAGAAACAATAAGAAAACCGTCCCTAACGAAACCTCATTCATTCGAGCTGCGTTATTCTTTTTCTAACAATTAGAAATTAATTGCAGTAAGCAGTAATAGCATGAGCAGTGCCCGTCATTGCCCGCCACATGCGTCATTAAAAATATTTTATTATTATATAATTAATAACCACGTGTTAATAATATCTTATACGTCATAATCTTTCAGTTCCTATGGATATCACATTAGTGGATTACCTTTCCTTTGAATCAACAGCCTTTTTTGACGGATACTTCTTCGTCTTCTCCATGTGCGGAAGGTTAATTGTAAAGAAAAAATAAAAAGAAATGTGCAAAATTTAATTCAAATTTATTAAAAAGTAAATTGAATTCACACATCAATAATATCCTCTGTAATTTTAAATTTAAACTTATTCAATCTTTAAATTCAATTCAAATTTAATAAAAATTTGGCTTAAATATATATTTTTGTATTAAATATAAATTATTATTAATTTATGTTATATGTTTGGATATAATTTATACATATAAATTATATATTAAAGTCATGTTATAAATTTATATTTATAAATTATGATGTTTAGATCATTTATTATTAATAATTAATCAATTAATAAATTGTATAGTACCTAAAAAAATCCGTTAAGTATATAATTTAATTAAAATTATTAATTACAAATAAATACTTTTTACATTTTATTTAAAAAATTTGTTTAAAAATTTCTTGTATATTTTGTAAACTTAAGAAGTTAGAAGTTAAACTTATTTAGTCAAACTCCGCTTTGAAACTTCCTCTTGGTAGTGTTGATGTTGTGTTTTGTGTTTGAGTGAGATAAAAACTAACTTGGAGTGATGGAGACATGTAAAATGCTTAGTTGAAATTTTTATTAAAATTTTTAGAATTATATATTTAAATTTATTTGTTAAATTATAATTATTATTTAATATTTTATAATTAATATATTAAATTAATTTATTTAATTATTTAAATAATTTGGAAATTGAACATGCCAGTTCAATGGAATGGGGACTGATTCACTGGATGAGTCTGCAAGTTCTGGTCAGTTTAACTCGGTTTGATGCAGAAATAATTTCAGTATAAATTTTACCAGTCTTAAGATTAGTTCACAGTTGAATTGGCTAGTCCAATCGGTTTTAAAACCTCAGAAATATTTGCATTTTAATATAATTTTTTTAAAAGAACATAAATTTTATAAATTATTAAATAAAAATGATTATTTATTATGTTTGTGAATAAGAATAAGTGGCCTTATAATATATAGCATCATTTTACTACATGAATGAATTTTTTTATGAAAAGATAGTATAAATCTTCTCTTCCTCTCTCATCAAATATTTATATATAGAGAGAGATAATTATCAAAATGATCCCCACCCTCTTTACGAATGAACAAATTAAATGATATCCATTTATTTATAAATCCCATTTTAATCCAATGATATTTTAAATAGTGACTAAATGATTGAATGATAGACTATTTGGGTCTATATTTAAAAAAGTCAAGTCATAGAATTTATTTTTTTATATAGTTGTGTATTATTTAAAAGGTTAGGAGATCAATCCACTCATGTTCTCTCTCTCTCTCTCTATATATATATATATATATATATATATAAACCTCTAATATTAAATGTGAATTAAGAGGTAATTGTTTTGGAAGAATAAATATTATATTGAAAATTACAACATAGTTTTTTAATAAAATATTAAAGAATAGATTGTGACAGGCCTATGTTTGATATTGCTATTTCATTATTTTAAGAGATATATTACCAAATATAATGATTTGGATTGTACTATGCCTATTATTTTTTATAGAATTTGTTATATCATATTGATATATACTATCAGTATTTTTTATTAAATAGTATTGCGTAAATTAGGTATTATGGTAGTAATACTATTCATATTGCATAATAAATTCGAATATTTTAAGTAATAAATAAAAAATTGCATTGCAAAGTTTATTATTTATATCTATGTATACTTCAATAATTTCTTATATGTTTGCCAAATTTTCAAAAAAAAAAAATAATAATTTAAAATAAAAAACGTAGACAAATATGCTTTTAAATAAAATTAAAAAATAAAAACTATACTTCCTATGTTAATGAAGAGGCCAAAGGAAGCTTGCAACAAATTTCCCAAGCTAAAGGACAAATTTGCAATTTAAGCAAATGCGGGGCCCAGAAATTGGAAGCGAAGAGGATGAATGGTTATAAAAGGATGGCTGATGGCTTCAAAATCTTGAGGTGGTTTGCCCCCCCAATTGCGAGTCATCTAGACCAAGCTACACAGAATTACCCTAAGCTTGTCGAGCACAAGTTAACACAAAGAGAGATGGGAAGGGCTCCTTGCTGCTCTAAGGTCGGTCTCCACAGAGGACCATGGACTGCAAGAGAAGATGCACTTCTCACCAGCTATATTCAGAACCATGGCGAAGGCAACTGGAGATCGCTTCCCAAAAGAGCAGGTACACATATGATCATATATTTATATACCTCTTCTTCTTCCTATATTAAATATTTCATGCATGGTTTTCTCTCTCTCTCTCTGTGCGTGTGCGTGTGTGTGTGTCAAACGAAGAACTCAAATGAATTCATCAGCTTGATGAGCATGTTTTCTTTGCTGATTTCATTCAGCATATGGTTGATAAATAATTTGTAGTTGCAGAACTAGTTTCTCTAATAATATCATATGATTCTGTGCATAAGCAAATTTGAAATATGAATAATATTATGTTCATTTTTAAATTTATTGGTTATTCCTTCAAATAAGGAAGAAATGGAATGTTATACAGTTCTGTTATGCAACATAATATATAATTAGGGTATAAGTAAGACATATTTATTGCATCATAAGATAATTAGCTTAATATTCATGAGAAGAGGTCTGTTCAGAATATTCTTTCATAAATTTAGTTAAGAATTTCAGTTCCTCATTCATGTAAGAAATTCACTGTAGAAAAGTATATGAAGAAGAATCAAGCTGTATGCATTTAATATTGATGAAATTCAAGAAGATTAATGTCTTGATTGATATGAAGTCATCGTCTTGCATTTATCAATTTTGAAATAAAATGAATTGAATATGTTGACAAGCAGTAAAAATAGTATTCTCTCTCTAGAGTTATTTAATCAGATTTATCATGAAGTCTGTCTTTAAACTGCGGTTCTTCCACGCAGCTTCGCTGAAGACAAATGTGAATTAATGTCAGTTCTTGCTTGTAGAATTACTCTGTTACCAAGTCTTGAAGTCTAATTTTAATATTCCACTCGAGACTTAGTGTCCAAAATCTACAAGTAATCATAGCAAAATCCAGAGGATATAGACATATATTTTCTTTCTTCGTATTAATTAGTCTTAATAATGCACGTATTCATGCACATAGGTCTACTTCGTTGCGGGAAGAGCTGCAGGCTTCGATGGATGAACTATCTTCGCCCAGATATCAAAAGAGGAAACATTGGCCCAGAAGAAGAAGACCTCATCATCCGCCTCCATTGTCTCCTTGGCAACCGTTGGTCTCTCATCGCCGGACGCCTCCCTGGTCGCACTGATAATGAAATTAAGAACTATTGGAATAGCCACCTCAGTAAAAAGCTCAAGAATCAAGGCTTCGTTGTACGAGAAGGAACCCCGAGGCCTAAGCGATCGGGAGCTCCTAACTCAGATAATCAAAGAAAGAACAACAATAATATGAATAACAACAGCAAATTAGCCAAGATCATGCAAGGAAATGACGCAGCTGAGAGTACCAAAATATATGCTCCTAAGCCTACAAGGTTTAAGCCTAAGTGGTTAGTGATGGAAAAGAGTGAGAGCATGACAGGAGACGGTGAGAAAGGGACATCAGAAGCGAGCAGTGCAACTGATAATGCAGATTTGGTATCATGGTCACAGGTTGATCATGTTAGGGAATTTGATCAAACGGTTGGGTTTCTTAATGCCACCCATTGGGATTTGGCTTCTGATTTTTCCATGCAAGATGAATCACTTGAGAGACTATATAATGAGTACTCACAGCTCTTGCAGTTTGAGGTTGATGTGAATCAATTAGCTGAGCCTCTAATGCTATAATAAGATTACATTTACTGCATGCATGCAAATATTTGAAATTTTCCAGCATTAATGTGCATGTTAATGGAAGTATGTAAGAAAATGTACTTAAACATAGATCAATCGATCTCTCATGATGTTAAATATTAATGCAAATGGAAATGTACTAGAGTTTCAAGAGTATGAGTATGTATAGTACGTCTCTCTAATTGAATTTTATATGGGAACAGAAAGGCTATTGTATTTTTTTTTAAGTTATGAACCTTATTGTGAGACTTAAATGAGGTTTTCTTGTGCCCTTCAAGATTAAGTATTAGATATGTGAATAAAATAATATTTAAGTATTATTTATATATTTTATTATAAAATATATGCAGCAATTTTTTATAGTTTAATCATTCATATCACAACACAAATATTTTTATATTTACATCACAACATATAATAGAGAAATGTTTCATATTAATGTATAAATGATAACAAAATTGAACCAATATGAATAAAAAAATTTAATATTAAATAGTATTGTTGTGGGCTTGAATATACGCGGCGATAGAGTTTTAACTATACGTCTTAGTTTTGTACGAATATCCAGCACACACACAGAGAAAACAAGATTTTTTACATGGAAAACCCTTAAAAGGGGAAAAACCACGAGGCCTAACCCAGTTGAAAATGATTCAACTAGAATTTGCACTACAGGAAAATCACTCATTTCCGGCCGAATTTGAACAGTTTCTGGCGGTTTTTTAACTTTTCGGCGGCTTTTAGCCGCCGGTAAAAACGGCGTAGGAAAATAATTTCCGACTGCTTTTTCCGGCGGCAAATAATGCCGGTGGCTTGCCGGCGGACACAAACCGCCGGTTGAATAAAAAAAAATTCAAGCGACCCCCTACAACCGCTCCCGCCAGCATCCCCTGACCCAATCACGTCGGCATTCCAGCGCGCGCTCCGGAGGTCGCGCCAGACCGCGGGTCGCGCCGGACAAGACCGAGCCCGAGTGCGCCAATGCGCCGGACCAGACCGAAACCGAGTGGCGCTGGTCCGCGAGCCAGCCCGAACCCGAGTGCGCCAACGCGCCCGCCGCTCCCGCGTCTGTCTTCGCTGAGATTCGAACCGTAGACCTCTTCACCCGCAGCCCCGAAGTCTGACCAATGCGCCGATCCTGCAAAATGGTAAAATGTAAGTATTTTTTTATTTATATTAAAATAGTCTGAATATTATAATTAAACATTATTTATTTAAAATTTTTATTTTAATTGATAATTAAAATAAATTAGTTATGTAACAATTAATTAAAATATTTTATTAAATTAATTAAAAAAATTTATTAAATAAATAATTAATTTAAATATACTATAAAATTATTAAATGAATTAATGAATTAATAATTTTTAATTTAAATCCTTATACTTAAATTAAGGAAAAAATTAATATTATTTTTAGTCATTTTTTAAAAATCATTTAATAAAAAATTTTAAAATTCCGCCGGAAAACTTGAAAAGCCGTCGGAAAGCCGCCAGAAAATTTTGTGGGATATTAGCCGTCGGATAGCCGCCGGTAATCCGTCGGAAAGCCACCAGAAACTTTTGCAGGAAATAAGCCGTCAAAAGCCACCGGAAATTCGTCGGAAAGCCGCCGGAAAATTCCGCCGGTAATAAGTGATTTTCCTGTAGTGTTGAGTCGGTTACAAAGGGCTGACACGCCTCCAAGGGCGATAAGATTACAACTAGCAACTGTTCGATAGAAGTCTGGTGTTAGACTCGGCGTCACTTGATTGTCTGACAGCACCCTGGCGTCACTTGGAAGTTTGGGTGTTAGTTGGTTGTCTGGCCTTGAGCAGAACGTCGGGCCTTGAGCAGAACGTTGGGCCTTCAGCAGAACGTCGGGACTTGAGCATAATGTCGGGCCTTGAGCAGAACGTCGAGCCTTCAGCAGAACGTCGAGCCTGATTGTTGGGCCTTGAGGTGGTGATGCAACATAACTCCGGCGGTGGTCCAGCGAGGCTTCGGCGGTGGTCTGGCGAGGTTCCTGCGGTGGTCCGGCAAGGTTCCTGTGGTGGTCTGACGATGTTGTGGCGGTGGTCCGGCGATATTCCAGCTGCGGTCGATGAGGAGCTTCTTCCTTCTCTTCCTTCTCTTCTCTTCTCTTCTTCTCTTCTTGCTTAGATCCTTCCTTTGTGAAGAATGAGGGCTCTATTTATAGATTTTATGAAGTGACATAGTTCGTAAATAGGTGTGAGATCAGGGGCGAATCGGGAGTGGTCGAATGGACGACCGATATTGAATCGTACGATCGTGCACCGTTCGTTGAACATTTGAAGGCCTTAGTGATGTCGGAATTTGGTGATCATGGGCTCATTAGATTCGTCTCGTCGAGACGTTCGATTCGAGTATAAGCTCATTAAAACGGAGACCGTTTGGTAACTCAAATTATGATTTGAACCTTCCAACAGCACTTTGAGTCTTCGATTTAGACTCATTTGGGCTTGGATCGAGTTGAATTTGATGTCGTTGGGTTCATATTTCCGAGATGCTCAGTTTGACTATATAAGCTTGTTGAAATCAGAGTTGAGATGGCCTCTGAATTAACTTTAGAAGTTTCCAACTTAATTCTGCATCGAGATTCATGCCCGATCAAGATATCTTTTTGAGGATATATCAAGTATTATTGTTATTTAAATTAAAATATAAAATAGTTCTTATTCAACATTCTCTTTCCTGCCTCCCCTCGTCTCTATGGCGATTTGAGGGTTCTCTTTTTTTCCCCTGCTTCTAATAACATATTTTTCTCTCTCTCTAATTCTCGGATCCCTATGCATGAATTTGTGTTATGTGAGAGCCTTGGAGGTTAGGGCCTTCTTTGGCCCATGCATGGATCCATGGCAATGCCTCCCTAAGGGTACTTCATTAGCGACTGTCTTTGATAAGAATCAAGGTTTTTTTGGTCTGAATGGGGAAGGTAAAAATCCTCCATCCCGGTCCTTTAAAGATGTAGTTTATGGTAGTTCTTCTTCTAATTCTCCTGCTTTTTTATTATTACTTTGATTTTTAAAGGCATGCCAGTTGTTTTGATATCAGATGAAGAAGTTATTAAACTTACCTCTCCTTTCTAGTTTACTTTAGTAGAAAAGTTTTCTATGAGTAGGCCGAATCATGATGCCATTCGTATTATTTTCGAAAATCTTAAACACTTTGGTTTGTTTTTTGTTAGTATGTTGGATGAGTGTCAAGTGGCCATTCAACTCGCCAATGATTTGTACTATAGTTGGGTTATTGCTAGGCATTCTTACTATATACATTAACAATTTCAAAATGTGTCTCCTTAAATGTACACCATTTTTTGACATTAAGGAAGGATATTCTATTGTTTCAATCTAGATTTCATTCTCTAATTTACTTTTATATTTTTCAACTATCAGGTTTTGCATACTCTTGGTTCCATTTTTGGGAGGCCGCTTAAAACGGACCAAGCGACCGCCTCAAGGATGAGGCCTTCTATGACTCGAATTCTTATTAAAGTGGATATCTTGAAAAAACATCCTAAAGAAATATGGTTAGAGACAAGATCAGATGGGTACATGGAAAATGTTATTTTTTAAAAAAAGTTCTAGATTTCTGTAATCATTGTAATCACTACAGAAAAATCACGGATTACCGGCGGCCATTTCCGACGGAAATTGAACATTTTCCGGTGGTTTTGTAGTTTTCCGGCGGTTAATTTACCGCCGGTAAAAATGGCGTAGGAAAAAAAATTCCGGCGGTTTTTACCGGCGGTAAATTATTCCGGAGGCTTTCCGGCGGTTATAAACCGCCGGTCAGATCAAAAAAAAAAAAAACCCTCCAGCGTTCGCGTTGCCGGCGCTCCCGCGCTCCCGCCAGCTTGCCGCCGCCCGCCGTTCCCCGTGGCTCTTGCTCCCGCCTGGCGCTCCTGCCGTTCCCCGCGGCTCTCGCACCCGCCTGGCGCTCCCGCCAGCTTGCCACCATTCCCGCGCGGCCAATCCTATCGTGGGCTGTGAGATTCGAACGCGCGTCGTTCGTGACGAATAACAAGCATCCGACCGAAATGCCGGTTATGTAAATACAAAATTTTAGTTAATATTTTTTATTTAAAGTATTTTCATAACAAAAATAAATTAATATTTTAATTATTTTAAAAATGAAATGATTTAATTTAAAATAAAAAATAACTAACTAATTAATTTTAAAATGAAAATTAATTAAATTGTTAATCTAAGTTTTAATAATTTTTTGTTAACTCATTTAAATAGTAAAAATTTTATTCATTTTCATTAATTTTTTAAAAGCCGCCGAAAATTCCGCCGTCCGCTGGAAAATTCCTTGGGAAAAAAACCATCGGAAATGCGTCGGAAAGCCGCCGGTAATGTGGCCGCCGGTAATCAATGATTTTCTTGTAGTGAATATTCACAGGCATGCTTTGAGCGATTGTTTCATGCTACACCTGCATATCTTTAAAAAACCCCCACCCTCTTCTATTATTAATGAAGGAACCAAACTTAGGAAGCTGTTGATTCTTAGCAATAATAGTGCCAAATCTCAATTAGATCTCGTGGTTCCCTCTTCCAGTAATAAGTCTAGAGGGAGGAGCCTTTGGGAGCAATTACATGATTTTTCTCTAAGTCCTAATGTCCCTTGGCTTGTTAGTGGTGATTTTAATACGATTTCTAATGCCACTAAGAGGATTGGGGGCAACTTAGGGGTGTCAATTTCGGGTCATGGGTCGGGTTCGGGTTGAACTCGAAACTGACCCGGCACTATTCGGGTCAACCCGAACCCGACCCTTTTTGAAAATGGGTCAATTTTTTGAACCAAAACAAAAAAATTTTAATCATTGGGTCATTTTTGACCTAATGATTTGTACTATCATTCGGGTCGTGTCGGGTTAACCCATTTTCGACACGACCAAAATGACCCATTTCCAACAAAGAATTGTTAGTTCGGGTCAAAAAAGAGTTTATCTCCTCTTTTTCGTGTAAAAAATGGGTCAAAATCCGGTAAATCTCGGGTTGTCGTATCAAAATGGGTCAATTTTGGGTCATTTTTGGGTCAAAGGATTAATAAGAACCCGACTCGATTTTTAAAACGGGTCAAAATGTTGAACCCAAAATTGACCCATTTCGGGTTCGGGTTGACCCTAACCTAAAATTTTTGGGTCAGGTTCGAGTCGGGTTTTCAGGTCGTGTCAAATATTGACACCCCTAGGGCAACTCCTTTAATCCTCAAGCAATAGATGACTTTAATACTTTGGTTATAGATTGTAATTTGCATGACATTGGCTAATCTAGGGGTACCTGTACTTGGAACAAAGCCACCATGTGTCAAAGAATTGATTGTATCATTTTTAATAATAGTTAGATTGCTAATTACCCCTTTACTCATATGGAACATTCACTTGAGTAGAACTTTGTTGGACCACTTTCCTCTTTTAGTTAGTATTAATTTACAAAAGGTTATTGTGTCATCCGCTTTCAGATTTTAGAACATGTGATTCTTAGATGATTCCTTTTTTAAGGTAAAAAAATAATTGGCATGCCCCAATTTTTCCTAGTAATAACATATATGGCATGAATAAATTATGGTCTAAACTGCAAAGGTTGAAATAGAAATTGACATGGTGGAACAAAGTTGTCTTCAAAAATATCTTTACCAATATAAGGGAGGCTAAAAAAATGTTAATGATTTTGATATTCTTTATTTGAATGACACTTTTACTCAAAATTTGCATCTTCTTAATAAAGCTAAAATGGAATTGTATCAATTACAGAAGGAAAAAGCTTTTTGGAGATAAAAAGCAGCCTCTAAATTTTTATTGGGTTATGATAAGAACACTAAATTCTTTCATGCTATTGCTAATAAAAAAGTGTTATGAATCACATTTACAACATTACTAGTTCTCATGGTATTTCTTATGACAGTGAAGATTTGATTGCTACTTTCAGGGTTGAGTATTTTAAAAGCATTTTTAATTATAATTTTAGCTCTGATCCCATTCAAAATGCTCGTATCATTCGTGAATTAGTTAATGCTGATGATAACAACTTTCTCATTCAGTGCCCTTCTTTAAAAGATATTTTTGATACCATGAGAGGTATAAATTATGAGTCTATTACTGATCCTGACGGTTTCACTACAAAGTTTTTTTTTTTCAAAAAGGTTGGTAAATCATCAAAATGGTTATGGTGGATGCTGTTAGAGATTTTTTAATGGGTCTCCTTATCACAACTTTTTTCTCTTTCTCTAGCATTATTTTAATGCTTAAAAAGGTGGTCACTCTTTTGGGTGGATTTCAGGTATATAAGTTTGTATTCTTTATTAAATAAATTAAACTTTAAAATAATTATGGGAGGATTGACTTTGTTGCTTCTTAAAATTATCTCCTGGGCCAAACTGGGTTTGTTAAAGGTCGTAACATTTTTTATAATGTGCTTCTTTCTTAAGAAATTATGCATGATGTTAATGCTAAAGTAAAGGGAGGTAATGTTATCTTTAAGCTTGACATTACTAAATCCTATGACAAGCTTAACTAGAAATTCTTATTAAGATATAATATGTCTTTGGTTTCAATTCTTTTTTCATTATGTTTATCAAGAATAACATTGAAAATAATTATTTTTCTAAGATCATCAATGATAAAGGTCATAGTTTCTTCAAATCATCCCAAGGTTTAAGACAAGGTGATCTTATTTCTCCTACTTTATTTATTATTATGGTTGAATATTTATCTAGGGGTTTGGAGGATCTTTATAATCAGTATCTCAAGCTTTATTATCATATTTTTTGGTGATTTCTCCTACTCATCTTAGTTTTACTGATGATTTTATTATTTTCTCTAATGGTTCTTTAAATAACCTCAAGTTTCTCTTTAAATTTCTATTACAGTTCCAAAAAATTTGTGTTTTGAACATTAATAAAGACAAGAGTTTTTTTATTACTTCTAAATCTATGAATCATGGTAAAATTATTGTTATTCATCATAAATGTGGCTTTGTTTCTAAATCTCTCCCTATTAAGTACTTGGGGACACTCTTTCTGAAGGTAAGAAAATGTCTCATTTGTTTTAGTATATTTTTGCTTCCATTCAAAGAAAATTATTTACCTAAACTTTTAATTTAATTTTCTCTTTTGGTGGTAGGTTAGTTTTAATTAAAAGTGTTATATATTTATATTTTTCATACTATCCATCCTACTTTGACTATTTGCTTGATCAGTATGGAGAGACTTTTTAATCAGTTCTTTTGGGGATCTAAAAATAATAGCTCTTATTTTATTTGGTGCTCTTGGAAGAAAAAATGTGGCGCCCTTGATGAAGGGGGCTTAGGTGTAAAAGTATTATGGACATGGCTCATACTTTCTCTTATAAATTATGATTTTTCTTTAGAACAAATAAAAGTTTGTGGGCTAATTCATGATTAACAAGTACTATCAAGGTAATCACCCTCTTTGATGTCATTATAAGGGGATTGATTCTTTTGTTTGGAAAAGACTCTGTTCAATCAAGTGGGAAGCTGAGGAGCACATTTAATAGAGTATTGGCAATAGTAGTATTTTCTTTTAATAAGATAATTGGATGGGATCTTATTCTATTGATAATTTTTACACTCTCATTTTACTGCTTCTATTAAGGTGAATAGTTTCATTGAAGATGATTAATTGAATGCTAATAAATTATTGAATTTTGTTCCAAATTTTAGTTGATAAAATTATGCAAACTCCATTACAAATGAACATTGAGGATCATATTTTGTTTAAGCTATCCATTTATGGTAACTTTGATCTTAAGAATGTGTGAAATTCAATTTGAATTATTCATTATAAATCTTCTCTTTTTGTTGCTATTTGGCATAAAAATATCCTTGTCCTATTATATTCTAGCTTGGAGAGTTCTATATAAAATGCTTCTTATTGATGTTCTCTTAATAAAACAAAGTTTTTATAGTCCTTAAAAATGTAAATATTTTTACCAGATTTAATCCTTGGATCATGTTTTTGTGAATGTTACCAGATTAAAGTGTGGAGATATTTTCATGACATATTTAATAATTATAACTTCAACTGTAATAGTGATATCACCTCTATCTTACATTCTTGATTCTCTCCTGTTAAAGATCATATCACGAATTCGATTCATATTCTAACTATGTGGTTGTATTGGATGAAAGGAATGATTCTAAGTATAGAAACATTAGGATGAATTTTAGATGCATTATTTCTAAAGTGAAAGATAAAGTTTTGCATTTATTTTCTATTAACCTTATCACGACTAGTAATTTTACGAATTTTCAGTTTGTTACTCATAATTTTAACATTTCTATCTACAACACAATAATGATAAGAAGGAAAGTACTATTGTGCGCTAGCTTAAACCCACCTACCTTTTGTTAAGATGAACATTGATGTTTCTGTTAATAATATGTCTGCTAGGTGTGGTGGGATTATTAGGGACCATTAGGTAATGTTATATGTACTTTTGTTGGTCTTTTAAATCCTTGCACTATCATTATTATGAAACTTATGGCACTTTTCTATGTGCTCCAATTGTGTTATTCTTTGAATATTTATTTGATTTAAAAAGTTGTTGGAGTTTTGAAATAGGTTAATTATCCTTGAGAGACTTTAATTTTTGGAATTTCAATTTTGAAATTGAATGCATCATTATGAATGATATATAATTTCAGGAGGTGAACTATCATTCCATAATGGGTTCAATTTACAGGATTGCAAATTTATCTTAATTATCATAGCCAAATATGAGCAAGAACTACATATGACCCCAAAATGTCAAAAAGATGGTTCAATCGGGCATTTAACTATGATAATTTGGATAAAATATCATTAATTTTATAATCAAAATTACAAAAGATAATTGATATATCTTCTTGAGGGAAGAAGATATCAATCGTTATTGATCATTTAAAAATGATGATAATTATCGTTGAATTTGATTTGAATCTTCCCAAAGATAATTACTGGAGTTTTGAAAACTTGATTTTGAAATTTTGATCTAGATTTATAAATCTCATATGATCTCAAGACTTCGTAGTTAATTATATCATAGAAAACCTAAATTTCTTACTAATACTCTCGATTAAAATAAGTGTAGAAATTTTATTTTAAAATTTTAAAGATTAATCTTAAAGGACCGAGGCTTGAATTTTAGGGTTTAGGGATTAGATTAAGATTGAACACTTATTTTTGGATGTCAAAAGAAGAAAATTAGTAGGTGTTTGAGATTCTAAAACACTTCAGAAACACCTTAGAATATCTTAAGTGTTGAGCTTAAATTTTAGATTGAAAGAGATTTAATTTAAATTCTCAATTTTATCAGAAAGTTTGGATTCGATTCCCATAGGTTGAGGTCTTATTATTTGAACATGCCTTAGAACCTAAGTCTAATTTGGGCACTAAAATTTAGTAGCCTGAACCTAGCAAATGTTGTGCAAACTTGGATTTACCTTAACTTAGATTTAGGAGCCAACTAACCACCTATTCGTTTAAAACCCACCTAGTCGCTTAAAATCCATGAGTCCAATCTTTTATGTAAGATTAGTAGAGATGTTGTTTAGTTAAGTTTGAGAAATATGGCTGACATCTATAGTAGATCCTAATTGGCCCATTGACTGATGTTGGGTAAATCTATACTTAAAGTAAATACACTTAAATTTTAAAATCATTTAAATTTGTTTCTAATGTCATGCGTTCTAGGTTACTCGATAAATGCTTAAATAATGAAATATTTTTTAAAAAGACTTAAAAATATTTTTTTTTCCTGGAGATTATACAACTTCCTCTTGATAGGACTGCACCCTAATAGGCCAGGTGGCCTGCCGGAACTCATAAGCGGGGTGGTGCCTAGCAAGCAAGAGAAAGTATAATATGATGAATGCGAACTCTCAAAAATTTGAGCTTACTTCCTAAGATCATTAAAGTTTTTATGTTGACCTCATAATTTTTAAATTAATTAAATTAGAAAATATTTTATCATTCCCTCATGAGCCTCTAATCAGGATCCAAGCTAAATCAAAATACAATATATAATCACCAAAAAAGTAATAAAAGAAAGTAATCCTAATAGTAAATAGAGTAAACAAATCAATCAAATCAAATTAAATTAATTAATTAAATTCAACAACCTATATGGAAAGTACCACTTAATATTATATCTCAAGGTCTGTAGAAAAAGTAAAATGAACGAGTACCACTAACAACAAGCTTGTATTTCTAGTCCTAAGATACAAGTGACTTTGAGAATGATATTTTTCTTGTTCTTCACTTCTTTGTCCTTCTGCAAGCTCCTTAGATCCATCAGGTCTGGACATCCAAATGAAAAGAAACTCACTCCTCAAGGGGGGTGTTGTCTTTTTCTCTTTGGATATTTTAAATCTATTCAAATTTGAATATCCAAATGGATAGGAGCTCTCCCCAGGAGATGTTCCTTCATCTTTAAATTCCAAATTGTATGTGTGATATCCCATTTCAAATCACTTTAATATTATAACTCTTAACTCAAATAAAATTACATTTAAAAAATAGAAAATTCTAGACTAAAAAATCCTGCAGGATTATCTTAAGTATTTATAATTTAAAATCATATCTCAAGCAGTCATATATTGAAATTATGAGTATTTAAACTAACCACATTTGGTCATGCTCTTTTGATTTAAAGGGGTACTTAGCATAGTAAAATACCTTTAGAAACTTAATTATTTTAAATTTAATTTTGCCTCCTTTAATTTCAATATCATGTATGAGCATGGTCACATCCATAAGATTATATTAGCATTTAATTTGCCCCTAACCTAAGGGTAATCTAACGCTCATCCAATCAATTCACATATTGCAGAAATTAAATAACCAATCATGTCAATCAATTAATTTTCAAATAGCATACAGAGAAAACTTAAAAAGTTTGGCATACAACAGTAAAAAAGTAAAATACCAACATAGCCTAAGACTAGAGTTGGTTATCCTAGCAAATCATCTAAAGTGTGTGAGGTAGCCTGTGTAGTTTAGATATATCATATACATGATAGTTGGTTAAAGTTATTTGATGTTCTAATTTGTTAAAGGCTTAAGAGAATTTTGATTCAAGTTTAAGTCTTAATATTTTGAAATTTATTTTAAAGTTTATTTAAGTGTTAAGTGATTACTACTTTTGTTAAACTAGACTTATAAAGTTTATTTCATCTTCCTTGGAGTTAAGTCAATTACCTCGTAGGCCTATGTTACCTAGTAATAATCAGTATGAATTATGAGCTTAATTGATGAAAAGTTTGACAGTTGATAAATTTTAATTAAAATGATTAGATGCTGGTTTTAATGTTGGATTAAAGTTTTTTAAAATTTTAAAATAATTATTAAATTTTTATAATTATTTGAATTATTTAAATGCATTAATTAAAAGGGTCAAATTTTGACTTTTTTTATTAAGATTGATTTATAAAAAAGTTGATATTTTTTCTTAAATAATAAACTTTAATATGAGTAATTAGACATTAAGTTTGCTAGAACTTAATTTTTTAACATTTAGTTATAAATTTTTGAAGTTTTGACTTAATTTTTACTTAAAGTTGACAAAATTATTAACTCTTTGAATTTGAATTAGTTTTGGTTGTTTGATCTCTTTAATAAATATTAGACCCCAAATAAAGTCAAATGCTTTTGAGTTTGCTTAATTTGAAATTTTCTATAATTAGTTATGATTTTTAGAAATTTGAGTATTTATTTGAATTATTAAAATTATTTAATTAAAGGGATTTTAATGATTTGAACACAAATGAACTTGAAACTTCTTGAAATCACCTCTAAACGTTAGAAATAATTTATGGAGATGTTCTAAAGCATTTACAAAATTTTTAAATTTTTTTGAATTATTTTAATTAATTAAATTAATTTCATTAATTAAATATTAATTTTTAATTAAAATTAAATTATTCATGAAATTAATGTTCAATCAAGGGGCTTTTATTTTTCTTTAATTAAGGGTTGAATTTTTATTATTTAGAGGGATTATATGTAATGTTTGGAATTAATTTAAATTTATTATAATTTTTAGGAATTTTAAGGTTAATTAAAGGTTGAATTTTGATTAATTAATAAAATTATTTGATGAATTTTAAAATTAATGAGAATTTCTCTATGGGCTAGAGGTGTTACTAAGTTCAAATGTCTAAAATGTCATCACTATAGATGTGTATTTTAATTTCTAAAATTGATTTAAATTTTCTAGACAAATGTCCTTAATTATTGTCCATATGTGTCTCTAAGTTGTGTACGATTGAAATCAATATCTTGCTAACCCTTGGACAAATACATAGATGCATTCACAATCACAATCAACTCCTAGATTTAAGAGAGCCCTAAAATTAGGTGCAAATGCATCCTAAACATGCATATTTAGAGATAGTAAACATAAATGATAACATGATTAGTGCATAATTAGAAAGTAATTATTCACTAATTCTTCCCCATTAAATATATTCAACTAAGCTTAACTTATGTTTCAAATTTTAAGATCACTCGAAGCTCTCAAAATTTAACATATATAATTTCAAATTTTAAATTTTATATAAGAAAATAGATCAATTTTATTTTAAACTTTACAAAAAACAAAGAAAGTTTTAAAATAATTTTAAAATAATTTTTGAAAATACCTTAATACTATGAAAGTATTTTAAAATAAAAATTTATGAGTTTCAAAATTATTTGAGTCAATAATTAGTTAAAAAATTAAATATTAAAATATTTAAATAAATAAAATTATTTAAAATTATAGAAAATATATTAAATTAATTTTAATTTCAAATTAAAATATCTTAAAACAATTATCTGATTAATAAGGAAATTTAAAAATAAAACTTTTAATTTTAAAAATATTAAATAAATATTAAATTGTTAAATAATTAAAATTATTTAAAATATATTAACATTATTATTTTTAAATTAATTTTAATTAAATTATCTAAAATTTTGATGTACTATAATAATTTTTCTGATTTAATTTGAATTTCTTTTCAAATTTTGAATTCTTATGGTAATTAAATGTATTTTAAAACATTTAAAATAATCAATGTTCAAAATAATTTATAAATCAAATTAAATTAAACTTTAATGTTTTCTAAAAATTTAAAATAATTTATAGTACTTTTATTACAATTTTCAAAATTATTTGAATTTATGTAATTAAATATTATATTATTTAAATATTTAAAATTATTTAAAATATATGTAATATTTTAAAATATATTTTTTTCTATCTTAAATCAAAGTATTTTGAACTTTTAAAAATGAAATATTAATTGATAAAAGTTTTGATTTAATTTAAGTTTTATTTAAAACATTTGAAATTTGTAATCAATAATATATTTAGAGTTAATGAATATTTAAATTAACTTCAAAATAATTTTAGTACGATATTAAATTATTTTCTGAAAATTATGAAATTATTTAAAGTTAATTTTATAAAATTTGGAATAATATTTGATTTTATATTTAATTAAAAACTAATCAAAATATTTTAATATTTAATATTTAGTAATTATTTATAATATATTTAATATTTGAAAATAATTTTAATTTTTAATTAAAGTATTTTAAATTTTGATGATTTTAATATTATATAAATATGTTTCATTAAATTTGAAATTTTAACTATTTCTTGAACATTTTAAGAATTAAATATATATTTTACATTATTATTTAAAATTAATTTTAAAAATAGTTTTAAATTTAGATAAATATAAGTTTCAAAAATATTTAATGAAAATCAGAAAGTATTTTGGGGATATATTAATTAAAATTTGAAAATTTTTATTTATTTTTATTTTGATAGCAATTAAAAGTATTAAATATTTAATATTTAAGATAATTTATAACATATATGATATTTAAAATCAATCTTAATTAATTTTAAATTAAAGAGTTAAACATTCTGAAAATTTCAATATATTAATCTTAATATATATATATATATATATATATATATATATATATATATATATATATATATATATATCTTGCATTTAAATACATTTAAAATAAATTGATCTAATTAAATAAAACAAACGGCGGCGCCGACGATGGCACAGGACACGCAGCAGCATTCTATTGGTGGGTTGAAGCTGCAGAGGCGATTGGCCAATCTTTCATATTTTTTGGGGGCAGTTTTCTTACTACTTTTAAACAACCTTTAGGATAAAATTTATTAAAAACAATTATATAATAGTGGCAAAAAATTGTCTCAAACGAAGCCTCAAACCATATTTGGTTCAAGATAACCAAATTAAAGTTCTAATTAAGAGGAAATTTATATAGATTAAATTTGTTTTGATATGAATGAAATATACATATGATTAATTAATAAAATTATATTTAACATTTATCTTAATATAAAATCTATTGAATAAATTTTTTTCCATCTAAATTGGTTCAGAATATTTTAATCATTTATTTTTCAATTTTTTTAAGCGTTGAGTGCCATGTATGTATTACGTGCATGAATATGTCAGTCTTCAATGTTCATACGCATGAATATATGTGTCAGTCTTCCAACTCAAATTAGATAGGTTGAACATCCCAAAATTAAAATATCTTATATTACCCACCGCTGCTTGTCCGGGTGGTGAAAAGCTGGCTGGGCAAAGCCTAGGTCCCTGGTTCAAATTCTTTGGCAAGCAGCGAAAGCCTTAAGTGTTGACCCGTGTAAATTGGTGTGGGTTGCATGTTAGGTCAACCGGAGTTTTCATTGGCCTAAAAACAGTGATTCCTGGTCACGAAAAAAACAAAAAAATTCTTAAGTTCTTTAATTATTCTGTTCCTTTCAGTCAAAGCACGTGCATCCTGACTTGTAGACTAAAATCATTTCGTTTAATTTTCACTTATTAGTTTATATATATATATATATATATATATATATATATATATATATATATATATATATATATATATATATATATATTAGTCTATAATTGAGATGCTATATATATAAATATATAATTTTTATATCAAATATATAAATACATAAGAAATATATACGTCGATATGTATCCCACTCATAATTTAGAATAATAGATAAATATCTCCTCATATTTTCTCTTATAATCATTATAGATTTCTTCAGCCATTTGCTATAAAAAAATTTTATATAACAAAAACAATTGTTGCTAAGGTTTCATTTGGAACAACTTTCTTATCATTTTTTAAAAAAGTTTATTTGTACAAAATTTCTAGTTAAAAAAAGTTATATAAAAAAGCTGTTTTAGAAAGCTGTCTCAAACAAACATAAATCAGACAAAGAAATTTAGGTTTCGTTTGTGACGGTTTTCTTTCTGCTTCTTAACGCAGCTTACTAGTACACAAATTAAAAATTTTGAACTAAAAAGTTGCTTTAAGAAGCAGGAAGAAAACCGTCCCAAATGAAGCATTAGTCAAACTTCAACAACTATAAATATTTAAATGATGTTATGATCACAAGATTAAAGTGATTCTTTAATGATATATAATATTTTTCATGAGGAAGAAAATAACTGTGAAAATATAAAAGAAAATTCAACATGCTCTTTAAAGGGGGTTTAAATCTTTCTTATTGCTCTTAGTAGTGCAATGAACAAGATTATTTACATGAATGAACTATGCTATTTGAGATGTATGATGTGAAACTCAACCACCTATGATAGAAATTTAAAGAAAAGGACTCCTTGTGATTCATCAAATTGCCGTTTTTTGCATGAATTCAATTCAAATTATACTCAACCACTTGTGATTGCATTATATTTCTCTTTAGAAGAATATTTTTCACATAGGTCAGCATCATCACTATTTAGCTTTCCAAGAAGTATTTGTGGTTTTATTTTTCTTGGCATATTTGCTTTTCCTCACATGTTCATCTCACAAAACAAAATTACAATATGATGAAATTTGAAAACCCTAAATAGATGAAAAATATTACCAAACAAAGCTTTCAATAATCTTGATGCTTAGGAACAGTTCATTGAACAAGTAAAAAGCATTTATGTTTAGTTGTAAGAGGTTGTTTGGTTGGCTAAAAAAGAAAAACAATGTAAGAAATGAAGTGTAAAAAGAATATTTTGTAGTTGTTTGGATGAGTGTAAAGTAAATGTAGATGATTTTTTTATTTATTTTTTTGACGTAAAATAAATATAATGTGAAGTCCAAATATGGTGATGATAATAATGGTGGTCAGTGGTACTGGCCGGTGGTGACCGACGGTGGTGGCTGACAGTGGTGGTTAGCGGCGGGTGACGAAGACCAGCAGCGGGTAGCAAAGGGTGACAGTGGTGGCTGACGGAGGGTGGTGATGACTAGCGGATGGTAGTGACAACCGATCGACAGCAGGTGGTGGCCAGCAGGTGGCGGCGGTGGTGGCTGGTGGATCGTAATGGTAGCCAACGATAGGTGGTTGTGGCTGTGGTGGTGGCTATAGGCAGGTGGCTGCGGCCGACAATTAGTGGTGGTGGCGGCCAACGATTAGTGGTGGCAACGATCAAGCAAGCTTGTATGCGGTATAAACGGTTCTCGCTCAAAATTGGACGAGTTTAATTTATCTCAAAAATGAACTAAATGATTAACACTACATTTTTTTTTTAATTTAATTTACTTTAAATTCATTTTTCATCTAATAAAACACAAATATTTTCAAAAACCAGGCATTTAAATTTCTTTACATCCACTTTACTTTCAACAAAATATTTGAAAATCTTCGATAAATAAGAAGAAAAGGGTGTAATGTGAATCATCTATGCTTGAAGCAACATCAGTAGATTTAATCCCAAACGAAGCCTCAATTTATTTTAACTTTTTAAAACCTTTGGTTTTGAATGGATTCTTCTCTACTACAATCTATAATTGTTAGGTTAACTGTAGAGAATTTACACTCTTAGTATGTGCATTTATGTTCACAGAAATTGCAAATAAGTAAACTGAGAACATGAAATGCTAAATATTGCATTGAAATTACATAAATAACAACTAGATAGAGACTCCAGATACTTAGCGTCCTGGTCGTAGTGTAGATTAGAAGTTTCCCTCACTAATAGACTACTAGAAACCCAATAGCTTTAAGAAGTAAAGAATGCAAATTAATATCAGCAAGTGGGAAAATTATTTGGTCTGGACACTGGACCTAAAAATAGGTCCGGATATCCAATTAAAATTTGCCACGAGGACTGCGCTTTACCTGCACTTTACATGCGCTTTAACTGTAATTTACCTACGTTTTACCTGCGCTTTTGACGCGCTTGACTTAAAATTCCATTGACACCTGTACATTGCACATGTCAATATTTCATTGGACACCGAACGTATCTCTACGTCCGGTGCCCGGATCTAATAATTTTTCCAGGAAGTGCCCCAATTTTTTAGAACTCTAAACAACGAAATAGCACTTACCCTAATGCAATAATCGAAATTGCTAAATGACTTATTTTAAATATAAAATAGAGTTTACATTAGGGAAGTTCCTGTGTAGTCAAGCTTGAGCCCCTAACAATATACACAGATATAAGAAAGATAGAGATAAACTTCCTTATATCCAGTATTCTTATTGCTAATCTTGATCTCTCTTACACATGTTCAATGTTTCAGAGAAAGAGGGCATCCCCATCCCAGTGCAGTGCAAATTATTACTTCAAATAAAAGGGAAAAAACATTGATTTTGAAAAATGAGATATTCAATTAGGTTTAATGCAGCATTCACCAACCTCTGGAAGTTTAATACAGCTCTGCAATCATGATTTCACTATTGGCAAGCTATTTCCCTGTCACTGGGCCAGCCAAATTCTTCTAAAAGTGAGAGCACGACACCATTAGACCAACCAAAGCCAGTCTGCACCATGAATGCAACGATATAAATCAGACAGAAACTACAACGTTGAAATATGTTTTGGAGTTGCATGGAAAAATGATTTGGAGTATTGCGTCCTGGAGTATTCGTGAGAAATATAAAGTTTAATGTCTTAAGCTTTGTACGAAGATCCAACATGTAATCAAATAAAAAAAGAAGGTGAAGTATTCATAGGAGAAAACAATATTTTTACGTGGAAAATCCTAAAAAGAGAAAAAACAACAAGGTCTAGCCCAATTTGAATGAATTGACTAGTATTTGCAGTAGATTACAAATGAGGCCCTTCATCAATGAAGGAAAGTCATGACTTAATGTAACAAATATACATCATATAGAGCGTGTTACATAGTGGAAATAGGAAGAATCACTGTTGATGTATTTGTTTGGTTGGAAGGGTCATAGTCAGTGGGCGACGAAGGTCGGAAGGATTGTAGTTAGTGAGTGACGTAAGTTGGAAGGATCGTAGTCGGTGGGCGACGGAAGTCATAAAGACCGTTGTTTAGCGACAGAGGTTAAAATTACAGTAAGACAACAGAAATATTGCTACTTGGATCATGACAGTATGTATCAGTTTTTTATTTTGAATACATTGACTAGCAGCTTTATTACCTTTGGTTTGTATACGCCTTCAGTTCCAATCTTTCCACAGCCTTCGACATCATATTTCTCATACATTTTACCACTGGTGTTATAAGCAGCATAATTCGTTCTGATCCACCTTATGGCAATATCCTCTGCCAATGTCCAAGCAGCTTTCGAACCAGACTTGGAAAATCCTTCAATGATCATATGTTGCAAAGGAGCCCAACCCATTGGAAAATCCCTGCCGAATGAAACATCAATGGTTTTGCCTCTTGTTGTAGGGATTCAAGGACCTAGATTCCAATAACTTACCACTGTTGCCCACTTTTTGATAACGAAGCTGCAATTCCAGCAGGATGGAGCAGACCCGATTTTTGAAAGCTTTGAAGAACTCTTTCCACCATAGTGCCATCTTCAACAGAGCCTGAGATAATTTTTCTTGCATCAAGGACAAATATTTACAGATGGAAAATTTTATAGTTTATGCCAATTTCCTGAAGGCAATCATAGCAAACAAATAGTTTTGAATGGTTATTATTGTGATTGAATAGGAGCTCAGAATTAAACTTTCTCGACAATTGCCAAGGAATTTTTATTTCTAATAATCAAAAGCATAAAAAATGAATAATGTGCAGCTAATCAGTTATCAAGCCCAAAAAGTTACCTTAATATCAATGCAAGAAGGTAACTAATAAACCTCTATAACATAGAATAAATCTGATCGTCGATATTTAGCTTTGCAGGTCTACAAAGTACTTTTTTAAAATATAGCAAAAATATAGAAAAAGTTCTTCTTTAGTTTAAAAAAATTATAAAATCAGCCCCAAATGTCAAAAAATTAGCGATGCTTTCACTAACTGAGCAAGTCTAGTTCAGATGCATAATAGAACAGCTTTAAACCTCGATATAATGAGTCCTTCATATTGTGATATTGTGAAGCTTAATCCAAGAGAATATCTCAAGTACAAGGGAAATAGTATATTTTGTGAAAATTTCGAAAGAGTCCATGGGTCTAACTTGTAATTGTTCCCAAGATAGTTGTGTATGTGTCCATAGGTGTTTCCAAACGACGAGAAAACAAGAAAAAAAAACTAATCCTGAGAACCCGCTCAATCAGACATGCCATTGTGCTGAAAACTAATCCAATATAATCTTAAAAACCTCTATCATTTTAACCTTGCACAATGAACTAAAGCAAAGCAATGACAAAGAAGCTAACATTATAGAGAAATTGCATAGATCAGCACAAATAAAAAAAAATGCCAAAATTATCTCAAAAGGACATCAAAAAGAACCATGAGGAAACATGAGTAATAACGTTTCCAACAAAAAAATAGGCGCAAATAGAACAAATTGAATGTCAAACCTGAGTTATGCCTCGAGGACCACAATGGTATGAAGTTTGATGCAAAAATTTTGTCATTTTGATTCCTAGCTTCAAATTGATGAATATACTGAAAATTAACAGCACGGTGAACACCATCTAATTTGAAATTCAAATAAAATTTAAAAATATTAAAGTGAAGTTTAGTAGAGCACCTCGCAGTCGCTGTTGCTAGTGTTAAGCCAGTAGTCAAGCCACTGGTTCATCTCTTTATTCCAGAAGATGGAATACATAGCAGACAACCGCGCACTTGAAGCCTTCAAGAACTTATCCGAGGTTGGGATATCGCCGAGTTGTTTTGCAAAGAAAGCTATGTCAAGCTCCACCTGGTTCAGACAATTTCACCACAATCAAATACTGAAAGTCTGGATAGGAATTTTATGTCCTACAATATATCAAAGATGAGTAAGAAAAAAATTTGTAGGTTGCTCAAGAACTAAAATGCCTTTGCCTGCAGCACCATTCCATCATGATTACAGATAACACATTCCATGTAGGAAAAGGAATTCGAAGCACTTACACAACAGTGAATGGACTTTTGAACTTTATTGCAGTAATTTCAGAGGATTCCAATGACTTTCACCTATGATTTTCAATTTCTAGTGCAAATTCGTTTACGGAACATTTCGAAAGAGATTTCTCAACAATTGTAAAACCTATGAACTTAAAGCTACAATAGGATTAGCCAGTACCCTTCAAAATTGTAACAAACCTTCCTCAAAATTGTAACAAACCTTACAGAGGACAACTCTATTAGTAATCCCAATTGGAAAATGTGTGGGAATGCTGAAATGGCATTAAACAAAATTGGTTGAAGTTCGATAAAATCTTAAACGAAAATTACTCGGTGACAATTATCAATGAACTGTACAAGTGTTACAAATTTTTATCAGTTAGTTTAGTCGGTATCTCGTAGAATCTGCTAGAGGAAAAAATGTCTTATTTAATAGAGACCGAACAAATATAATATTCTACTAAACATCATAATCAAGATTATAAAAATCGGATAGAAGATAGAATCAGAAGGAGATATTCAAGGTTAAATGGTTTATCCGGGGTAGATGTTTAACCAGATGATGTAATAACTATTTAAATAGAATTATGTAATATTTTTAAATAATAGATAAATGATATAGTAATTATGTAATAATTATGCAATAATAAAAATTTGTGATTAAAATAATAAAATAAATAGAATATACATAAATAATATTTTTTTATAATTTTAAATTTAAATACCTTCAATTTTAAATTTGATTCATATTTAATATAAATTTATTTTACATATTAATTAATATTATATGTTTAGATATAATTTACAACTATAACTTTTATGCCAAATTCATATTATAAATTTGAATCTATATAGCATTTATGTTAAATACTTTATTATTAATAAAAATATAAATAATTCATTTTTATAGTATATAATTAAACAGATAAATAAAAATATTAAATATTATTAACTAAAAAATAAATCTTATTCATATTCTAAGAAATAACCCTACCATTATCAGATCCCAAGTCCTAGATGAGAAAAGTGGAGAGTTGCGTTAGATAGTCGACAGGTAGCATAAAACTTGTCAAATAATCATGACATGAATCCTTTAATACATTGTGTTAATGCTAAGGCGTTCCCTGGAAGGGACTAGATGTATGGCCTGAATACTATGAGAAGTGTACAAGGATTGCTGCATCGACGCCCGAATGCAGTATTAAATAAGCAAGGGTTCCCACATCATGGATGGATGTGGGATCCCACATCATGGATGGATGTGCGAAAAGAAGTTAGAAGATAAATATTCTATGCATTCAGAAAAATAAATGGGTGGGAGAGAAGGCTAAGGAGTGATGGTTTAGGGTTTAAACTTTGGTGTTTATTATAGAAGTCGTACTAGAAATGACGTAGGTATGATTATAAATAAGATTTGAAAGATAATGTTGTAAAAATTAATAGAATTGGGGATAAAATTATAGCTTTAAAAATTATTGTTAGACTTTTTTTTAGCTTATGAATTTTTAATTAATATTACCTTATTTAAGAAAAGAGATAAGTATCTCATCACTTATAAACATAGATATAAAAAACTCAAATTAATTATTTTCTTATAAGAAAATTATATCTATTAGATTGTAAAGATTGTAAAGTTATTCTGAGTGAAAATTTATTTACCAAATATCGATTATTAATTTTCGACTGTGGGCTCCGAAAATTCGGCCCCGGCCTCCGCTCGCTTTTCTTTCTCGTCGAGGGAGTTTTAACGAACTAAGTTCCGAGGTAAATTTTGGAAGGCATATGGGTTTGTAGATAAGACACTGCCCTGAGATTTCACCCTCATTTTGTGAGGACTTTATGATCTGAGTTCTGGTTTCCTATAGGCGCAAGCCCCTATAGTTAATTACCCCTCCCGATAACGAGAGAGAACTTTCGATTAAGGCTAGTCGTCGATCAGATACGTAGTAGATACGTGTTATCTGGCATATAGTAGCAGCAATGGATTTTGATTTTTGGAAATGTTTGGAAATTTGAGAATTTGGAAACTGGATTTGGATTTGGGTATATTTGATATTTAAAATAGGAAATTGCACCATCTTGCACTTAAAGCGGATGGTGGAGGAATGGATGATAGACCCGATCAAGATCCCATGGTTCCGTCATCCCGGGCCATCGTGGTCCCTGGTCTACTTAGTCAGAGGAGGTAGTCGACCCAACCTGACAGAAGGATCCTTGTCGGCAGCCATGGGTTGCTTCGTCCAAGGGGGCATTGTAGACCGGGGTTGAATGTTTGTCTAAGGGGACAAATTTGAATCCACCTTAGCTAACAGAAGGCTTTGTGCCCTATCAATCATACCATATTGATTCATATCTCAAGGATTTAACGCCATTAAGGAGCGTATTGGCTCTGGCCATAACCGCTATCTGTGGTGCCATTTGGCGGCAAAATCACTCGGTTCAGAGGGCCCCGGGTCATAACCGTTTACCTGCATAGCCATTTGACGGCGAAACTACCGGTTAGAGGACACGTACCACGTCCTTACTGGCAAGAGATTGTTTGAGAATGGATCCTAGTGATATTTTCGACTAGGTAATTGGCTCTTTGTGAGCTAAAGTAAATTTTAATTTGTCCACCTCGGCAAACTGTTGCGGAGGGTGGATGGATTTTGCTTTAAGCGAGTTAATGGATTCATTTCAAATTTAAATATTTTTTTGAATTTTGGTTTTCTGTGGAGTTTTAGATTTTCCTGGGATTTTGGGTGGAGCTTTGGAGTATTTGAAATGGACTTTTGGGAGATATTTGAAAATATTTGGGAACCCCTCCGGTTGAGATCTGCATTCAACACGGCCATCATCGGGGTGTTTGGGGGTCATTTCTTTTTATGGATTGAACCTTGTCAACTCTGTCGGGCTGTCGACAGAGGATCGGGTTTTGTAGGCTTTGAGCCTTTATTAGTGAATCTATATTATTGTAGGCCTTGATGGTCTAATATGAATGTTTTAAAGCAAATATAACGGTCGCCATAACTTTATATTTGCTTAATGGTTCGAACCCTGTCGACTTCTATTGACCCGTATAGAATGATCGGTTTCGAACCTGAATTCACTTGTCAACCCGCGCAGCATCCCTAGACGTCACGTGTGTACCAATAACAAGCTCGTCGGGGCCCATGCGGGTTTTATAATTATTTTTACCCCCTTTAGTGTACCTATGTGTATATAAACGCCCTATTGTGCACGTGCGGGGGTACTTTGAAATAATTGTAGACGCCTTCTGTCTGCTTGTACGAATGTTGCAGATTCGGTGGCGTAGCAACTTCTGGATAGAATTGTTCGCTGCTTCTTACATGTACACTGTCGTGCACTATTTGTTGATTTTCTGTAGGTGACTCGTAGTGCACTAACTAATCTCCTGCCTTGGGTCGTAAGAGCTTGTGCTTGTCGTATTCTCCATGTATTTTGTTTTGGTCTTTGATCTTTTCAGTACATTCGCAACTGCTACATGTAGGTAGGTAGTCGTCTTCATTTATAAGCTAAAATTAACTTCAGGATACTGCATTTACTGAAGTCTTTCTGTATCTACTCATAAGTGGCATATTATACATACATCCGTATTTGTAAAGAGAATGTATTGCAGATCTTTTATTCTTACTTGTAGAAGACTGATATATTTGACTGATGCTGAGTGGTTATTGACTGCATGGATGATTTAGCCCCCACTACACATTAATTGTCATCACCCATAAGTGGGCTTCTATATGAATGAGGACTCCTCTTCGTTCATTTGTGAATGTTCACATTCATCATACACATCACTATGTTCATTTGTAGTAAACTCTATGCTATTGACTGTAAGCATATTTAGAACTTCTTCAAGTTTACTTGTGGATGACATCTTGAACATGTAGCGGGTCTTTTACATATCTTCTACTACTAGTAGACGACGGGTCTTTTATGTTTGTGTATGATTGATCAAATATTGTGGCTTGCTATTGAATTGCATTTGATTGTATGTTCATTCACTTAAAGCACGGTCCCTCGTTGAAATTGTTTGAGTTCTTTGGGATCATCCCAAATTACAATCTCTAGTCATCATTCCTTCAAGTTTAGATCAAGTCCAAATCAAAGTCTTCTACATTTGTTTGATTCTCCTGAGTCAAACTGAAAGTAATTGTTTGTACTCAAATTGCCCAAATTAGAATTCCTTGCACTTAGCTTATTTGATTCAAGTCCAGGTTCTTGTTTTTCTTCTTCTTTTTGTTCTTTTCATTTGAGTTCATGTAGGTCTCCTTTTGCTTAAGAAAAAAAATATTTGTTGCATTTGAATCCATTTCATGTTCAAATTCACCATAAGCTTAATGTCATTTGATTAGAGTCTATTTGAGTTCAAGATGAATTCTATCCATGTTCATAAGTCCTCTGCTCTTGTTCGAGTACAAGTTCTATATCCTTGCTCAAATTGTTCAAGTCAAGTCCTTCGTATGAGTTCAAGTCTGAATCCAAAAATGAGTTAAATCAAGTTCTGGCTTGAGTCCAAGCCCAAGTAGAGTCATTTGTTCTAATGTCCAAGCTCATGTTCAAATCAAGGTCCCCTGTCGTCTTGTAGAGTCCAGGTTCGAGTTCAAATTGAGTTCTTTGTGGTTCAAATGTCCACAAACTTGGTTGCAAATTCAAGTCTAAACTCATGTTCAATGTGCTTGATTCAAACCAAGTCCAAGTTGTTCATTTGATTCAAATCTTAAATTATGGTTCATTTAAGCTCCAATTTAGGTTCAAGTTTTGTCTTGAGTTCAATATGCCAGTTCTATTCAAGTCCAAGATGAGTCCAAGTACAAGTTCTTCATCTTTCTTGCATGTCATCCGAGTGCAAGTTCATTTAAGTGTCAAAATGAGATCCAAATGTAGCAATATTTCACCCGAAATTTCGGCAGCCTTCCGACGTCTCCCCCGTTTAGGGGAAAACTTCGGAAAACTGGGCCTTTCCCACCACGCTAAAAAAGCGTGCATGGTAGATGCCCTCTTTCGAGGACACCGCGGCCGTGTAATTTTTTGATCCCCCACCACGCTAAGAAAAGCGTGCATGGGTATTTTTTTTGTTTGTAAAAAAGTATTTTTTATTTTTTAAAAAAAATATTTTGTAAGCAAGGCAGTTATTTCCCCGCAAGCGGGTACTTATGGGTATCCCCGCTTCGTCGCGCGCATCGCATCAGGATCCCTTCCCACCACGCTAAGAAAAGCATGCATAGGCGGGGTTTCCAAGACGATACGAACTTCGAAGAGGGAATTTGGGTGATTACCCGCTTCGTCGCAAGCATTGGGACGCACTCCCTCCCACCACGCTAAGAAAAGCGTGTATAGGTGGTCGTTTTGTCTCGATGCATGTGTTGAAACGGGTTCTCGGAGTTTTAGGGTTTAGGAGGTTATACTTGCGCGGGGTCGTCGGCACGAGGATCAAGGCAAAATCAAATAGCTATAATTATTCACTTTAATTATAATTAATTATAAACAATTAAATAACTAATTATAATTAATTAATAATAAATTAATTATAATCTAAATTAATTAATTATAAATAATTACTCATAATTATTTAACTAATTATAGTTAATAACTAATTAATTAAGATTAATTTACTAGAATTATAATTACTCAATAATTAGTTATAATTGATAATTATAACTAATTAATGATAAATTACAATTAGTAATTAATTAATATTAATTAATTAATTATAATTAATATAAAAAATACTAAAAATTATTATTAGTATTAATATTGTCATTATTATCAAAAAATGATAATAATAATAATAATAATAATAAGAATAAGAATAATAACAATAATAAAATAAAAATAAAATAAAATAAAATAAAACAAAATAAACCTCTCTCTCTCACTCTCTGGCTCGGCCAAGGATGGGCCTAAGAAGCGCGTGAACGGGATAGAGGAGAGGGATCATAGAGATCGGGCTGGAGTTCGGCGTGGAGAGGAGGTTCTCGGCTTGAGGGAACAGAGGGGATGTCGGGTAGGAGGTGAAGAGAGGGGTCGAGCTCCTGGATCGGCACAGTGGCGAGGTCGGAGGAGGATACAGGATGGGGGTCTCGGCTATAAAAGCATCGACGGGATTTGGCTGAGGTAAGGTCGGCGGCTTCCTCTTCCTCTCTCTCTCCCTCTCTCTCTCTCTCTCTCTCTCTCTCTCTCTCTCTCTCTCTCTCTGGACCGAAAGGAGCAAGAGGTCGGGCAAGGGTTCCTGCGGCAGAGAGGAGGTTTTGTGAATGAGGAAGGAGGCTTCGGGGTCGGACAGAGGAAGAGAAGGGGCATTGACGGGAGAGTAGAGAGTGGAAGAGGAGTCGGGAAGAGGTCGTGGACTTGCGAATGGGAGAGAGCCGAGAGCAGCGTATGGGAGGAGGAGTTGGGTCGATATTTAACGACGCGAGCGGAGCTACGAATAGTAGAATTTGAGCAGGATTTACGCCTGATTTTCGGGATACGACGCAGACGGCGCCGAATGACTGGATTTGCGGAGGGATTCGTGGATCCAGCGGTTTTACAGGTATTTTGATTTGATTTTTTTTTTGTTCCTGCTGGGTTAATGCTTAGAGGTCAACAAATGCCCCCCAACAAATGTGGTACGTGTCTGGAGCGAATCACGTTTGTTGTATGCTGATTGACCCTGTGGATCTCTAAATATTCATTCTGAATGTCACACAAGGTATTTCATTTAGTGGATCTCCAAAAATTTATTTGGATGTCACACTATGATTTTCTTTGAGTGGATCTCCAAAAACTTGCTTGGATGTCACACTAAGAATTTCTTTTTCTATAGATCTCTTGGATGTGTCAATAAATGATTGAGATACTGATTTCTTTTGCCCTGTGCTTTGTGCTGCGGACATTAATGGAGAATTACCTGATTTGTCATTATTGACTTGTCAGGTGGTATTTGTACCTTCGGCCCTATGCTTCTTGTTTTGATGGGCTTGTTGAAGGAGTAGATGTTGGTGACCTAAACCCTTAGGTTTGTATTAGGTCGATGGCGAAAAATCATCGGTCCAGAGCTTTGTGCATAACGGACTTGTTGATGGCAGAATCCACTTAGTTCAGCCTTGGGCTTTGTGTGAACTTTGGGATAATTTTCTTCGGTCCTTTGCTTTGTGCTTTGGCGGACTTATTGAAAAAAAATTCCTTCGATCCTCGCTTTGTGCTTTACGGATTTGTTGAAGGATTTGCAGGTTCTGAAAACAATTGATAGTACCAAACGTTGGTAGTATCTTGATCCTTGACCACTTGAGAATACTTTAATCTGAATCACTTGAGTTCATCAGATCGGAAGAGCTAGAATTTGATAGCTCTTTATCCTCTGGTTGCTGAGATGGGGGTTCCTCTACTGCGGCCTTTCTTATGGCTTGTTGAGTAGACGGAGCTACTAGTGATCCGGTCATATTTGGGCTTATTGGATCCGACCTCTTACACCCATTCAGGCTTCAGACTTGAGCTATGGGAATTGCGCTTCCCAATGCTGATTTTGCTGAAGTTGATAGATTTGGAGTCTTCCTTTGTGGTTGAAGATTTTGGAGCCTACAAACATTTGGTAGTCGTTCGAGACTCATCCTTCCACTGGAACTTTGATTCTCCAGTCATTTGGAGAGAATTTTGTAGACTATGATCACTTGAACTGGTCGAGTCAAATTAGCTTTCGTACTTCCTATAGTCCATACTGACGGGTTGACGAAGTGGGGGTTCCGCTACTACGGCCTTTCTTATGGCTTGTTGAGTAGACTGAGCTGCCAGCGATCCGGCCATATTTGGGCTTATTGGATCCGACCTTTTACACCCATTCGAACCTTAAGCTTAAGGCTGTCGAAAGACTTCAGGCTTTTCCGGCTCAATTTGTAGGCGTGTGTAGCCAAAAAAGTCTCTTTCTTGACTTTTGAGTCTTGGTTTGTTGTAGAAGGTGTTGTCTCTGTCTTTTGAAAGATCACCTGCATATACTTTTGAAAAACACATATTTGTATTCTTTAGCACAAAAGAATATTTGAATTGATAATTTTAAATATTTATTCGGGGATCTCGGCATGCGGCGCGATGTCGTCCCGAATAAATATTTAAAATGCCCCCTGTCTCGCAGGGACATTTTGGATATGCTTTGTATCTTTGAGATTTTAAATATTTATTCGGAGATCTAGGCACGCAGCGCGATGTCAATCCGAATAAATATTTAAAATGCCCCAAGTCTGATAGGGGATTTTGAAATGCATTCTTGTTACACAAGAGAATTTCAAAATATGAATGTTAACATGCACTGATAAATATGCATATAAAGCTTTGATCATTATAAAGTGCATTAAACATGGAATTTTCATGCATAATACTTCTTTAAATGTCGACCGTTGATAGGTGGCATAAGCCTCTAACTGTTCAGATCGATCAACTGATATGCTCCTCCTTAGTACACTTTATCGATGATGAAGGGGCCTTCCAATTGGATACGAATTTGCCACTGATTTTTCGGTGTGGGATGATTGGCCTTCTCAACACCAGGACCAATTCCCCTTCTTGAAATGTCCGAGGGCGCACCATACGATCGAAGGATTTCGCCATTCTTCCTCGGTAGATTTCTAAATTTTGTTGGGCTTGTAACCTGAGTTCATCAAGTGCGTCGAGCTCCTCCATTCTGAGACGGGCATTTTGCTCTTGAGTGAGATCATTCTGAATTGCTACCCGGAGTGACGGAAGTTCGATCTCCAATGGTAATACGGCTTCAACACCGAACACTAATGAATAAGGAGTGGCTTTCGTTGGTGTTTTGTAGGTCGTACGATAGGCCCACAATGCTTCTGCCATCTTCGTATGTCATTCTCTTTTATTCTTGGTGAGAATCTTCTTCAATAATTTCACCAGCGTCTTGTTGAAGGCCTCCGCCAAGCCATTTGCTCTTGGATTGTATATAGATGAATATCGCCAATCGATTTTGTGCCAATCAACGAATTTATAGATTTTTGTACTTTTGAAAGCAGTACCGTTGTCTGAGATTATTCGGCGTGGCACACCGAATCTATAGACGACATTATGGGTAAAGAAATTAATCACATGCTCTGATGTGACCTCTCTGAAAGGAGCCGCTTCTGCCCACTTGGAAAAATAGTTTGTCGCTGCTAGAATAAAGCGATGTCCCGCTGAATATGGTGGATCTATCGGTCCGATAATATCAGTACCCCAGCATTCAAATGGCCAGGATGCTATTGTTGGGTGCAGAGGATTTGGCGGTTGATGTATAACATCACCGTGGATCTGACATTCGTGGCACCTCTTTGCGTGGTCAATACAATCTCTAACCATAGTTGGCCAATAGCAACCCATTCTCATAATTTTAGCGGTCATTTTGGGACCTGACTGATGTGCTCCGCAAAGCCCTTCGTGGACTTCTGATACCACTTTTTCAGCATCCTTGGTCCCTAAGCACCTTAGCCGCATTTGATCAAAGGCTCGTCTGTACAACGTGTCATTAACAAATGCGTATCTCAACGCCCTTTTTCGAATTTGTGCGGCCATAGACTTTTCTATCGGGAGTTTGTTTTCCTTGAAGTAGTCAATGAATGGATGTCTCCAATCATTTTCGACTTCAATATCTAAACAATGCCACCACGATTCTGAAGCTTGACTAGCTTTATGTCTCTTGGCCACGTGATATTCTTCTGGATAATTCTCCCTAACAATCTGATGGAGAGATTGAGGGTCACCTGGAGTTTCATCCTGCTGACTTGAATCTGGAATTCCTTCTGCCCTCGGGAATTGTAATAGAGCGGGCTCCAACACTCTACGAGTGTAAACCCCGATGAATATAGGACTCTCCTCATTGATGTTCGCCATTTCTTTGGCTAATTTGGCCAGACAATCTGCTTTAGCATTCTGTCCTCGAGGAACTCGAGCCATTTTGACATTTGGTATTTGCTTCAGAAGCTCGAGGGCTCGTCGATAGTAATGGGCCAATTCGACTTTGCCAACCTTATAGATACCGAGGACCTGATTTATCACGAGCTGAGAATCACCGAAGATTTGGAGATGTTGGATTCTGACATCGATCGCAGTTTCCAGCCCTGCTAATAGAGCTTCGTACTCGGCTTCGTTGTTGGTCCGAGGTTCAGTCAAACTGAATGAAAACCTCATTATGTCTCCCTCGGGTGCTACAAAAATGAGACCAATGCCGGCTCGGGCTCTTGCAATATTTAGAGGTCGGACAGGTCTAATCGACGATGCTCCGTCGAAGTACATTTCCCAGAATGGTAGCCTTTCATTCTCCTCGACTTGCATTATCTGCTCATCGGGCAAATCATCATTTAGTGGAGAATCAGCCGGGATTGGGTGTGCGGCAAGAAAATCTGCCAATGCTTGTCCTTTCACCGCCTTCTGTGGTATGTATATGATTTCAAACTGCAATAACAATACTGCCCACCTGGCTAGACGACCTGTCAAGGCTGGTCTTGTCATCAAGAACTTCAGCGGATCGATCTTTGATATCAGTGTGATTTTATGGGATAGCGTATAGTGGCGGAGTTTCTGAACTGCAAAAATCAGCGCCAGACAATGCTTTTCAATTGGGGAGTAACGGCTTTCTGCTCCAATCAACCTTCGATTGATGTAGTAGAGCGCATTTTCTTTTCCTTCTTCATTATTCTGTGCCAATAATGCTCCGAGGGACTCTTCTAGTGCAGCTGTATACAGTATGAGAGGCTTCCCCGGAATCGGCGCTGCGAGAATAGGCGGATTCAATAGGTATTTCTTGATACTATCAAATGCTTCATGGCATTCTGCGTCCCATTTGAAATGGACATCTTTCTTCATTAGCTTTGAAAATGGCTGGCACCTACCCGATAGATTTGATATAAATCTCCGAATGAAAGCCAGTTGTCCTTGCAGCGAGCGAAGCTGTCGAAGGTTTCTTGGTGGTGGCATCTCCGTGATTGCCTTAATTTTGTTGTGGTCGATCTCTATACCTCGATGACGAACAACGTATCCCAAGAATTTGCCGGAGGAGACTCCAAAAGCACATTTGAGAGGATTCATCTTCAGATCAAACTTTCTGATTCTCTCAAATATGATTCTGAGATCTTTTAAGTGATCATTTCGGCCAAGGCTTTTAACAACAAGGTCATCTACATAACACTCGACCTTCTGATGTATCAAATCATCAAATATGTGAGTTATCGCCCATTGGTAGGTGGCACCAGCGTTCTTCAGGCTAAAGGGCATGACTATGTAGCAGAAAATCCCGATGGGAGTCCTAAACGATGTATGCTTTTCGTCTTCGAGCGCCATCTTGATTTGATTGTATCCTGACGATCCATCCATGAAGAAGAACATGTCGTAGTTTGAAGTGTTGTCAACTAGGAGTTCGGATACAGGGAGTGGAAAATCGTCTTTTGGGCACGCCTTATTGAGGTCCCTAAAGTCAATACAGACACGAATTTGCCCGTTCTTCTTCTTCACAAGGACGATATTTGCAATCCAATCGGCATACTTTTCTTCTCGTATGAAGCCTGCATCTATTAATTTCTTTGTTTCAGCAATCACTTGTTCTTCAATCTCCAATCTCATTCTCCTTGGAGCTTGCTTGACGGGTGCTACATCCGGTTTGATTGCTAATCTGTGAACTGCTACGTCGGGGGATAAGCCAGACATCTCAGCATATATCCAAGCAAAGCAGTCCCTGAATTCACAGAGTTCTTTTATTTCTTCTATCTGTTCTTCGGGTAGGAGAGAACTAATGAAGGTTGGGCGAGGATCCTCCTCAGTTCCCAAGTTGACTTCTTTTAGTTCATCCATAGTGGCTGCCTGTCCACCATCTTCAAGCTCTTCTGGTGCAGGCTCAGCTTCTACGGGCTGCTCATTATAATCTTCAGCCTCGTATGTCTCTTTAGCATCACCATCATCGGATTCAATTTCCATGCATGTGATTGTCCGGCAAGTTTCCTTCCGGAGGAATTTTCTTTTGATGAATCCAATACCTTTATATGCGTCTGTATCTGTTGGAGAATTTTTGTATCCTCAAACGGATTGCATATTTTATAATCGGGCACGGCATAAGAATACGATATATTACCCCGGAGGGTAAAAATATCATCTCCTTATGGGCTCAATAATAAAATTTACAATTATTTAACAGAGATTCCCCCACTCAATGTTTGGTTGAGTGGGGTTTATTTATTTCTGGGGTACAGACATCCCATAGGGGCAAGCCCCTATGGTTAATTACATCCCAAGTTTGATTTGGGAAAACTTTTGATTAAACTAGTGGTTTTCTTTTCTTTTGAAGTCATTTAAATGTTGGCTAAAGTTTGATCTTTTTTTGTTATTAAAATCCATGAAAGTCTTGCAAAAGGTTTTGGCCCTTAGGAATTTCAAGGAAGAGGTTGATCAACTTAGATATAGATTTTGGAATGAGAGCCAAAGGAGGTGAAGTAGGAGCACTTGATTCTGAGGGAAACTCAGAGGTGCTCGGAGGTGCTCGGACTATCCTATGTTGGGCTTTACATTTTAGCAACCTAATTTTGGTTTAAGTTGACATTTTATTAGAAGATTGGGGCTTACATCCCAACAACAATTGTTGGAGGAACTGCCCGAAAGATGAGGGCTTATAGGGTGATTTAAAATCAACCATTGCCTCGGACCCTAAGACTAAGGTGAGGACTACCGATAGAGAGTGCTTCGAACCTAGATCTAACGAGTGCAAAGAGGGACTTACAAGCTACACCTCACAAGAGGCATAGCCCGCCCGACCTCTGGATTTATTGTCCCGCCTGGAAGGGACTACCAGCTAAACTCCCCCTAATCGCTTTTAAAACCATGTTGTTTAGTCTCAATGCAGATGTAGAGTGGTAGGGTTGTTTTTATTTAGAAGGTAGGTCTTACAACTTGGCTTTGAGGCCAAGATGCCTAATTATGAGGGTATGCATATGCTGACTCACAAAAAAAAGACTTTTTTTGTTATCTAGTCCTTAAGTGAGGGCTTTCTATATGCAACACATTTGGCCATGCATGATTGTTTTAAATTTGGAAGACTTGGCTCCTTGAAGGGAGCCATGCAAATTTTCTCTTTGTTAGAAAATTGTGGAGCCTAATTTCATTTTAGGTTGCTTATATTTTAAATGGGTAGAAAACTTAGTTTTGTCCTAAGAGCCTACCGTATCAAAAGTCCAAGCCACGCCCACAAAAAACAAAGGAAGAAACCTAGGAAAGACGTGCATTTCTATTGCACACCCAGGTAAACAATCAAACATGATTTTATTTATATCAAATGCAAGGAAGTGTAAAGAGAGTCCACATTATTACAACCAGATTTGGCAGCTGAGTTGTCTGCCATTATACAACCCAGTTAAATTAATTACAGACTCTACTTGTGGGGTCTTGAAGCTTTATCTTTCCAACTGAACCTCAGGCCTCACCTTCCACAGGTACATCCATTTGGTTCACCTCTTTTTGATCCAGACCCCCACAAGTTTGATTACACATCCTAATTCTATCAAATACATATTTGAAAAGAAAAAGACTCAAACCTGCAAAATAGAGTCAGAAGCAGTTCATATAATAAAGCATTACATTCAGAATTTTGTTTAGCACTTAGAGTGCCAAACAATCTACTTCTACCCTATTGGCCACATCTTTGGGGGGTTTTAAGCAGTACCTGTCATGCAAGCATTTTTTATCATTTATGAGCGCCCCCCATTTTAGATATGGCCACCTGCACAGAAAAGCATTTATATTTCTATACTAACCACTTAAGGGCAAGTGCCCACACGCAGACAATTCAAGGGCAATCAATCCACAACATCAAACACATGCGCAGAAAAGAAAAATCCTAATCCTAGCATGCCTAAGGGGCTGTGCACCTAAGTGTGTGTGGCTTGTGTAGCATGTCACACTAAGGGTGTTTGGTTTTGTTTTGGAATGAAGATGTTTAATCTTTATCCAAGGGTGGTTCACTTTAAGTTGTTTGTGACTTAAAGATTTTATTTGAGTTTTAAGTGTTTCATATTTAGGAGGGTTATGAAGAACCCATAAAGTAACCACATGCTTGCTTTTGGGCAAGCCTGTTACTTATGAATCCTGAGATACAATAATGTAGGCATCCCACCTTTTGGGGTAGATGATTGATTATTGTATCAAAAGGAACCTAAGTAATTTTTAGGTGTTTTAGAGTTCTCTTAGTGTTTGGATAAGAGAAGTGTCTATCTAATAGGGTAAGATAGACTTGCCTAAGGGGCTTCACTTAGGACTTGGTGAAATCCATCCAATAGAGTAGGATAAACTTCACATATTGGATAATTCCTAAAAGACATCTACAGGTTTAGCATTTTAAATGTCATAGGAGAGATCACTCAATTTTGGGTTGAGTGGAAGAGATTACTTAGATTTTGGGTCTAAGGAAGGTGTCCGACATGTAACTTTTGGGCTACATGTTGGAGAAATCTCCTTAGCTTTTGGAGCTAAGAGGAGAAAGAAATCCAACATTTAGTTTTTGGGCTAAATGTAGGGGAACTCCCTCTAGCTTTTGGAGCTAAAGGGAGGGGAAGTCTCCTACAACTTTGGAGTTGAAGAAGAGAGAGAACCTATAGCTTTAGGGCTAAGGTATTACATCTTCTAAGGTCTTTGGAACCTATAGAAGTGAATGGAGATTAGTAGCTTTGAGGCTACAAATCAAAAGATGTCTCCTTGAATTGTTGGATTCAAGGAGTTGGGTTTCATTTGCTTAATTTGGATTAAGCAAATAAAGTTGAATCACTTATTGAGTTTGGTTCAATAAGTGAGAAAGATTTGTAACTTTGGGGTTACGAATCAAGAGAGACTATCATTGAACTCTTATGTTCAATGATGGGTATTTAGTTTGCTAAGTTTGGACAAAGCAAACATAAAAGGATGATGTGTAGATTTGGCCTACACATCAAGGATTCTTTGAACTTTTGGGTGTCCAAAGAGAGGAACTCATTCACCTGATTTGGGTTAGGAGAATGAAAGAAAGCTAGGAATTTCTCCTTTGCTTGATATGAAATTATTTGTTGAATTTGGTTCAACAAACAAATGATTTTTGATTGAATTACTTGTTGATTTTGATTCAACAAATAAGTGATTTGGGTGAGACTTTCATACAACTTTTGAGTTGTAGAAAGGAGAAGAGAAGATGCAACTTTGGGTTGCAAGCTTCTAAAACCTCTTTAAAACACTTGGAGTTCAAAGAGGGGAATTCATTCTCCCAACTTGGGTTTGAGATCATGAAGATGGATTTGGAAGCTCTCCTACAATCTTGACTTGTAGGAAAGAGAAAGGGAAATGCAACTTAGAGGTTGCAAATCAATGAATGTTCTTTGAACATTTGTTGTCCAAAGAGGGGAATTCACTCCTCTAATTTGGATTGGAGGAATGAAGGAGAAGGGATGCAACTTGGAAGCTACAACCCCATGAACATTCTTTGAACATTTGGTGTTCAAAGAGGTGCACATTCTCATAATTTGGAGTCTTTAGAGAATGGGATAGTTTCCTACAACTTTTGAGTTGTAGGAAAGGAGATATGAAATACAACTTATGAATTGTAAGTTGGAGGTTAAGGAGGACCACTTACTTGATTTAGGCTAAGTAAATGGTGAAGTCTCTTTGAGCATTTGGTACTCAAAGGAAGATTATCATTTGCTCAACTTTGGGCTAAGCAAATGAGGAAGACTAGGATTAGAGTCCTAAATTTAAAGGATTACTCATTGGTTTGTGTTCCAAGGAATGAATGATTTGATAAATTTTCTACAACTTTGGGGTTGAAGGAAGAAGATGTAACTTGAGAGTTACAAAATTTCATAGAAAGCCTTTGAATATTTGGTATTCAAAGAGATGGGATCATTCACTTAGTTGAAGTCAAGTGAATGGAGTTAGATACTCATTTGTTGATTTGGAGACTCAACAAATAAAGGTTTGGGCTTAGGATTTGGTCCTAAGACTCTAAAGATTCATGTGATAGAATGATTTAGAGCTTTGAGGGTGCTCCAACACATTACACATGAAGGGGATACTTGTTGGTTTATGTCCCAACAAGAGAGGTGAAAGAACTTGGAAGTTGATTCCAAGTTGTCAATGATTCATGCAACTAAAACTTGGAGCTTTGAGAATGCTCCAAGCATTAAGCACAAAAGAAGATTCTCCATTCCTCCATGAATGTTTTGGATCCATGGGAAGACGAGATGCATGCTTGAAAGGAATTTCCCTATGTCTTTTAGAGTGTTTTGGACTCAATTGGAGGAGGGAAGATTGATTTCCTAAGGTTTTGGAGAGATCTCTAGATCAATTTTGGTATGATCTAGAAATCTTGGGTATGAAAGGTCTATCCCTATGGCTTCTAGGAGATTTTAAGATCAAATTTGGTAACGATCTAAGAAAGAACCTAGAATGCATGCATGTGTAGATGATTCTTAAAATTAGGGAATTTGATAATTGAAAGCAATCAAGTATTTGTTTTGCACAATGTTGTACATGAACTTAATCAACAACATATTTTGTGAGATCTACAACATAGACTTTGGAAAGTCTATGGGAAACCTCACAATGATTTGATTTTCAATGGTTGATTAAATCCACATTCAAACATTCACAAAAAGCTTTCTAGAGTTCACAAACTTCTACATGTGCACACTTCTTGCAACTCGTTAGTCACTTTTGTCATGACTTGTACTTGAAAGAAGGGTGCATACCATTTGGATGGATTTCAAGTTTATGAACATTTTCACATACTTAGATCGCTTCAACAAACAATCAATTCAAGATCGTCATTCCACACTCTAAGTTTCATGCGATGCAAAACATAAATCTAATTGATCATTAATGTAGTGAGGTTTACTACATAGACCCTTGAAAGTCTATGTCTCACAACGACTAGAAAGCCCAAACCAATTAGATTTAATTCATGCATTAAACAAAACTCTAGAGATTATCAATTCCAAAGCATACAAACTCTCCTAAATTTAGGTGTCAATTTTGTCATGACAGTGTATTTAAATGAGATGTGCATGCAACTAATTACGATCCAAACCTATGCATCATCATTGACTTTGAGGTCAAATGATAGCCTCTACCCTAGGGCATGATTGTAGGCGACGGATTGGGCACAACATGAATGTTATTACATGCATTTGGGGGGGTGTTGGATACCAATCCAACACCCCTACGCGTATTGGCATGCCTCTTTGGCTCTCACAAGAGAGCAAACAAGTGAACAACACTAAATTTTCACTGTTTTGCGGAGAGGACAGCCAACGAAGGGTTTTAGGGAAGCATAAAACGAAGCTTCTAAGGGACCTATGGCTTGGGGACGTCATCCACACATCAATTGGCCATGGGGAGACCCTAGGTTTCACTAAGTTTCAAAGGTATACCTTCCCCGGGTTGTCCTAGCGCTCCAAATTCCTATCCAAGTTGCTGTCCAAGCTCCACTCCAAGGGTGAAGACTGCTGTCCAAGCGTTTCCGGATGGCGTCGTCGCTGTCCAAGCTGCTCCCAAGGGTGAAGACTGCTGTCCCAACGTTCCAAACAGAGAATTTTACTGTTTGAGGGCTTCCGAAGGTCGCATGGTTGTTGTCCAAGCACTCCAAAGTCTCCCAAGCACTATTTAGAAGCTTCCAACAGCCTCCAACCTGCTGTCCAGGGCATTTCGAAGGACAAATTTGCTGTAAAAATGCTCCCAGAAATGGATTTTGCCAGCAAGAAGTTGTTGGAACCAGTTTGGAAGGAAGTAGAGCCCTTTCTACCTCCTCCTTGAGGCAGCAGAAGAGAACTAACGCAGTTCTTTGCTCCAGGTTATGGGAGAGGGAGGAGAAAGACAGCAGAAGACTTTCACCTCAAATCTGGATGCAAGAAGATCTCTACACGCAGGAGGAAGAGATCTTCTCTCTTGGCTGGAGGACTTGCACGCAAGCAAGTTCCACTTGGCTAGGAGCGGACGTCCCCTCTCTCCCGCTCCTTCCCTCTCTTCGGCTTTGGCTGGGACGGACGCAGAATCAGAGAGCCAAAAGGCTCTCTGCCGTGCTCTCCCTCTCTCCCGTGCTCTGTCTGGGACGGAACCAAAAATGGGGGAGCCGAATGCTCCCCCCTACTCCCTCTCGTGCTCTTAGAGGAGCACGCCCAGCAGAGCCACCGACCGAAAATGGCCAATCCCCGCCTCTCACACGTGGAATGAGAGGTTTTAGGGCAGATTTCAAGATGAAATCTGAGCCATTGATTTGGGAATTTGATTTGAAAATCAAATTCAGCCCAAATTGAGAAATTAGGGCTGAAATTGAGTCCGGATGGGACTCGACCCGAACCGGTTGGGGTCGGTTTGGGTCCGATTGGGTTCAATCAATTTAATTTCATGAAATTGAACTTGAATTGATGCCGAATTGCGTCGAATTGGGCTCGACGACGCTCGACGGGGTTCGATTTGTTTCGATTTGATTTAAATTAAATTAAATTGATTTAATTTAATTAAATTGAGGCTTAATTTGAGTCAATTTAGCCTCGACGACGATCAATTGAATTGATCGAGCGCGATCGAGCTTTGTCGGGCTCGATCGGGGTCGAGTCGATGCGAAAATATTCGTCAACAAAAGGACCCCCAATATGTGTGGTGAACGAAAAGAAGTACGCCACACATATTGGCGTTGACCAAATAATGATCAAACGAGATCTTCCAAATCAAATAGAGTATGATTTGAAAGAGGAAGAGAGATCTATGAAAGCCTAAGCTTGAATTCAGGCAAGATCTACAAAGGCAAGGAGATTTCTATATATCGCCTTAAGGAAAGAGTTTTAGATTACTCTTAGAAGAGTGTTTAGAAGCATTTTGGCAACTTCTAAAGAGGTCTCTAAAGACATTTGATATCTTTAGAGAGAATTTGATAGGAATAGAAGTATTTTGGTAACTTCTAAAGAGAATTCTAGAGATGTTTGACATTTCTAGAAATGATTTAACTTAATCAGAAGTATTTAGATAACTTCTAAGAGCCTCCTAGAGATGTTGGGTATCTCTAGAAAGATTTTGGATTAATTAGAAGCATTTGACAGCTTCCAAAAGGGATTTCTAAAGATATTTGGTATCTTTTAGAAAGAATTTGATTTGCTTAGAAGAAATTTGGTAACTTCTAAAAGAACTTAGGGATATCTTACTATCACCTAAAAGGCTAGGGGTATTTGGCCACCACCTACAAGGTTTTCAAGAATATTTTGGCTATCACTTGAAAAGAGATTAGAGACATTTGAAGTCTCTAAGAGGATCTTAGGGATATTTTACTATCTCCTAAAGGTTAGGGGTATCTTGGCTACCACCTAAGGGGTTCTCAAAGATATTTTCACTATCATTTGAGAAGGGTTAGGAACTTTTGTTGTTTCCTAAAGGTCAAAAGACATTTGGCACCTATTTGAAAAGCTCTAAGAGGTATTTTGGCAACCACCTAAAGATAGAGTTTATCTTATCTTGGTAAGATGAAACTCAAAAGAGCTAAGGCTAAGAGTATTTTGACTACTACTTAAGCCTTAAAGGTAATTGATATAAGATTATCTATTTTGGCTAGATAAATCTTAGCATTTGGGAAGACTAAAGGGTGTTTTGGCAACCACTAAAAGTCTAGATTTTGGTAGATCTATTGATGTTCAATTTGGATAGAACAAGATCTAAGGGAATGAGCTAGGAGAGACCTTAGAAGGTTTGAATTCTACCTAAACTCAGAAATTGATAAGAAGACTCCTTTGGGGAATCTACACTTAGCATTTGGTACTAAGATTTGAATTTGACTTTCATTTGGAGAAAGATAAATTAAACTTTCCTTTGAGGGAAAGAGAAGATGAACTTCCACTTGGAGAAAGATGAACTTGATTTTCTTTTTAGAGAAATTTGGATTTTCTTTCCTTTTGGGGGAAAGAGTGCATTTTCTTCCCTTTTGGGGGAAAAAAAGAAAGATTTGAAATCTTAGACCAAGGTTTTGGTAATCCGGACCCAGTCCGCAACCGGATCGGAAGAACATTTCTGCTTGGAACTTTGCTTGAGTAGCACATAGCATTTTTCTTTCATTGTTGGGTTTGGGCCAACAAAGCTTCAAGAGATTCACTTAACGTTGCAGTGAAGAGAACTAACGGCCTCCTCAGGATAGGAGCGCCAAAACAAGTTGAGAAATGAGATAGCATTTCATACTATCAAAAGCCTTGGTGGCTATCATCCAAGTAGAATTTTGAGTCCTTTGAAAGGGCTACAATCTACCAGACAAATTGAATAAGCGTCTTAGATATGCCAACCTACCTTGAAAAGTTCTTAGTTGAGTAAGACTTCAAGGAGGTTTCATTTCTAATATCACTTTGATTTTAGTAGGGATAACTTCAATTCCATGGTGTCGAACAACAAACCCAAGAAAATTTTTTGAAGTCACCTCAAAAGTACACTTCAAAGGATTCATCTTGAGGTCGTACCGACAAAGCCATTCGAAAACAACCCTTAAATCAAACAGGTGATCCTCTCTTTTTTGCTTTTGACCACGAGATAATCAATGTAATATTCAATTTTGTCATGAAGGAGCACATTGAATATTCTGGTCATTGCACGCTGGTAGGTTATACCAACATTCTTAAGGCCAAAAAAAGACATGACCTTAAAACAGTACATTCCAATGGGTGTTCTAAAAGCAGTATATTGCTTGTCCTCCGGGGCCATTTTGATTTGGTTGTACCCCGAGGACCCATTCACAAAGGGAAAAGAGACCATGAGAAGAAACAATGTCAATCATGAGTTCATGTATGAGTAAACATGCTTCATTCAAGTCTCTAAAAGCAACGCATACGCGAATCTGTCCGTTCTTTTTCTTGACAAGGACAATGCTAGCCAACCAAGAGGGGTATTTTTCCTCTTGAGTAGAACCAGCCTCAGTTAATTTTTTTTTGTTTTAATCACTTGTTGTTCAATTTTCAAATGCATCCTTTGAGGAGCTTGTTTGATTGGAACAATATTTGGTTGAATGACAAGTTTATGGACTGCTATATTTGGATTTAAACATGACATTTTATCATAACTCCATGCAAAACAGTCCTTAAACTCTGTCAGGAGTTGTACCATATCATTGGCATCATTTTCATTTAACAAAGCACTTATGAAAGTGGGGCGTGGATTTTGTTCAGTATCCAAATTGATTTCTTTTAATTTATTGATTGTTGATTTGATTTCTTTCTTCAAACTCAAGGGGTGCATCCTTAGTTTGAAGGTAATCCAGATCGTTGCTAGCCTCTAAACATAACCTCCCAACAGCGTTGTAGGTCTTTGTAAAGATCATATCAACATCCAGACTGTTGGTAATAACCAAACAGTAATTATCCTCATATATTGGTCCGACAGTACCAAAGTCAACACCATATTTATTTTTCAACTTGTATTTGAAATTCTATAAATTTTCACGGTGTTAGGCTTCTCCTTTGGACCACATAGGAGTAAAACCTCTTTTGATCAGGTTTTCAACACAAATGGGAGTTAAGTGGGAGTTCTACCATTTCTTTTATGGAAAGTTGTCAAGTTTACACCCACTTTTGGACTTTAAGGAAGAGGGTATGCTATGAAAGACATACTCCTTCCCTACTTTTTTAATTTGAGTGTAATGCAAACATTCAACTCTTCCACTGTACTTTTTTTTTTTTGACAATGAAGTTAATACTTCTACACATTCATTCAAATTTCTATACTTAGTGAGATCGGACATCTCCTCTTTGTTTGAGAGTTATCTTCATCACATAAGAGATTTTCTTTAATGTTCCAAATAGGCTTTTCAGTGTCTACCCATTCTTGAAACTGCATCTTTGATTTGTTGAAGCTTCTTTGTTGCTTTGTCAAACTACCCATCAAATTTGGCTCAGCCTTTGAATCGGACCCTGAGCTTACATGGGTGATGGGCCTTCATGGAACAAATGGTGGAGATGGGGCTTTGGTGCCCCTCACCTTCCACGCTTCTTGACTTTTGCCATGAACTGTATCACGAACTCATTGTGTCATCTTACCACCTCGTTGTGTTGAAGGAGGGGCAAGATTAGATTTAATCTTTTCCTCAAGTTCTTCTTCTTGAGGGTAGTCTTGGACAATTGATGGAGACTTTGTCTTTAGTATACTGATTTCTGCTTGATCTTTAGTTGGTATCACAGGTCTGAAAACACTGATAGCCTCTTTGGAACATAACAAGAAACATCTTCATATACACTAAATGATTTTAGAACTCCCTTTAAAAAAGAAAGAGCAATTGTGCCTAAGGCTCTTTGTCCTCCCTTTTTGAGGCCACGCAACATCATTTTGTCAGAAGTTAATTTCTGCGTGTCAACATTGAGGTGGGTCAAAGTTCTTAGATTCATTATGTTGACTCATGCACCCGGGTCAACAAGCACTCTTTTCATCAGAAGATGTTATTCTAGGTATTTGTTGAAGTGTAAAGCCTCCTCAAAGGAATCCTCTACAGGTTGAGCCAAACAAATTTCAGGATCAAGTAAAGCCTTGATCAAAGCTTTTCGCATTTCAGGAGAAAGTACGAATGCATTATATATATACTCAACCTCGCAGGGAGTTTCCTAAGGTGAGCTAGTACATTATAAAATCCACTTTTGGTGGTCCACCACCCACTTGTTTTTGTGGAGCAAATGTTGGTGGAACCACGCCCTCAAATTGATTGATAGGTTCTTTTCATTTCTCTTGTTTGATGCCACTGGATATGATACAACATGACCACTTCTGAAATTTATCCCTGTTATTTGTTCAGGCTCAGAAATTGAGATCACATCAACCAAAATTTCAGAATTTGATTCTTCTTTCACTTGATTTATCTCTAAGTCAAGTGACTCAAGCTCAATGACAATCTCTGCTCCCTGCATTTTGTGCATGGGTAGATCATCACCAAAATTTGATTCACTTAATTCAGATAATTGAAAAGATTCACTTGTAGTTTGTTCGTTATTAGATTCAGAACGGACAGATTGCACGTACGCAGAAGGATTGTTCATTTCATTAACACCCTTTGGAACATACATGAAATCAGAGAGAGATAGGCATGGGGGATTTCCCCTTGCCATTTAGAAGGATAACCCATTTGATTTTGGAAGTTGATTCTTTCTTTTTCCCTTCATAATTGAAACTCTCTTTCATGAAGTTTCAAGGGTAAAGGACCCTTTCCACCCATTGAGTTATTTAAAGGAACATCAAGAGAGGCCTTTTTTTAGGGGCATTTTAGTTCCTTTTGGAAACTCCAATAGGATTTTGGGTAGTTTGTTTACAATCATTAGGAAAGATTTAGACAAAGATAATTGCCAACCATCTACAACTGTAAGCAAATCACTAGTGTTGTTCTTTCTGACCACACACTGTTGAAGGCAAAGAAGCTGCACTTGTTGATTCTGCTTCCTTTGTATTGGTAGAAGACTCAACTGTTGTGTTTAGGACCTTTTGGGGCCCCAAAGCTGAGTAGTAAGAGCTATCATGGTGGATGTCATCTCACCCAACCTCTTAGACATCTTTTGCTTTAAGTTGTTGTAGAGCACAAATTTAAGGATTTTTACTCCCTTCCTCCACTTCCAACAATTCATTTGTATGAGGGTCTTTTGAAAGAGAGGATCCTCCTATGTCATAGTGGATAACAAAGATATCCTCCTCATCCAAGAGATCATCCTCATCAGGGTTGAAATTCTCAATCAACTTTTTGTAGTTTTCTTCCTCCTTTTCCAACCTCTTTCTAAGTCTTTTGTTTTTATTTCTTCTTTGAGACTTGGTTAGAACATAGGTGGAACTAGTCCCTTCTTCATATTGACTGAACTGAAACAATTTCTCATACTCTGAGTGCCTTTGGACAACTGTTAAAGACTGAACTGTCTCACACTGTCTCTCAACTGCCATTTCCTTAGGCAAAATTAGAGTTAAGGTTGTTTGTCTTTTGCTAGACTTTTGAACCTTAGGGAAGGTCAACCTACCACATTCAGAAGGTTGAGAGGCTAAGGCTTTTGGAGAGACCTTAGCCACCCTCTTCCTACTATTTTGAGGAGGTGACCTCTCCCTAACAGGTAAACTGACTTCAAGGACCCTCTCAGATGGGTATTGGCTTTCTAAGACTTTCACTTCAGACGGGGTTAGGCCTTGGAATAAGACCTCCACACCCTCAAAACCTTGTCCAAATTTTATCAGATCTCCTGGAGCAAATTGAGATTGATCAAAAGACAACTGAAGGTGGTTACCAAATTTGAAAACCAATTTGTCTTTCATCTCAGCTTTCTTGAATTCCCAAACTTAAGGCTTTTTTTTTTCTGAAAATCAGAATTTTCTGTATCAACCTTTCTGTTGTACTTCCTTGAATTCAATTAGCATAACATCAACCAATCACTGCACTTTTTGCTGGGTTTTTTTTTTTGACCACTGACTTGAATCACTGACCACCCACAACTGTCCCGGATTTAACGGATGAAGACTGAATTTGTTTGAGTTTGAAATCTCACACCATTTGACATTGTTTGGTTGTAGATTTTGTACAACCACAACAATTATGGTGAAGAGATGAGATTTTGGAATTAGGAATTTGAGAATGAAATTTTTTTTTTATTGATTTCGAAAATCAAAGTTCATCTTTCTCACTTTTGAAAGTGATTTGGAAAGTTCATCTTGATTTGCATTTGCTTGTATTGGAACCATTCAATCCAACATTTGAAATTGGAAGAGGTATACAATACAAAATTGATTTTGCAAATGCCATTTAGCCAACATTTAGGATGACTTATTGAAAACCACTAGTTTAGATGAAAAGAGACATCCTCCCCAGCGGAGTCGCCAGAATATCTGTTGGAGAATTTTTGTATCCTCAAACGGATTGCATATTTTATAATCGGGCACGGCATAAGAATACGATATATTACCCCGGAGGGTAAAAATATCATCTCCTTATGGGCTCAATAATAAAATTTACAATTATTTAACAGAGATTCCCCCACTCAATGTTTGGTTGAGTGGGGTTTATTTATTTCTGGGGTACAGACATCCCATAGGGGCAAGCCCCTATGGTTAATTACATCCCAAGTTTGATTTGGGAAAACTTTTGATTAAACTAGTGGTTTTCTTTTCTTTTGAAGTCATTTAAATGTTGGCTAAAGTTTGATCTTTTTTTGTTATTAAAATCCATGAAAGTCTTGCAAAAGGTTTTGGCCCTTAGGAATTTCAAGGAAGAGGTTGATCAACTTAGATATAGATTTTGGAATGAGAGCCAAAGGAGGTGAAGTAGGAGCACTTGATTCTGAGGGAAACTCAGAGGTGCTCGGACTATCCTATGTTGGGCTTTACATTTTAGCAACCTAATTTTGGTTTAAGTTGACATTTTATTAGAAGATTGGGGCTTACATCCCAACAACAATTGTTGGAGGAACTGCCCGAAAGATGAGGGCTTATAGGGTGATTTAAAATCAACCATTGCCTCGGACCCTAAGACTAAGGTGAGGACTACCGATAGAGAGTGCTTCGAACCTAGATCTAACGAGTGCAAAGAGGGACTTACAAGCTACACCTCACAAGAGGCATAGCCCGCCCGACCTCTGGATTTATTGTCCCGCCTGGAAGGGACTACCAGCTAAACTCCCCCTAATCGCTTTTAAAACCATGTTGTTTAGTCTCAATGCAGATGTAGAGTGGTAGGGTTGTTTTTATTTAGAAGGTAGGTCTTACAACTTGGCTTTGAGGCCAAGATGCCTAATTATGAGGGTATGCATATGCTGACTCACAAAGAAAAAGACTTTTTTTTGTTATCTAGTCCTTAAGTGAGGGCTTTCTATATGCAACACATTTGGCCATGCATGATTGTTTTAAATTTGGAAGACTTGGCTCCTTGAAGGGAGCCATGCAAATTTTCTCTTTGTTAGAAAATTGTGGAGCCTAATTTCATTTTAGGTTGCTTATATTTTAAATGGGTAGAAAACTTAGTTTTGTCCTAAGAGCCTACCGTATCAAAAGTCCAAGCCACGCCCACAAAAAACAAAGGAAGAAACCTAGGAAAGACGTGCATTTCTATTGCACACCCAGGTAAACAATCAAACATGATTTTATTTATATCAAATGCAAGGAAGTGTAAAGAGAGTCCACATTATTACAACCAGATTTGGCAGCTGAGTTGTCTGCCATTATACAACCCAGTTAAATTAATTACAGACTCTACTTGTGGGGTCTTGAAGCTTTATCTTTCCAACTGAACCTCAGGCCTCACCTTCCACAGGTACATCCATTTGGTTCACCTCTTTTTGATCCAGACCCCCACAAGTTTGATTACACATCCTAATTCTATCAAATACATATTTGAAAAGAAAAAGACTCAAACCTGCAAAATAGAGTCAGAAGCAGTTCATATAATAAAGCATTACATTCAGAATTTTGTTTAGCACTTAGAGTGCCAAACAATCTACTTCTACCCTATTGGCCACATCTTTGGGGGGTTTTAAGCAGTACCTGTCATGCAAGCATTTTTTATCATTTATGAGCGCCCCCCATTTTAGATATGGCCACCTGCACAGAAAAGCATTTATATTTCTATACTAACCACTTAAGGGCAAGTGCCCACACGCAGACAATTCAAGGGCAATCAATCCACAACATCAAACACATGCGCAGAAAAGAAAAATCCTAATCCTAGCATGCCTAAGGGGCTGTGCACCTAAGTGTGTGTGGCTTGTGTAGCATGTCACACTAAGGGTGTTTGGTTTTGTTTTGGAATGAAGATGTTTAATCTTTATCCAAGGGTGGTTCACTTTAAGTTGTTTGTGACTTAAAGATTTTATTTGAGTTTTAAGTGTTTCATATTTAGGAGGGTTATGAAGAACCCATAAAGTAACCACATGCTTGCTTTTGGGCAAGCCTGTTACTTATGAATCCTGAGATACAATAATGTAGGCATCCCACCTTTTGGGGTAGATGATTGATTATTGTATCAAAAGGAACCTAAGTAATTTTTAGGTGTTTTAGAGTTCTCTTAGTGTTGGATAAGAGAAGTGTCTATCTAATAGGGTAAGATAGACTTGCCTAAGGGGCTTCACTTAGGACTTGGGAAATCCATCAATAGAGTAGGATAAACTTCACATATTGGATAACAATTGGATAATTCCTAAAAGACATCTACAGGTTTAGCATTTTAAATGTCATAGGAGAGATCACTCAATTTTGGGTTGAGTGGAGAGATTACTTAGATTTTGGGTCTAAGGAAGGTGTCCGACATGTAACTTTTGGGCTACATGTTGGAGAAATCTCCTTAGCTTTTGGAGCTAAGAGGAGAAAGAAATCCAACATTTAGTTTTTGGGCTAAATGTAGGGGAACTCCTCTAGCTTTTGGAGCTAAAGGGAGGGGAAGTCTCCTACAACTTTGGAGTTGAAGAAGAGAGAGAACCTATAGCTTTAGGGCTAAGGTATTACATCTTCTAAGGTCTTTGGAACCTATAGAAGTGAATGGAGATTAGTAGCTTTGAGGCTACAAATCAAAAGATGTCTCCTTGAATGTTGGATTCAAGGAGTTGGGTTTCATTTGCTTAATTGGATTAAGCAAATAAAGTTGAATCACTTATTGAGTTTGGTTCAATAAGTGAGAAAGATTTGTAACTTTGGGTTACGAATCAAGAGAGACTATCATTGAACTCTTATGTTCAATGATGGGTATTTAGTTTGCTAAGTTTGGACAAAGCAAACATAAAAGGATGATGTGTAGATTTGGCCTACACATCAAGGATTCTTTGAACTTTTGGGTGTCCAAAGAGAGGAACTCATTCACCTGATTTGGGTTAGGAGAATGAAAGAAAGCTAGGAATTTCTCCTTTGCTTGATATGAAATTATTTGTTGAATTTGGTTCAACAAACAAATGATTTTTGATTGAATTACTTGTTGATTTTGATTCAACAAATAAGTGATTTGGGTGAGACTTTCATACAACTTTTGAGTTGTAGAAAGGAGAGAGAAGATGCAACTTTGGGTTGCAAGCTTCTAAAACCTCTTTAAAACACTTGGAGTTCAAAGAGGGGAATTCATTCTCCCAACTTGGGTTTGAGATCATGAAGATGGATTGGAAGCTCTCCTACAATCTTGACTTGTAGGAAAGAGAAAGGGAAATGCAACTTAGAGGTTGCAAATCAATGAATGTTCTTTGAACATTTGTTGTCCAAAGAGGGGAATTCACTCCTCTAATTTGGATTGGAGGAATGAAGGAGAAGGGATGCAACTTGGAAGCTACAACCCCATGAACATTCTTTGAACATTTGGTGTTCAAAGAGGTGCACATTCTCATAATTTGGAGTCTTTAGAGAATGGGATAGTTTCCTACAACTTTTGAGTTGTAGGAAAGGAGATATGAAATACAACTTATGAATTGTAAGTTGGAGGTTAAGGAGGACCACTTACTTGATTTAGGCTAAGTAAATGGTGAAGTCTCTTTGAGCATTTGGTACTCAAAGGAAGATTATCATTTGCTCAACTTTGGGCTAAGCAAATGAGGAAGACTAGGATTAGAGTCCTAAATTTAAAGGATTACTCATTGGTTTGTGTTCCAAGGAATGAATGATTTGATAAATTTTCTACAACTTTGGGTTGAAGAAGAGAAGATGTAACTTGAGAGTTACAAAATTTCATAGAAAGCCTTTGAATATTTGGTATTCAAAGAGATGGGATCATTCACTTAGTTGAAGTCAAGTGAATGGAGTTAGATACTCATTTGTTGATTTGGAGACTCAACAAATAAAGGTTTGGGCTTAGGATTTGGTCCTAAGACTCTAAAGATTCATGTGATAGAATGATTTAGAGCTTTGAGGGTGCTCCAACACATTACACATGAAGGGGATACTGTTGGTTTATGTCCCAACAAGAGAGGTGAAAGAACTTGGAAGTGATTCCAAGTTGTCAATGATTCATGCAACTAAAACTTGGAGCTTGAGAATGCTCCAAGAATTAAGCCACAAAAGAAGATTCTCATTCCTCCATGAATAGGTTGGATCCATGGGAAAGACGAGATGGCATGCTTGAAAGGAATTTCCCTATGTCTTTTAGAGTGTTTTAGTGTTTGGACTCAATTGGAGGAGGGAAGATTGATTTCCTAAGGTTTTGGAGAGATCTCTAGATCAATTTTGTATGATGATCTAGAAATCTTGGGTATGAAAGGTCTATCCCTATGGCTTCTAGGAGATTTTAAGATCAAATTTGGTAACGATCTAAGAAAGAACCTAGAATGCATGCATGTGTAGATGATTCTTAAAATTAGGGAATTTGATAATTGAAAGCAATCAAGTATTTGTTTTGCACAATGTTGTACATGAACTTAATCAACAACATATTTTGTGAGATCTACAACATAGACTTTGGAAAGTCTATGGGAAACCTCACAATGATTTGATTTTCAATGGTTGATTAAATCCACATTCAAACATTCACAAAAAGCTTTCTAGAGTTCACAAACTTCTACATGTGCACACTTCTTGCAACTCGTTAGTCACTTTTGTCATGACTTGTACTTGAAAGAAGGGTGCATACCATTTGGATGGATTTCAAGTTTATGAACATTTTCACATACTTAGATCGCTTCAACAAACAATCAATTCACGATCGTCATTCCACACTCTAAGTTTCATGCGATGCAAAACATAAATCTAATTGATCATTAATGTAGTGAGGTTTACTACATAGACCCTTGAAAGTCTATGTCTCACAACGACTAGAAAGCCCAAACCAATTAGATTTAATTCATGCATTAAACAAAACTCTAGAGATTATCAATTCCAAAGCATACAAACTCTCCTAAATTTAGGTGTCAATTTTGTCATGACAGTGTATTTAAATGAGATGTGCATGCAACTAATTACGATCCAAACCTATGCATCATCATTGACTTTGAGGTCAAATGATAGCCTCTACCCTAGGGCATGATTGTAGGCGACGGATTGGGCACAACATGAATGTTATTACATGCATTTGGGGGGGTGTTGGATACCAATCCAACACCCCTACGCGTATTGGCATGCCTCTTTGGCTCTCACAAGAGAGCAAACAAGTGAACAACACTAAATTTTCACTGTTTTGCGGAGAGGACAGCCAACGAAGGGTTTTAGGGAAGCATAAAACGAAGCTTCTAAGGGACCTATGGCTTGGGGACGTCATCCACACATCAATTGGCCATGGGGAGACCCTAGGTTTCACTAAGTTTCAAAGGTATACCTTCCCCGGGTTGTCCTAGCGCTCCAAATTCCTATCCAAGTTGCTGTCCAAGCTCCACTCCAAGGGTGAAGACTGCTGTCCAAGCGTTTCCGGATGGCGTCGTCGCTGTCCAAGCTGCTCCCAAGGGTGAAGACTGCTGTCCCAACGTTCCAAACAGAGAATTTTACTGTTTGAGGGCTTCCGAAGGTCGCATGGTTGTTGTCCAAGCACTCCAAAGTCTCCCAAGCACTATTTAGAAGCTTCCAACAGCCTCCAACCTGCTGTCCAGGGCATTTCGAAGGACAAATTTGCTGTAAAAATGCTCCCAGAAATGGATTTTGCCAGCAAGAAGTTGTTGGAACCAGTTTGGAAGGAAGTAGAGCCCTTTCTACCTCCTCCTTGAGGCAGCAGAAGAGAACTAACGCAGTTCTTTGCTCCAGGTTATGGGAGAGGGAGAGAAGACAGCAGAAGACTTTCACCTCAAATCTGGATGCAAGAAGATCTCTACACGCAGGAGGAAGAGATCTTCTCTCTTGGCTGGAGGACTTGCACGCAAGCAAGTTCCACTTGGCTAGGAGCGGACGTCCCCTCTCTCCCGCTCCTTCCCTCTCTTCGGCTTTGGCTGGGACGGACGCAGAATCAGAGAGCCAAAAGGCTCTCTGCCGTGCTCTCCCTCTCTCCCGTGCTCTGTCTGGGACGGAACCAAAAATGGGGGAGCCGAATGCTCCCCCCTACTCCCTCTCGTGCTCTTAGAGGAGCACGCCCAGTAGAGCCACCGACCGAAAATGGCCAATCCCCGCCTCTCACACGTGGAATGAGAGGTTTTAGGGCAGATTTCAAGATGAAATCTGAGCCATTGATTTGGGAATTTGATTTGAAAATCAAATTCAGCCCAAATTGAGAAATTAGGGCTGAAATTGAGTCCGGATGGGACTCGACCCGAACCGGTTGGGGTCGGTTTGGGTCCGATTGGGTTCAATCAATTTAATTTCATGAAATTGAACTTGAATTGATGCCGAATTGCGTCGAATTGGGCTCGACGACGCTCGACGGGGTTCGATTTGTTTCGATTTGATTTAAATTAAATTAAATTGATTTAATTTAATTAAATTGAGGCTTAATTTGAGTCAATTTAGCCTCGACGACGATCAATTGAATTGATCGAGCGCGATCGAGCTTTGTCGGGCTCGATCGGGGTCGAGTCGATGCGAAAATATTCGTCAACAGTATCCTTCTGCCGTAACGGACGCGGACTCCTCCCATACCAGAGGCCCAAACTTGTACGAAGTTGTCGCTTGGTGGTAAGAATATTGACTTGTTTTCGTAGCATTCTTTGAATATTTTTAGTATTGAATCTAGGTAGCCTCGTAGGAAATAATTCCTCGGAGTCGAGGAACATGCAATCCCAGTCATGATTCTCCTCTTCACAAACTCCCGTGGAATATAACACATTCTTTGACACAGTCCCATTTTTACGGGGAGGCAAATAAAGAGTGGCGAGTTCTTCAACTTTATGCACCTCGCGCGAAATGATTTCTTTGAAGTGTTGCAAGGGAACACACGTGACCACGAGTACACTATCTGAAATTGATAGACTGTCTATTCTTCTAGAGAACACATTCTGCATCGTGTTCATGTAAATGGAGTCGTAGTCATAATCATCATTTGAAAATTCGACCTGCCTGCTCCATTCATCCGTTGATTGGCACACTCTTCGAGATTTGGCAGGAGTAACATCGTCCTCATCTGTGTCACTCCCAAGATGAGGTACATATCTCTTTTCTTTTGGGATGATCGATGCTTTGGGAAGAGTTGGCCCTGCCTTCTTTCTCCCCACCTGCTTCTTATCACCTTCCTGTTCACGTCGCTTTGCAGCCTTTGAGTTTGATGCTCTAGCTTCGAGGGAGCTCGAAGACTTTTGTTTCTTTGGCATGAAGTACCGTGCATCTTCATAGACTGTTGCTTCATGAACTGTAAAGGGCTGAATGTCACCATAAATCCTTAATTCTTCTCCATCTTTGAGATATTTCATACACTGGTGTAATGTTGATGGAACAATGTCATATTCATGCAACCAAGGACGACCTAATAGCGTCTTGAATGAAGTATCCGCATCAATCACATGGAATTTAGCTTCTGTGTGGAGCTCTCCAAATACAAGAGGGAGCATGAATGATCCAAGTGTTTTCTACCCTTTTTCGTTGAAGGCATGCACCATCAATTTATCTGGCCCGAGGTGTTCCACATCAAGGCAGAGGGATCTCAGTGCTTTCAAGCTTATCAAATTGACGGAGGATCCATGATCGATTAGGATTCGACTGATAATCAGCTTATCGCTCTCTGCAGTAACATATAGAGGACGGTTATGGTCTGCAGTCCCATGCATCATGTCCTCTTCGGAGAAAGTAATAAATGGCTCATTACGAGCTTGTAAAACTTCAGTCAAACTACGTTCAGCAAAATATGCCTCGTATCTTTGAGGATCTTTGAGAGCCTGAATCAGAGTCTCCCGAAGGTCTTTAGACATTACCAGGGCATCGTATATGCTGAGTTGTGCTGGGATCTTTCTCAGATGGGATAAAATATTATAATCTATCCTATTGGTTGAAGTATTCTTTTTCTTAGGATCTTCAGGGATAATATCATCGTTGATAACTATCTCTTTTTCCTTGTCTTTGTTGGAGACCACTTTCTTTGGTGGAGGCGATAGTATCTTGCCGCTTCTTAACTGCACTTGAGCAATCTCCTCCGGTTCAGAGTCATATGATGGAGCATTTTCTTCAGAATCAGCCATCGTTGCGTCTAGGGACTCGTTTTGTTAATTCAGAATCACCACCCAGGTTTACATGTCCCATCCGAGACGCTATACTAGGGTCTGATTCGTCTCCTTCTGGAAAATATAAATCCTCCTCTGAACTGTAATCCATTGGCAAAAACCATCATACAGGATTCAGAGGGTACTTCTGTATATTCCTCTTTTATCGAGGTACTCGGCGCCACTGAGATGACCCGACATACTTCTTTGGGAAGAAAATTCTCATCATCTTCTTCATCTTCATAAATTTTGAGCTCTGCCATGAAGTCAGCAAGCTTGATAGGTCGCCTCACAGTCTTGTAGTACTCATCCAAACTGTCAATAACCCTCTGAGTTACGGTCATCTTCTCCTTGGGCTTCTTCAACTTGGTCTTCTTCTTGGATGATTTTTTCTTTTCAGTCTTTGAAGAACTAACTTAGTTAGAAAACTGTTTTGAAGTAGAAGGTCGTACCACTGGCAGTGCCTTCAGATCTATCATTGGCTCAATAGGAGACTTCCACTTTACACCTGAAACTCCTTCAAGCTGCTTCAATATTTTCAGTCTTCTTAGAGACCGCAGTCTCCCACTGTTCTTCTTGACTTTGCTTCTTTTTGTTTCTTCTTTCTTCAGTCGGGAGTACGGAAGAGGACGTAACCACCCAAGTTGATTCTTTTCTGTGATGAGTTAACACATTGTCTGATAGTGTGATCTCTCCCTTCTGATATTTTCTTTCAAGCCAATCCTTGAAGATGTAGCAATCTTCAATAGGATGACTAAGTACCCGATGATATGGGCAATAATTTGGGTCACCAATGTGCTTCGACTATTCGGGTCTCTTGCATTCAGGCAGTTCTAAACCCGATTTCAACACTTGTCGAAATAATTTGGCGACACACTCCCTCTTGAATGAATATTCTTTATTCATTTTGTCTTTGAGGGATTGGAACGTTCTATCACCAGTTCCTATTGCCTGTCTCTAGCCTCCAGCTTAATAAGTTCGTGGCTTATCATTTCCCCCTAGTATCAACTTTGGCTGGGGGTTGGGGTTGTAGGCCTGTTTGGGCTTTTCTTGATATTGCATCGGCTGTTTGCCCTTGTCTACGTTGTAAATCACTTGCTTTTCTCTATCAGCTCTAGAGAATAATGTAGAGTCAGCCTCACCCCTTCTAGCACCTGGGGCTTTAGCCTTCTTGGGTTTATCAGAGTGATTTTCTGACCTGGTCAAATTCAGTTTCTCAAATTTGGCCACTCTGTCGAGCAAGTCTTGAAATGTGTTTATCGTAGCCATGCACATGAAGGGTTGCATATTATCATCAATGTTGCCCATTAACAACTGTACGGCATGCTCTTCTTCTAACTGCTGCTCACATTTCATACTTAGATTTCACCAGCGAGTGATGTATTTTGTCACTGATTCTTATCTTTTTCTCTTATCCAGAGCGAGGTCAGCGATCGTAATCTTCTCAGTTGCACTAGCGAAACTCTTCACGAACATATTTTCTAATTCTGCGAAGGTCTTCACAGAATCATTTGGCAGTTCAGCGTACCATTCGAAAGCAGTTGTTGTCAAACTGCTGACGAATTATCGGAAGAGTAGGGCGTCATTTCCTCCTGTATTCCCACAGGTGGCTTTAAACTATGCCAGGTGCTGCTTGGGGTTGTTATTACCGTTGAAAGTATTGAACTTTGGTACAGAATACCCTTTTGGGTACGACACTTGGTCGTATTCAACAGGATACGGACGACCTTTGCCCACTAGTTTCTCTGCTTGATCAATGGCTATAATAGCCTTGATTTTTTCTGTGATTATTCCTTCCAACTGTGCAGCAGTTACTGGTTCGGAAGTACTTGCAATATTTTGTGGGGTGGGCTGACGGATGACATTATGAACTTCGTTTCCACCTTCAAGAGTGCCACGTACTCCTGAGACTTGAGGCATCTGGAAATTTAGAGGATCAGCAGGAGGATTAGGCATGGCACCAATAGCAGTATTTCTTTGCATCATCTGTATCATCGCCCCCATTTGAGCCATCATCTCAGTCATCTTCTCATTTAACTGAGAGATTTCTCTGTCTTTGGCCCTCATTTGTCGCCTCATTTGTGGCCGCATTTCAGCGAGTGTGATATTTTCGGCACCAGAAGGATTCTCATCTACTTCTTCTTCTTCTTGAGAATGACGACTTCTGCCACTGGTGGACCCTTCTCTACGACGACGACGGTATACTTGCCGGGGTGGCGGTTGCCACCGCTCTTCATCTTCATCGTCATCATAATTGGCACCATCATCGATGTCTATATGTGTCACCATATAGACAACTTCCATATCCATAGTATTATTTATTTCTTGCATTTCTTCTTCTAGATTTTCTTCCAAAAATTCATCAATATTTTCTTCCATATTTTCTTCCCCTTCGAGGAATTCCTCTTCTTCAATGTTGTCTCCCCCTTGCACATTTCCTTCCTTCTCTAGTACTCGAATCTCCGAACGGCGCCGCCACTGGATTTCCGGTTCTTGGTTAGGCACGGGGACTTCTTCAACCAGCGGACTGCGGTCAAAGTTGGTTTCTTCTTTTGGAGGGGATGGAGGGCGACAGGATCCCCTGGAGGATTCTCCAAGGTGTCTACCATCTGGAGGAATGTCATTATGGGTCCTTTTCGGGGTCCAATTCTGACGTTGTTTGTCGACTTGGGCGGATCTCCGGGAAGCCTCACCAGATGTCACGCTCAGATCAATTCCTCTTTCTCTTCTATCTTTTTAATTTCTCCGAGGCTTTGGCCTCCATACTTGTTTTCCTTTCCACCGGGACCTTTCAACAGTGGATCCCTGAACATATAGTTCAGGTGTCACACCCCGATGTTCACCGCGTGGGACATATCTTCTTTCTCTTCTTTCCGCCACAGCAGATAGACGTTCTCTTGGCGGAGTTCTTCTGGCCTCTATCACTAAGGGCCATTGGAACTTTTTCTTTTTCAGACCTTTCTCCTTTACAGTCTTCAGGACCCGATAGACCCGGGCTGAGAGAGTTTCAGGTTCCTTTCTCTTTGGAGGAGCTGGAACCTCCTGTTGTTGCTCCCAGAAAGACTTCTTCAGCTCACCAGTGGAGCTATTCCTTTTCACCCATTTTAAATCAGAAAACCTGTTCCGGGTAGGAACATTGGCTTCAGGCACTTGGGCCAACAGATTGGAAGGGTGAACAGGGATTTGTTGTTGCTGAGCTCGGAGTTCAGCATTCATCTTTCTCCTTTGTCTTCTCGTAGGCCTCCCTCTAGATGAGGAGGCTTCAGCATTGTACTCTCCTGACGCAAATAACCTGGTCGACAAAGTAGTGGTGTTGGCAATCACCACTGATATTCTTCCGTCAGCTACAATCCTCTTAGTGGCTGGGATTTCAGTCTGTGATAGCCTCTCGAATATAGAAATCCTACCACGAGGATTTTCAGCAACAGATTGTTGTGCTGGCAGATGCACACGACGGGTGACAGATTCATCAACATTGAGTCTTCTGGCAGACTTCACAACATTCCTACCATTTGCAGGAATGATGGCATTCCTTGCAGCAATCGCCGGGAAGTCAACGCTACCAAACTGGATGATAGCTCCGGTGTTTCCGGTCTCTATGACAGCATTAACCAGTTGGATCCTGGCTCCTCGTCCCAGCTGGACGGTCATCGGCGTGTTTTGTAGATCCATCTGCATAAATGAAAGGCGAGGGTTAGTAATCAGAATCTGATATATCACCCCGCACTTTCAAAATGCAGAGACTTGCACAGAACACAAAAATAAAAATATAGAAGGATCTGATACATCACCCCGCACTTTCGAACCCTGTCGACTTCTATTGACTCGTATAGAAGGATCGGTTTCGAACCTGAATTCACTTGCCAACCCGCGCAGCATCTCTAGACGTCACGTGTGTACCAATAACACGCTCGTCGGGGCCCATGCGGGTTTTATAATTATTTTTACCCCCTTTAGTGTACCTATGTGTATACAAACTATTGTGCACGTGCGGGGGTACTTTGAAATAATTGTAGACGCCTTCTGTCTGCTTGTACGAATGTTGCAGATCCGGTGGCGTAGCAGCTTTTGGATAGAATTGTTCGCTGCTTCTTACATATAGACTGTCGTGCACTATTTGTTGATTTTCTGTAGGTGACTCGTAGTGCACTAACTAATCTCCTGCCTTGGGTCGTAAGAGCTTGTGCTTGTCGTATTCTTCATGTATTTTGTTTTGGTCTTTGATCTTTTCAGTACATTCGCAACTGCTACATGTAGGTAGGTAGTCGTCTTCATTTATAAGCTGAAATTAACTTCAGGATACTGCATTTACTGAAGTCTTTCTGTATCTACTCATAAGTAGCATATTATACATACATCCGTATTTGTAAAGAGAATGTATGTATTGCAGATCTTTTATTCTTGCTTGTAGAAGACTGATATATTTGACTGATGCTGAGTGGTTATTGACTGCATTGATGATTTAGCACCCACTACACATTAATTGTCATCACCCATAAGTGGGCTTCTATATGAATGAGGACTCCTCTTCGTTCATTTGTGAATGTTCACATTCATCATACACATCACTATGTTCATTTGTAGGAAACTCTATGCTATTGACTGTAAGCATATTTAGAACTTCTTCAGGTTTACTTGTGGATGACATCTTGAACATGTAGCGGGTCTTTTACATATCTTCTACTACTAGTAGACGACGGGTCTTTTATGTTTGTGTATGATTGACCAAATATTGTGACTTGCTATTGAATTGCATTTGATTGTATGTTCATTCACTTAAAGCACGATCCCTCGTTGAAATTGTTTGAGTTTTTTGGGATCATCCCAAATTACAATCTCTAGTCATCATTCCTTCAAGTTTAGATCAAGTCCAAATCAAAGTCTTCTACATTTGTTTGATTCTCCTGAGTCAAACTGAAAGTATTTGTTTGTACTCAAATTGCCCAAATTAGAATTCCTTGCACTTAGCTTATTTGATTCAAGTCCAAGTTCTCGTTCTTCTTCTTCTTTTTGTTATTTTCATTTGAGTTAATGTAGGTCTCCTTTTGCTCAAAAAAAAAATAATATTTGTTGCATTTGAATCCTTTTCATGTTCAAATTTACCATAAGCTTAATGTCATTTGATTAGAGTCTATTTTAGTTCAAGATGAATTCTATCCATGTTCATAAGTCCTCTGCTCTTGTTCGAGTACAAGTTCTATATCCTTGCTCAAATTGTTCAAGTCAAGTCCTTCGTATGAGTTCAAGTCCGAATCCAAAAATGAGTTAAATCAAGTTCTGGCTTGAGTCCAAGCCCAAGTAGAGTCATTTGTTCTATTGTTCAAGCTCATGCTCAAATCAAGGTCCCCTGTGGTCTTGTAGAGTCCAGGTTCGAGTTCAAATTGAGTTCTTTGTGGTTCAAATGTCCACAAACTTGGTTGCAAATTCAAGTCTAAACTCATGTTCACTGTGCTTGATTCAAACCAAGTCCAAGTTATTCATTTGATTCAAATCTGAAATTATGGTTCATTTAAGCTCCAATTTAGGTTCAAGTTTTGTCTTGAGTTCAATATGCCAGTTCTATTCAAGTCCAAGATGAGTCCAAGTACAAGTTCTTCGTCGTTCTTGCATGTCATCCGAGTGCAAGTTCATTTAAGTGTCAAAATGAGATCCAAATGTAGCAATATTTCACCCGAAATTTCGGCAACCTTCCGGCAACTCCCCCGTTTAGGGGAAAACTACGGAAAACTGGGCCTTTCCCACCACGCTAAGAAAAGCGTGCATGGTAGATGCCCTCGTTCGAGGATATCGCGGCCGTGTAATTTTTCGATCCCCCACCACGCTAAAAAAAGCGTGCATGGGTTTTTTTTTTTGTTTGTAAAAAAATATTTTTTATTTTTTAAAAAAAATATTTTGTAAGCAAGGCAGTTATTTCCCCGCAAGCGGGTACTTATGGGTATCCCCGCTTCGTCGCGCGCATCGCACCGGGATCCCTTCCCACCACGCTAAGAAAAGCATGCATAGGCGGGGTTTCCAAGGCGATACGAACTTCGAAGAGGGAATTTGGGTGATTACCCGCTTCGTCGCAAGCATCGGGACGCACTCCCTCCCACCACGCTAATAAAAGCATGTATAGGTGGTCATTTTGTCTCGACGCATGCATTGAAACGGGTTTTCGGAGTTTTAGGGTTTAGGAGGTTATACCTGCGCGGGGTCGTCGGCACGAGGATCAAGGCAAAATCAAATAGCTATAATTTATTCACTTTAATTATAATTAATTATAATTAATATAAAAAATACTAAAAATTCTTATTATTATTAATATTGTCATTATTATTAAAAAATGATAATAATAATAATAATAATAATAATAATAACAATAATAAAATAAAATTAAAAAAAAAAACAAAATAAACCTCTCTCACTCTCACTCTCTGGTTCGGCCAAGGATGGGCCTAAGAAGCACGTGAACGGGATAGAGGAGAGGGATCAGGGAGATCGGGCTGGAGTTCGGCGTGGAGAGGAGGTTCTCGGCTTGAGGGAACAGAGGGGATGTCGGGTAGGAGGCGAAGAGAGGGGTTGAGCTCCTGGATCGGCACAGTGGCGAGGTCGGAGGAGGATACAGGATGGGGGTCTCGGCTATAGAAGCATCGACGGGATTTGGCTGAGGTAAGGTCGACGGCTTCCTCTCTCTCTCTCTCTCTCTCTCTCTCTCTCTCTCTCTCTCTCTCTCTCTCTCTCTCTCTCTCTCTCTCTCTCTCTCTCTCTCTGGACCGAAAGGAGCAAGGGGTCGGGCAAGGGTTCCTGCGGCAGAGAGGAGGTTTTGTGAATGAGGAAGGAGGCTTCGGGCGGACAGAGGAAGAGAAGGGGCTTTGACGGGAGAGCAGAGAGTGGAAGAGGAGTCGGGAAGAGGTAGTGGACTTGCGAATGGGAGAGAGCCGAGAGCAGCGTATGGGAGGAGGAGTTGGGTAGATATTTAACGACGCGAGCGGAGCTACGAATCGCAGAATTTGAGCAGGATTTACGCCTGATTTTCGGGATACGACGCAGACGGCGCCGAACGACTGGATTTGCGGAGGAATTCTTGGATCCAGCGGTTTTACAGGTATTTTGATTTGATTTTTTTTTTGTTCCTGCTGGGTTAATGCTTAGAGGTCAACATCGACAAAAAGATCAAGAGGCGGAAAATTAAAAAAAAAAAACTAAATTGATATTCTAGGATTAGATGAGAAAATTTAAAGAATATTAATAAAAATATTTTTGAGAGTAGAATTTTAGATCTTAAGTTTTTGTCTTTGCACGAGGATGCTAATGTTATGTGGAAAAAAGTGGCTATTGATATTAAGAATATTACAAAAGAGGTACTTGGAGTATCAAAGGAAAAATCTTCTAATAGTAAAAATAGTTGGTGGTGGAATTCAAATGTGTAAGAAAATATAAAAAATAAGAAGATTTGTTATAAAAATTGGTTTATATGTAAAAATTTTGATAATTGAGAAAGATAAAAAAAGAGGCATGTAAGGAAATTAAGAAAGCATTATGTGATGCTAAAATCTTAGCTTTTAATGATTTATATAATAGATTAGATACTAAGTAGAAAGAAAGATATATGTATAAGTTAACCAAATAAAGAGATAGGAGTAGTAAGGATTTAGTTCAAGTGATGTGTATTAAGGATAGTGTTAACATCTATGCTACAGCTAAAAAAAGGTGCTTAAAATCATTACCTCTACATCATCACTCAAAACTCATTTGAGATGTACAAACGGGGGCCCATCTCAATTGTTTTCGAAAAAATCCTGTAGCAGCTCTGCAAGCGGTGCCGAACAGCAGAAGCTCATACCTGCGTGTGAAAAGCTTTGCCTTTCTCTTGTGTGGCAGGAGGCCCAGTTTCCTGTACTTTCCCCTAAATAGGGGAGATGCTGGAAGTCTGCTGAATTTTTCAGTGGACAAGGGACCTGACTTGGACAAAATTTGGATAATTTGGACTTGAACTTGAACTCTAATTTGAGCAAATACAAAGGACTTTAACTTGAATTGAATCTTAAACTCAATTATTTATAATCATGCAAATAAATTGAACATTAAAGTTGATGGATGCTCAATTACAATCAAGATGCAAGTAACAAATATAATATTTGTGGTGGACAAAGAATTTGCATGTATGAGCCATTCATAAATAATAATGAGGTTTCATACAAGGGGGGTGACTCAAAAAGATTATAATAAACACGATGATACACAACAAATACAACACTTCACAGTCAATGCCAATGTACAAGACATGTTCATAGGAGCTATAATGAATACAAACCATTCGTAGATCATATCAACTGGTTACAAATAAAGCATTTACTTGACTCAATGACGATGGATATGCAACGATTGAGAATGCTTTTACAATCAACATGCAAACAAAATATTAGTTCACCGCAAACAAATGATGAATACCAAGCTTATATATATGTTTGTGAACAATCCCTAAGGATAAGAAAATTACACACTTAGCTAGTTTGCAAGTAATAAGAAGATCGTAGGAAATATAATTTGGCTACAAGGTCATGACATGGAGTCGTTGGATCAAGATAATTGACTTGCAGTGCTTGACACACTTTGCTTGCAGCTAATTCTGATTAGCTTGTAGTTAATGACAAAGAATTTAGAAACGAGCTCATTAACTCGCCTGCGATTAACGAGAAGTGTATGCAAAGTATTTATAGCATATGCGAAGTATTTGTAAGTTACAGAAGAAAGAACATTACAACACTCCCTCAATCAACAACATGCATAACACAAACAACCATGTTCAACCTTGCAAGTAATGGAATAGGAGAGGGTGTATGATCTGACTGCAAATAGATGTATCGAATCCCTTAAACAAATTACATTGACTAGCATTAGTCGAGTTCACACAAGTCATGCAAGAGAATGTGGAAGTCCATATGACTGATGTCAATTATCTTGCAAATATGTTGTAGTTCCTACAAACACTGAAAGATATGCAAGCAAATATGGGAGTCCACAAATCAACATACACATGAAAATTAAGAACAAATAGAAGCATCTACAAGCTGTGTAGTAGAAGGCAATGAAGGTTACATCGCCTTTGTAATCAACCCCCATACAGTGTCAATCAAACACACTGAACCTTTGCGAATAAAGACAAATGGCATACAACAGATGCAAACCCCTATAAGCCTCTACAGAAGACCCATTATGCATGTGATGTATTGCCTACGGACCACTGAAAGAGACCCATCATCATTCAATATGCTATCTATGGGAAAATATGAAAGAACTATGATGGATGCAAGTATCTACAAACACATAGCAGGAGATTCGTTAGTGCACTATAGTCATCATGCAGAAAGCAATAAGTAATGTATGACAATCTACCTGTATGAAATGGGCAAACAATTGTAGTGCTACGCCACGCCACCGGATCCGCAATATTCATGCAAGCAAACAGAAGACATTTACAAATACTTCAAGAATGCCCCCGCACATACACTGTAATATGTATACACATAGGTACACATAAGGGCATGTGCAAACACACAACCCACATGGGCCCCGGCGAGCGTAATGTACTCACACACGTGACGTCTAGGAATATCGCGCGGGTCAATAAATTTGAACATGATCCTCCTAAGTAAGAAAATAAGAGGCGACAAGGGTCAAAAAATAATTATAAAATACCCTAAAACACCCGCATGGGCCCCAGCAAACGTGTTATGGGTACATACGTGATGTACAGGGATGCTGCGAGGGTTAATAAATAAATCATAATTCAAGCCCGATCCTTCTATATAGATAGATAGGAGTCAACACAACTTGAATTATCAAATAGATAAATGACCAAGGCGTCGACCAGAATATCTATTTTATACATTCATATAAGGCCTTCAAGATCAATGAGAAAAAAAATTCATCAACAAAGGCATAAAGCTTACGAAACCCAATCCTCTGTCGACAGCTCGACAGAGTCAATAAAGTTCAATTCACAAATGGAAATATCCGTACACCCTGATTATGGCCGTGTTGAATAAAGACCTCAATCGGAGGGGTTAATTTCAACCATTTTCAATGCCTCCTAACTTTCGCAAAATTCAAATTCCTATGAAAATATAAGTGACTTTAATGTCACCCAGATGATGGCCTTGTTGAACATATATTTCAACCAGATGGGTTAATTCCAAATACTCTACGCCTTTAAATATCTTCAAAATACCACTTAATTGCTCATCAAAACTCCAAAACTCCACAAAAATTTCCAAAATCTCAAAACTCAAGATATTTAAAATTGAAATCCAATCATAAAACACCTAAAAAAATTCATCCACCTTCTGCAATAATTTGTCGAGATTGACAAATTAAAATTTACTTCAGCTCACATAGTCGTAACCGATAGTTTTGCCGCCAAATGGCACTGTAGCTAAACAGTTATGACCTGGGGCCCTCTGAACTGAGTGTTTCTACCGTCAAATGGCACAATGAGATAACGGCTATGGCCGAGCCAATACGTTCCTTAGTGGCATCAAATCCTTGAGATATGAATCCATAGGATATAATCAAGGGCACAAAGCCCTCTATCAGCAAAGGTTGATTCAAATTTGTCCCTTTAGGCAAATATTCCCCCCAAGTATACAAGGTACTCTTAGACGAAGCAACCCATGGCTGCCAACAAGGATCATTCTGTCAGGTTGGGTCGACTACCTCCTCTGATTAAGTAGACTAGGGACCATGATGGTCCGAGATGACGAAACCATGGGATCTTGATTGGGTCCATCATCCATTCCCCCACCATCTGTTTTAAGTACAAGATGATGAAATTTTTATTTTAAATATCAAATCTCCAAATTTTCCAAATTCTCAAACTCATGCTGCTACTATATATCGGATAATATGTAACTCTACATATCTTATTGATGACTAGCCTTAATCGAAAGTTCTCTCTCGTAATCGGGAAGGGTACTTAACTATAGGGGCTTGCGCTTATAGAAAACCAGAACTCAGATTAAAAAGTTCTCTCAAAATGAAGATGAAATCTCTGGGTGGTGTCTTATCTACAAACCCCACTAAAAGAAATTCAGCTGTTACCGGCGGCCTTGACCGGCAGTTATATGGTTGCCGATAATAACGGCAGTTTGACCGGCAGTTTGGCCGTCGGTTATTGCCGGCGGCCTAACCGGTGGTTATTTAAGTTTAGGCCGCCGGAACTAGCGGCGGTCAGCTAACCGTCGGATGAACCGCTGGACCTCAATATTACCGGCGGTATACTGGCGGCTAAAACCGCCGTTGTTAAGTGATTTCAGTACCGGCAGTCAACGCCACCGATAAAAGCCCTAAAATTAACAAGCTCGAGCCTCCCATTTCATTTCTCTTCTTCCGCTCTCTCTCTTCGGCCGAGCTACCCCTTCGTCTCCGCCCGCCTCTCGCGCGATCGAGCGGCTTGACAACCGCCGACGACCTCTCTCCGGTCGCCGACCCCACACCGTCCGCCCTTGAAGCCTCACTGTCTTGCCGCCGTCGATCTCACACCGGCCGCCCAAGTGTTCGTGGGAGTTGAAGGAAAATCGGGATTTGAAGGTAAACTTGAATGTTTTTCTGTAATTATTTGTTCTCACTAGACATTTGCAAGAGTTTGTAATCTAGTGTATGCTTTAGGTTGTAATCTAGACATTTGCAAGAGGTTGTAATCTTGTAATCGTTTGGGTAGATCTAAATTTGAATTTAATTAGTGTAATTTTAGTAATGATAGATCTAATGGGTGAATTGTGACTTTGGGTTGCAGAAGCTATTATTGAAGCCATACATTTGTTGAGATATTTGATGGAGAAATATAGAGAGAATAAGGAGGATCTATATATGATGAGTGGCTTTACCCTTGTGTAAACTTGAATTAAGGAGGTTAACCTTAGAGTCTAAAGGTTTACGCATGAGTAGATCTAAAACTAAATATATGGAGTGTAATTTTATTAGTAATAGACCTAGTGAGGGAATTGTGACTTTAGGCAATCAAGTAATTAATAAGAGTACACATTTTAGATATCTTGGATTTATTGTTCAGAATGATGGTGAAATAGATGGGGATATTATCAACAGAATTCAAGTTGGATGGTTGAACTGGAGGAATGCATCGGGCTTGTTATGTGACAGAAAAGTACCCCTCAAACTTAAGGGAAAATTCTATAAGATTGTGGGGAGACCTATAATGTTTTATGGTGCTGAATGTTGGCCATTAAAAGAGAAGCATAATACTAAGTTAAGTGTTGCAGAGATGAGGATGCTCATGTGGATGAGTGGCTTTACCCTTAGACATAGGATACAAAATGAGCATATACGTGAAAAGGTTGGAGTAGCGCCAGTGGAAGATAAGGTTAGATAGAATCATCTTAGATGTTTTGGTCACATAAAACAGCAGCCTTCTGATGACCCAATTAAGAAAGCAGAGGTATTAGATTTGACTTATGTTAAGAAAGGTAGAGGTAGACCTAAAAAGACTTGGTTCAAAAATATTAAAAATGATCTTTCTTTATTAGATTTAAATAAGAATTTGACTTTTAACATGACACAATAGAAAAAAATTCATGTAGGTGACCCCACTTCGTGGCATAAAGGCTTGATGTTGTTGTTGTTGTTGTTGATAAAATTATTAATATTATAAGTGCTTATATTTCTCAAATAGGTTTTGATATATCCTAAAAATTAAAATTTTGAAATGGCTTAGAAGAATTAATACAAAAAATATATGTTGAAGAAAGAGTTTTATTGAGGGAGATTTAAAAGTCATGTTAGTTGAGATGTAGAGGATTTTAAAAGCATCCATTGTAGCTATGAGTTTGGAGCGACTAATGAAGGTGGTAAGACTATATTAGATTTTATTCTAATTTATAATTTTGTTATTACTAATACCTTATTTAAGAAAAGAGATAAGCATCTCATCACTTATAAGAATAGATATAGTAAAACTTAGATTGAATATTTTCTTGTAAGAAAAATAGATCATTTATATTGCAGATATTATAAAGTTTTTTTGAGCGAAAGTCTATGTATCAAACACCGCTTATTAGTTTTAGACTTCAAGATGAAGGGACAGAGTATGAAAAATATCGTATATCATTATTTTAGGATTAGATGGTGGCATTTAAAGAACCGTAACAAAAATATCTTTGACAATAAGATTCATAATCTTAAGATTTTGTTGGTGCATGAGGAAGCTAATGTTATGTAGGAAATAGTAGCTTGTAAAATTAAAAATGCTGCAAAGGATGTACTTAGAGTATCAAAAAGAAAAGCTTCTAATTGTAAAAATTGTTGGTCATGAAATTAAAATGTGCAAGAAAATATTAAAAATAAGAAACTCTATTATAAAAATTAATTTAGCTATAAAAATTCTAAAAATTGAGAAAGATATAAAGTTGTCTGTAAGGAATCTAAGAAAGCATTCTACGATGCAAAGATTTTAGCTTTTAATAATTTATTTAATATGTTAGATAGTCAAGAGAGTGAAAGATATATGTATAAGCTAGTCAAACAAAGAGATAGTAGCAGTAAGGATTTAGTTAAAGTGAAGTGCATTAAGGATGAAGATAAAAAAAATACTTTTTTTAGAAGAGAATATTCAACAAAGTGGATGAGATATTTTGCTAAACTTTTTAATGAATATTGTGAAAATATTATTAATTATAGTGGCCTTAATGCTCTAAATAAAAATAAAAATTTTTGTTTTTGTCGACATATTACTAAAACTGAAGTTAGAGAGGCTTTAAGGAAAATGAAGTGGGGGAAAACTGTAGGATCTGATGATATTCCAATAGAGGTGTAGAAATGCTTAGGAGATGAAAAAATGTCTTGGCTTACTAAACTTTTTAATATTATTTTGAAGAATAAAAAGATGCCAAATTTGTGAAGAATAAGTAATGTTGATTCCTATCTTTAAGAATAAAGGTGATGCACAAAATTGTGCAAATTATAGAGGAATTAAGTGATGTTTCATACTTTAAACAATGGGAGAGAGTTATGGAGAATAGTTTACGACGTGATAGTAATGTTTCTCAAAATCAATTTGCATTAATGTCAGGTATGTCAACTATGGAAGCCATACTTTTATTGAGAGGTTTGATGGAGAAGTATAGAGAGGAAAAGGAATATTTTCATATGATATTTATTGATTTAGAGAAAGCATATGATAAAGTTCTAAGAGAAGTGCTATGTAGAGTTCTAAAAAAAGGGATTAATAATGCTTATTTAAGTCATTAGAGATATGTATTCTGGAGGTGTTACTTGTGTTCAAATACAAGGTGGTTTTACCAAATATTTTACAATTTTAGTTGGATTACATCAAGGATCAGCCTTAAGCTCATATCTTTTTGCTTTAGTCATGGATGTTCTTACTAGAGAATTGTAAGAGGATGTTCCCTGGCATATGCTTTTTGCTGCAATATTCTTCTTGTTGATAAGACAAAAGAGGGAGTTGAATGTAAACTTGAATTATGGAGGTCAACCTTAGAGTCTAAAAGTTTTCGTTTGAGTAGATCTCAAACTGAATACATTGAGCGTAATTTTAGTAGTAATATATCTAGTGGGGGGTTTGTGAGTTTGAGCGATTAAGTTATTAATAATAGTACACATTTTAGATATCTTGAGTCTATTGTTCAGAGTGTTGGTGAAATAGATGGGGATATTATTAGTAGAATTCAAGTTGGATGGATGAAGTGGAGGAATGCATCGGGTTGGTTGTGTGATAAAAATGTACCACTCAAACTTAAGGGAAAATTCTATAAGATGGTGGTTAGACCTGCAATGCTTTGTGGCGCAGAATGTTGGCCATTAAAAGATAAGCATAATATTAAGTTAAGTGTTATAGAGATGAGGATGCTCATGTGGATGAGTGTTTTTACTCTTAGAGACAGGATATGAAATGAGCATATACGTGAAAAGGTTAGAGTTGCTCCAATGGCAAATAAGAATAGAGAGAGTCGCCTTGGATGGTTTGGTCACATAAAATGATGATCTTCTGATGACCCGATTAGGAGTAGATGTATTAGATTTAACCTATGTTAAGAAATGTAGAGGTAGACCTAAAAAGACTTGGTTATAAAATATTAGAAATGACCTTTCTTTATTAGATCTAAATGAGAATTTGACTCTCACTTTGACACAATGGAGAAAAAGGATTCATGTAGCCGACCCCACCTAATGGGATAAAGGCTTGATTTTGTTATTGTATTCATATTCTAAGAAATTAATTAAAAATTTATTTAAGATATATAATATATGTATTGTGAGTTGGATAATTGTTATTAAGTCTCACATCACTTGAGAATATTCACTTTATATTATTTTTTAGGTTTGCACATTTTAAAAACTCACATAGAGTAGTAGGGTCATATAAAAATACTTAGTTCTTAATTTTAATAAATATTTATTATAGAAATTTAATGTTTTTATAAAATTAAATATATTTTTTAATTAATTTGTTATATTTAATCATTTAAATTAATAAATATATATTTTTTTATTAATTTTAATAATTTAAAGAGTTCTCCGGTTATTGAAAACGAAGACCAAATCATCCATTAAATGGGCAGTTCGCTCTGATTTTAATCGATACCATGCTAAAAAATTTAATTTTGAACGGTCGAATTCTTTGTTGGATCAATCGGTATGAGATTCACAGTTGGAGCCAGCCCTCTAAGCCCCTCATGCCCGATCCCCCTGTCCTACTCACGCAAGCCCCAAATTGAATGCCTCTCACTCTCTCGATCCCTCACATACCCATTCCCTCTCTCAATCCTCCTTGTCGTCGCCGGACCATAGTCTAGCCTTGATCCCTCGGCCATTGCACCCGACACCACTCACCAGCCCAAATCCCACCGATCCGTCGCTTCCAGACCCCCAGCAACCACCGTCGGTTCCTCTCTCTCTCTCTCTCTCTCTCTCTCTCTCTCTCTCTCTCTCTCTCTCTCTCTCTCTCTCTCTCTCTCTCTCCTTCATTATCTTCCTCAACATCTTCTCCTTCTTCAAAATTTCTTTTATCTCTCACTTCATCTCCTCTCTCTCTCTCTCTCTCTCTCTCTCTCTCTCTCTCTCTCACTAAGACACACACACACACCCATCTCCTACTTCATCTTTCCTCACCAAAAGTTTCCACCTCTACCTCCCACTCTGTCTCTACAAAAAAACACCACCAAATTCTCTCTCAACCCATCTCCCTCTTTTTCTCTCTAAACAGATAGAGAAAGATCTCCAACCTACTTCCTCTCTACTGCATACATAGCCTTCTTCCTCAATCTCTACACAAAAAAAAATCACTCCAAACTATTTCATCCTCTTTCTTTCTCTCACTAGATAGAGAAAGTTTTCCTCCACCAAAAATCCTCCTCCACATCCCTCCTATATATTTCTTTCCCCAAATAGAGAGAGAAACTACAAAAATATATATATCTCACCTCCCTTCATGAGGCACTTTCCAAAGTATATTAAATACCTCAAAAAACATACAAATCATCAAGTGCACTAAATGTCATACACATACATCATACAAGTGCATTGAAAAATATTAAAGTTCACAAGACAATTAACATTAAAAATTACACAAGAAAATGATTCTTCTTAAAATGGTGCATTCACATGTGTTTTGATGAGCATGACGACTATATAAGCATGACGTCCAAAAAATGACCTGAACTAGAAATAATAAATGAGTTTTTAAATTTCTCATCTTGAAAAGCATGTAGTTGCTTTTAGAGGCACGTCACTACTTTAAAATGCAAGCGAGTGTGTAATGTAAAATATTTTAAAAATTATAAGTGCATATCGTGTGAGTGTATTAAAAAGAGTTCTAATGTAGACAAAGTATGTGAATGCATTATGCATCGATAAATATCTTAAATGCTCGAATTTAGCATCAGAGAATGCTACTTGGTTAAAATTAAAAGTGAAATTTAAATTCCAAGTCTAATTCTCCTCTTTGAAAGGGATTAAATTCAACAAGACTTGACTTTAATAAATGAACCCATAAATATGAAACCTACTAACAAAAAATAAATTTATGTTTTCATTAGACTTATAATATTTTCGACAAAAAAATATATTATAAATTGTCAGCTCCAAAGTCTAGTGATTGCACGATAATTTACAAAGTCAATGTGTGAACTCGATCCTCTGTTAAAAAACAGTCAAAGTTGATAGAGTTCAAATAATAAAACAAAATTATCTAAAAAACTCGAATGATGATTTTGTTTGTAGTGAATTTTAATCAGAGGGGATTATTTTAAAATATTCAAGTGAAATTTACTCACCCAAAACTCAAGGTGAAAATCTGCCCACTCTCCACAATGATTTTTTGAAGGTGATAAATTTGAGAAATAATCTAAGCTCATAAAGAGCAAATGTCTTATCAAGTATATTGCTAAGATTCATTCCCAAAGGGTCTCTCATCAATAAAGATATGGCACGTGTCATCTAACAAGTAAATGATTATTACTAAGTAGTGTCTCCACAACATGATACTATTAAATTACAATCACAGTCATAACATATATATTCTCCAATGACTCAAATTCTTGAGCAATGAATCATAAGTACACTTGATAGGGCATAAAGCCTTTTGTTACCTAAGGTTTACTCAAATTTGGTTTCCCTTAGGCAAACATTCATGCCAAGTCTAGAAGATACCAACTAAAGAAGCAATGCATGGCTACTAATAAGTATTCTTCAATCAGGTTAGATCAATTATCTCCTCTAACAAGTAAACTAAGGACAATGGCAACTCAAAACAACAGATTCAAGGAACCTTGATATGTTTCATCATCATTCCCTTATCACCCACTTCAAGTACAAGGTAATAAATTTTAACTTCAAATACCAAATACTAACACTATTAATTACTGCTACTATATGCATGCTTGACACTTAGTGACTATTTAATAGCTAGCCTTATTCGAAAATTCTCTTTCACCACTGAGAGGAGTAACTAATCATTGGGGCTTATGCCTATAGGAAATATGAAATCAGATCATAAAATCCTCACAAAATGAGCATAAAATCTCTTGATAATGTCTTATATTAAACCTAATCATCCCTTCTTAAAATTTGAACATAAATATTGCTATTAAAACTCTCCTTGAAACATAAATAGGTTGGGGGCACAAATGTTTAGAGCTCATAAGTATGCTTAATACGAAACAAAATCCTTTGTTAGTTATGGTATACTTAAATTTATCCACTAGATAAACATTCACCCTTGATCTATAAGAACTCCTCGGATAATGCAATCTATAGCTAGTGATAAAGATCTTTCAATAAAGTTGAGTTAACTATTTCCTCTAAGAAAACCAAGGTCTATGATGGTGATAGAACCATAGGATGTTAATCAAAGTCATCATAATATTTTCCCAATGATCAATTTTAAATTAACAATAGTTAATTTTTAATCCTAAAATCAAAATTTATTAGTACTCTAAATTGTACAGTTAATGTTTATTAACGACTAGCATTAATCAAAAGTTCTCTCTTGTCACCAAGAGGGGTAATTAATCATAAGGGTTTATGCCCATGAGAAGCTTTTAATCGGATCTTAAAGTCCTTACAAAATAAGAGTGAAATTTTTTGTGTAGTGTCTTATCTGCAATATAATCTATATTATAAAATTTTGATTCAAAATACTCCAAAACTCTAAGTAGAGCTCGATCATAAGTTTTTACAGCCCACATATGAGTTACCTCATGGCTTACACACACAAAAATGTCTTTTACCAAAAAATGCTAGCTTAAGTGGTTTCCTTTGAGGGACATATTGATTCAAATATCTAATATGGACTACAATAAAAAATAACATCCTACAAAGCATAAATTGTCTCCATTTTATGATATATGGTACTCTCCTCTCGAAAATGAGTCTAGGACTCGACCATGAGTCGATAAATCGCCCTGCTTTAAGACTTTAAACAATTTATGCACCAATTTATCAAGTCTAATGCATTGAACATTAATGGTCAAATGAAAATCCTTTAAAACACAAACAACAATACTAATCTCCTTAAAAGTTATTTGATTCATGTCTAGGCCATTAGGTCTCAACAAAAGAGAACAAGTATCCTTAAGCTTACATGGCATCCTAATCAGCTAAGGATATCTAAGAGCATTCAACTCATGGATGTTAGTTAAACTACTTAGATGACATGGCATTCTAACCCTTAGTCATTGGAAGATTAGATCCATCAAGCCAACCAGAGATAATGGAATCATAATATCTTGATCAAACTGAACACTCATCTCTACCCATCTCCCAAATCGAATTAATCACCTAATCCAAAGCATAATAATGTCCTTCATATTGAGTGTTTTTGGGCATCATGATTAAGATATAATTAATCAAAAGGCCTGTACCAATGGGAAACCTTGATCCCCCATATTTAATTCAAATTTTGGACAACCCAAATTGCTATCCAAGAGAAATATATAACAGATTTGAATAATATATCTTCTAAATTTCATGATGCTTAGCAAACACTTCTCAAAACTCTGAATCAGAATAAAATTTCGACAAGTCCATAACCATATGAATGCCTTTCAAAGCCTATTCTAAAGTAGGAGAATAATATTCTACCTCATCAAGAATAACTCTTCCAACTAACTTAGATCCTAAATAGGGTCCATATGACTCTGAATCCAGAATTTCTCTCTTTATCCCTTTGCCTTACTCTTGCTCTCCAATGGTTGGTGGAAGGAGAAATGAAATGTAAGTGGCTTATAAGTAGGACAATGGCAGGACAATTTAGTTATTTGCCATTTTCCATATCATAATAAGACTTCAATTCATACAACAAACCAATTACAATATCAACACAATGCTCCTAAATTTATAAACAAAAATATGCATAAAATACTAAACAAATTCTTGAGCACCCAAGAAAATATTCACAAAAAATTACCATATGAATCTTGAAAGTGCAACTGTATAAGCATATGCCATCATAGTGTGCCACAGTTAAATAACTAACACAAAAAGTTACACACTTAATAATATGCACAATAGGAGGGTTGTATGTACGCTCTTAAATTTTATGCATAAATGTCCAATGAATCAAACACTTGGAATTTGGCACTGGTGAGCTTATGAAAGCAACAAATGATCAAACATGCAAAACTAAATTTAGAAACCCAAAACACGCATATACTCAGTTCATTTTCGGTGTGAATCAAGTTAATACATAGGCATATTAGGCCATTATGGTAGTGAGTATCATATAAGGAACTGTTAAATCAATGGAAATTTGAACTGACTTTTCTAATGCTTTCTTTCTAAATAAAGAAAGCTTTAATTTGATCCACATATTATTGTTATGTTACCTTGATAGCCTTTCGGCTATGCACCTTCCAAATTTACAATGGTACTAGTACAGTACATTTACATTAGACTTGTATGAAAAATAATTTATAATTACTTCAACTAATTGAATTCCAATGGCTCATTAATCTACCTCCAAAAATTAAAAATAAAAATTACAATTGGATTTCTTCTGCAATTTTAAGAAATTAAGGGTAATCAAATATTTGAGGAGTTTTTCAGACAGCACCTTATACAAGAAAGCATTCAAGTCAACAGGAATGATCGACGTCGTTAATAATGTAGTCAGATCAGAAGCGTTACTGCAAGAAAACAAATATATAATAAGATCATGAAGAGAAAAACAAAAACAGCCAGTTGAGTAGAACTCGTCATATGCTACATATTAATTTTTGCCTTTTTATACATGCATATGGACATATGTATAAACAAGTATTCTAATTTCTGAGAGAGGCACGAACAAACATTCTTGAATGTATCATAACTCCATCAACAGTTAGTTGAGTTAAACTTAAAAAGTAGTGTAGTAGAACATGGCATATTCTACATTTTAATTTGTGTCTATCTATACGTGACTATGGAAGTATGTAGATATACTCATGCTAATGTCTGACAAAGATAAGAAAAAATATTGTTCTCTGCATGACAACCCTGTCAGTGACGGATACTGTGAGCATTGATAAAGCAAGACTTGGGAAAGGTATGAATAGCTCTTTATACAATTTTTTATAAAAATATTTAGCAAAAAATAATTCTTATAGCCATGTGACGTTGAAATTGGCTCAAAGCTCAATGTTGGGCAAATAAGAGATTCGTTTACAATAATACAATAATCTTGTATGAGATATTTAAAATTTAAATATTTACTTAGGAATAAAGTTTATAAGTTTTATAATAAAATATTGGGAGAGGGTTGTGGGCTCCGAAAATTCGCACCCCGACCTCCCCGTGCTTTCCGGGGGGGGTGTTAATAGCTTAAGTTCCAGGGTAAATTTTCAGAAGGAAATTGGGTTTAAAATAAGACACTACCCAAAGATTTCACCCTCATTTTGCGAGGACCATATGAACTTTGTTCTAATTTTCTATAGGCGCAAGCCCCTATAGTTAATTATCTCTCTCGATAGCGAGAAAGAATTTTTGACTAAGGCTAGTTGTCAAACAGATACTTAGACATATGCGGTATCCAGTGTATAGTAGTAGCATGGGTTTAGGTTCTTCGAGAGAATTAATATTTAAAATTTGAAAGTCACCAAATTGCGCTTAAAACTATCATTGCCAGGTCTCAAGTCCTGGATGAGAAAAGTGGAGGGTTGCGTTAGGTAGTCGACAGCCAGCGTAAAACTTGTCGAATAATAATGACATGAATCCTTTAAGAAATTATGTTAATGCTAGGGCATCCCCTGGAAGCGAAGCGTTGTATGGCCTGAATACAGTGACAAGTGTGCACGGACCGCTACACCGGCGCCTGGGTGTAGTGTTAAATAGGCAAGGGTTCCCACATCAAGGACGGATGTGGGAAAAAAAGCTAGTCCATAAAACTAAAATTAGGATATGAACTTGGAATATATATAGGTTCCCTTACAGGAAAATTAATGGAATTAATAGATATTTTGATTCATAGGAAGATTAATATTTTATGCATTCAGGAAACTAAATGGGTTGGAGAGAAGGCTAAGGAAATCAATGTTTAAAATTGCGTAATCGGGTATTGAGGCGTTTTTCGTTCGTGAGGCGAGGCGTAAGCCTCAAGGCGTTTTGAGGCGTAAGCCTCAAAATCAAAAAATTGCGTAAACATAAAATGATAAATTTTGTATATACTAATGAGTAAATAATATATAAAATATAAAAATGCACAAGATATGAAGTGAAATCAAAATATCTCAATAATAAGACAGCATGAAATATAGTTCAACTCAAACTCTATCTTTCTCAAATCACAGTATGCTTTTCATTAACATATAATTCCAAAATTAAATAGCAATGACATATTACATAAGAACTCATAAGTCATCAGTACTATCATCACCATGTTTAAAAATGCAAATAAATGTTAAAAGTAAATATTTATATAATACTCAAATAATATGTTAAAAAATGGCGACGAGTTAGAGGTTAAGGAAGTTTTTTTTTTTTTTTTGTACTCATTATCAATCGACCATTAAATTAGGGTTAGAGGTTAAGGAAGTTGAGAGGAAGTTGTTGCGACTATGGGGTACACGAAGTGTGATTTGTTTGCGGCTTTACTTCAGGATTTTTGTAAGTTTTAATATATATGGGGTGAGGCGTAAGCCTCACGCCAATGAGGCGAGGCGCGCCTTAAGGCGGGCCTCAACCAAGTTGAGGCGCAAGCCTCATAAAAAACACTTGAGGCGTAAGCCTCAAGGCGCTTTTCACTGGAATTGCGCAAAGGCGGGCCTCAAGGCGAGCCTCATATTGCGCAATTTTAAACCATGAAGGAAATTGATAGTTTAGTATTTAAACTTTGATATTCGGGTAGGAGTCGTACTAGAAATGGTGTAGGTGTTATTATAGATAAGAGTTTGAAGGATAATGTTATAAAAATTAATAGGATTTGAGATAGAATTATAGCTTTAAAGATTATTGTTGATAATAAGATTGTTAATATTATAAGTGTTTATGCTCTTCAAATAGGTTTGAATATGAGTTCTAAATTAAATTTTTTGAATGACTTAGAAGAATTATTACAAAAGATACCTTTAGAAGAGAGAGTTTTTATTGGAGAAGATTTAAATGGACATGTTGGTAGAGAGATATATGATTTTAAAAGCATTCATGGTGTCTATGATTTTGGAACAACAAATGAATGTGGCAAGACCATATTAGATTTTTGTTTAGCTTATGATTTTTCATTTGCTAATAACTTATTTAAGAAAAGGAATGAGCATCTCATCACTTATAAAAATGGATATAGTACAATCTAGATTGATTATTTTCTTATAAGAAAATTAGATCGTTTAGGTTGCAAAGATTGTAAAGTTATTCCGAGTGAAAATTTATGTACTCAACATCGATTATTAGTTTTGGACTTTAAGATAAATGGGCAAATAATAAAAAATAAAGTTAAATGTTATTCTAGGATTAGATTGCACATTTAAAGAATATTAACAAAAATATTTTTTAGAGTAAGATTTTAGATCTTAAGATTTTATCTGTGCATGAGAATGCTAACGTTATGTGGGAAAAAATGGCTAGTGATATTAAGAATATTGCAAAAGATGTACTTGGAGTATCAAAGGGAAAAGCTCTAATAGTAAAAATAGTTGGTGGTGGAACCCAAATATGCAAAAACAGATTAAGAATAAGAAGATTTGTTATAAAAATTGGTTTAATTTTAAAAATTTTGATAATTGGGAAAGATATAAAGAGGCTCATAAGGAATTAAAGAAAGCAATATGCGATACAAAGACCTTAGCTTTTAGTGATTTATATAATAGTTTAGATACTGAGGAAAAAAAATATATGTATAAGTTAGCCAAACAAAAAAATAGGAGTAGTAAGGATTTACTTCAAGTGAAGTGTATTAAGGATGAAGATCAAAAAATACTTTTCTTAGAAGATGATATTCAACAAAGGTGGATGAGATATTTTGCTAAACTTTTTAATGAAAATTGTGAAAATAAGATTGACTATAGTGACCTTAGTACCCTAAATGAAAATAAAGATGTATGTTTTTATCGGCGTATTAGTAAAATCGAAGTTAGAGAGGCTTTAAAGAAAATGAAGGATGGAAAGGCTGTTGGACCTTATGATATTCCAATAAAGGTGTGGAAATGCTTAAGAGATAAAAGAATTTCTTGGTTTACTAAACTTTTTAATACTATTTTGAAGACTAAAAAGATGTCAGATGAGTGGAGAATAAATGTGTTAATTCTTATTTTTAAGAATAGAGGAGATGCACAAGATTGTGCGAATTATAGAGGAATTAAGTTAATGTGTCATACATAAAACTATGGGAGCAAGTTATGGAGCATAGGTTGCGGCATGATACTAATGTTTCTCAAAATCAATTTGGATTCATGCCGGGTAGGTCGACTATGGAAGCCATACATTTATTAAGAGGTTTGATAGAGAAATATAGAAAAAATAAGGATGATCTACATATGATTTTTATTGATTTAGAAAAAGCATATGATAAAGTTCCAAGAGAAGTGCTATGGAGAGTTCTTAAAAAGAAAGGAGTTAATCATTATATTTAAATCATTAAAGATATGTATGCAGGAGCTATTATTTGTGTTCAAACACAAGGTGCTTTGACCAAGTATTTTCCTATTTCGGTTGGGTTACATCAAGGATCAGCCTTAGTAGATTTTCACTTGAGTAGATCTAAAATGGAATATATGGAGTGTAATTTAAGTAGTAATAGACCTAGTGAGGGGATTGTGACTTTGGGCGATCAAGTCATTGATAAGAGTACACGTTTTAGATATCTTGGATCTATTATTCAGAGTGATGGTAAAATTGATGGAGATATTATCAGCAGAATTCAAGTTGGATGGTTGAAATGGAGGAATGCATCGAGCTTGTTGTGTGATAGAAAAGTACCCCTCAAACTTAAGGGAAAATTCTATAAGATGGTAGTGAGGCCTACAATGTTTTATGATGCTGAATGTTGGCCATTAAAAGAGAAGCATAATACTAAGTTAAGTATGGCAGAGATGAGGATGCTCAGGTGGATGAGTGGCTTTACCCTTAGAGATAGGATATAAAATGAGCATATACGTAAAAAGGTTGGAGTAGCTCCAGTAGAAGATAAGATTAAAGAGAGTCGCCTTAGATGGTTTGGTCACATAAAACGGCGGCCTTCCAATGACCTGATTAGGAGAGTAGAGGTATTAGATTTGACTTATGTTAAGAAAGGTAGAAGCTGACCTAAAAAGACTTGGTTATAAAATATTAGGAATGACCTCTCTTTATTAGATTTAAATGAGAATTTAACCTTTAATAGGACACAATGGAGAAAAAGGATTCATGTAGTCGACCCCACGTAGTGGGATAAAGGCTTGATGTTGTTGTTGTTATTGTTGTTGTACCATATTGCACTTAAAGCGAATGGTGGGGGAATGGTTGATGGACCGGAACAAAATCCCATGGTTCTGTCATCCCGGGCCATTGTGGTCTCTGGTCTTCTTAGTCAGAGGTAATTGCCCAACTTGACACAAGAATCTTTATCGACAGCCATGAGTTGCAACGTCCAAGAGTACCTTGTAGACCTAGGGTGGATGATTGTCTAAAGGGACAAATTTAGATCCACCTTAGCTAGCAGAGGGATTTGTGTCATATCGATCATATCCAATTGATTCATATCTCAAAAATTTAATGTCATTATAGAGCATACGGGCTCTGGCCATGACCGTAATTTAGTTGTGTTATTTGGCGGCAAACCACCCAGTTCAGAAGACCTCGGTCATAACTGTTTACCTATGGTGCCATTTGGCGTCAAAATCAACAGTTAGAGGATACGTGTCAGGACCTTACTGGCAAGAGAATATTTGAAAATAAATCCTAGTAATATTCTCGTCCAGACATTAGCTCTTTGTAAGCTGAAGTGATATTTAAATTTGTCAATCTCAAAAAATAGTTGGGGAGGGTGCATGAATTTTGCATTAATCAATCTAAAGTCTTATTCATTGTTATTTTGTTTAATTTATATTCCCTGTAGTTCGCTTAAGTGCATGTCCAAGTTCCTTGTGGAACAATTTGTGTGTTTAGTTCATTATCATTTGATTCATTCAATTACAAGTCCCCTATTCACTAAAAAATTCGGTAATCTTCTGACGTCTCTCTCATTTAGGGAAAATTTCAAAAGTCTGGACCTCTCATCATGTTAGTAAGTGTCGGATGACACCACAGTCATAAATCTTAAATCTCACCACACCAAAGAAAGACATATATGGATCTTCGGAGTACCTGTTTGAAATATGCAATTATTTCCGAGTACGCTCTGAGGCGTCTACTGGTGCTTATGTTTGTCCCTGTCGCACAAAAGAAAGCGCGTACATGGCCTACTCGCCTTGCCGTAGGCGTCACACCAGATTTTCTTCCCACCAGGCTATAGAAAAACTTGTATAAGTGATTTTTTGATGCATCGCGAACGTCCAATGCAGGTTTGAGTTTAAAGAGAATTAATTTGTCGAAATGAAGACATAGAAATATGCAAATATTCTTATCTCTTTCTCTTTTTTTTTAATCTTCACCCCCTCTATTTCTATTTTTCTCTTCCCTTTTTTTTTTATCTTTAATCCTTTTTTTTAACTTTTTTGCTTTTACACAAACACACTCACATATTTTATATATAATGGAAAATTGGTGGCATTAGCTATTAAGGATAGTGACAACATTAATCACATTAACTAACAATGCACTCAAAACTAATGATAAAGATAAATGAATGAGAAGAAGCAAAGAACTTACCTTTTTTTTTTTAAAGAATGTGAAGGCTGATCGTGGGTTCAAAAGTATAGAGAGATGTGTGGGATTTGGGTTGTTTGTAGTAAGAAAACAAAATCAGTGGCCCTTTTGAAAACTGGTTGAATATAGGTTTAGATGTGCTTTTATATGTGGACTAGATTTGGGCTGGATTTGAGAGAATAGGGTTGTTCAGTGGGCTGTTTCAGAGTTGAGAGATGAAGGAATAGTGGGTTCAACTATTGGGCTTTATGAGTGGAAATAAAACAGCTTTCATTGGCTTCTCTTATGCGAGAAGGATAGATAATGGCTGCTGATTTATGAATTAATTAGAAAGAGGTGGGCTTCAGTTCGGCCTTTGGAGCGTGGAGATGAAGACTGCTGTAGTTTGTTGGGGCGGGTGGAATGGAGCTGGACGGGCTGGCTTGAGGAATGACGGACAGGGTGCGACTGTTGTGTGTGAACAGAGATGCTGGAGATCGGTACAGGGAGTTCGGCTTAGGTCGGGATTCGAGCAGACCTTCTGAGGCGGTGGAGGTCGCATGTGGTAGAGGCTCGGTTGGTTCGGCCTGGAGCAGGTCGGAGGAAGGTCGGCTTCGTGTGGGTTTCGGCCGGGTGGATCGGAAGTCGAGTGGGTATAGGGAAGTCGGAGGCATAGGTTTATCTGCGACTTGCCGTCGAGTGGGGCGTCGGGCTGGAGATCAGAGAAAGGCTTGGCTTGAGGGAAAACAGAAACGAACGAAGCTTCACTTGTTCTCGTTTTAACGACCCGGAAGGCAGCTCGCAGTAGCTTGAATTGAGTGGATCGAACAGGTGAGTCGACCTGAGCGGCACCGTTTTGCAGAGGGAAAGATTACTGTAGCAGCGGCGGATGCAACTCCAGCGGGATTTGCGGGATGGGCTTCAACAAGTAATGATTTGAGCAATTTTTGTTTATTTTTTGCTGTAGCGTGGAGGTAAACAAGGGTACTTTAACAACGGCTTAGAAATTGCATAATGTCATTGAAGAATCGATTTGATTAATTTCATGTCAAAGCATCTTTTATATAGGTGACTTATGTGTAAAGGCAATAATGTAAGTGTGTGGATAGCTAAGAAAACAACTACATATTAAACATATTTTAAAAAATAAGGTACATTGGTATGCCATCTGCAAATAATATAATTCTAACCGGGAAAATTAAGAAAATTTTTAGAAGATAAGGGACTTAACATTAAATAAAAAATGTTAGTACATGTGAAACTAATATTAGTATAATTGAAGTTGGATGGTTGAAGTCGAGGAATGCATCGAGCTTGTTGTGTGATAGAAAAGTACCCCTCAAATTTACACGAAAATTATATAAGATGGTGCTGGGAACTGCAATGCTTTATCATGCAAAATGTTGGCCATTAAAAGATAAGCATTAAATGAAGTTAACTGTTGTAGAGATGAGGATGCTCAAGTGGGTGAGTGGCTTCACTATTAGAGGCAGAATGTGAAACTAGTATAAACATGAAAAAATTGGAGTAGCTCCAGATTATAAGAAAATCATCTTTTTGTGGCAGAAAAATCTGTCACAAAATAAGAAAAATCTGTCATATAATATGATTTGTGACAGATATGCTGCGAAATTAAAAAAAAAAAAGAAATTCGAACTTGATTGGCTGCTCGCTGCCCAAGCATGACTGGCTGCCCGCTCCTGCCTAACCATCCAGCTTCCTAAGCCTGCCCACCTGACTAGTCGAGCCTGATCGCCCGCCCGCTCCTGCATGACTGATGCCCCCGCCGAACCGGTTGCTGTCCCCCGCCTGACCAATTGCCTGACCAGATTGCCCGCACCACATGATCTGCCCGGGATTCAAACCAGCTCCTCTTGCAAACCAATCCCATTCTCCACTCGGCCGCAGAGACAAAATACAATAGAAAGTTTTTTTTATTTATATTATAACTTCGTGTGCGGCGTATTTGCGACGATAAATTCCGCTGCAAATTTGCGGCGTAAATTCCCCCGCAAATCCATCTTAAAAAAATTGTCAAAAAATTTTGTCGTAAATTCGTCGCCATTTTTGACAAAAAAAATAATCTACCGTAAGATCCGCCACAAATCCATAACTTTCCTATAGCGCTAGAGGCGGATATGATTAGAAAGAATAGCATTAGATGGTTTGGTCCCACAAAATGTTAGCCTTCTGATGACCCAATTAGGAGAGTAGATATATTGAATTTTTAAAAATGATACAGAATAAATATGATATAGATAAACCTAAAACAACTTTGTTAAAAAGTATTAGAAATTACCTTTCTTTATTAGATTTAAACGAGAATTTGACTTTTAACATGACACAATGGAGAAAAATGATTCATGTATTCACCCCACAATAGGATAAAGGCATGATATTGTTGTTGTTGTGAAACTAATAATAATAGACAATTCATTGGAAGAGTAAGAGATACGTAGGTATGGTAAATTGAAGTGTGTTAGTTCTACTCTATAAGAGAATAAAGATGAAGATAAGGAAGAGAAGTCTATAGTTAAACCAAGAGGTTTAAATGGTGCAGTGCCTTATGAACACTATACAATAAAACAAAATTATCATGATTGAAGGAAAACTTAATAATAATGCAATTAGATTGCCATAGTATATGGATAAGAGTTTTTAAAGTAAACAACTGAGAGCCATTCAAAATGTGGAAAGAAATGTGAAATCTTAAGAAATGTGTGGAAAAACTAAAGATGATAAGTTAAGTAATGATTCTATAAGATGGATATTGTAAATAACACCTATTGAAAATAAAGAAGTAAAACAAATAGCTTAAATGGTTTGGGCATTTACACTAGAGGGAGAAACTAAACAAACATTGATAAAATCAAAGTGGATAACATTTTTAGATGCTGCAAAAGAGTTAGACTAAAGTAGAATCAAAATTTATATAGTACACCTCAAGATTTAGGAGAATGAGTCTAATGATGACGAAGAGATTTCACTAGTACAAATGGTTAACACTTCTATTATTATTGGATCCAACATATTGAGAGTTGTCAGGAATCAATCTTTTAAGTATTATCGCACTCAAAAGGATAAGTGAGTGAAATCCCTTGATATCATAGTGCGTCAAATTGAAAGAAAAGGGTTACTGTCCATTCATGTTTATTGCTTTTTAGTATTATATGGTACAATGAATATTAAAGTAAGGATACAATATAGCTACAACATGTATGAAGTTGTCAAGTTTAAGCTATCATTCTAAGTTGCATATCTTTCTTATATACTTCTTTTATTCCTACAATGGAGCCCTAGAACTTATCTACAAAAATGAAGACGAGTTTTAGAGAAGGCCAAGTAGTTCTTGATATGAAGATTCTTCCAATTGGACAATTTTGTGAAGTCATAATTAGCATCTCGTGAGGTTCTCTTGGGCGCTATTTTGTTAGACCGGTCCACTGGACCGGTCCAGCCGGTCCGCACGAGACCGGCAGTTCGCGACTGAGGCGGGATCTCCGCCTCATGCGGAGATCGAGCGGCCCGTCCGCCCCCGTAGAGCTGTTTAGGAAGTTTTTTTGAGCGTTTTAAGAGGAAAATTTGAACGTAGGGACTGTTTAGGGAATTCCTTTTGATTTGTATGCATTAAATAGTTGATTTGGCTAGGGTTTGAGTATCTTGAATTTGGCTGAAATTTGAGATCTCTTAGATTTAGGTTTTCTTTGGGCTCTTGGCGTTGCCAGAGATTTGGGAGTAATCGATCCTCCTCTCGAATTGAGGATCAATTGTATCTTTGCTTGTGTTCTTGATTCTACTAGTGAAATACAAGTGCTCTATTGGTTTTCCTACAAGTTCTCTCTCAGTTTTTCTTTATTTTTCACTGTTTTCGACTGAATTACTGCTGTGAACAGCAGTTTCCCTGCTGTGGTGCTTGATCTTGGGTGGATTTGCTTGTGCAAACAAGTATTTCCTATCATATTTCAACCACAAGCAATCTTTTTTTCTTAATTTCCTAACAACAAAGGGAGTAGTTTTGGCTCCTAGCTCTGCAACACTTCAAATACTGCACAGAAAATAACTAGCCAATGTAAGACTAAGAGGGGCTTCTTTTTTTTTTAATAAGTTAAGTAGCACTAGGTAGAAGATTCCTTTGGATAATTTAAGGTGTTTAGCATCAATTTTGTTTTTAATTTAAAAAACATGATTGCTCATAATTTTTTTGTCATTTATTATTTGTTTTGAAAAACAAATCAAGTTTGTTTCTAAAAACACTAAATAATTTTTAGGTGTATTGAGTATTTTTTTAAAACAACCATCACCGTTCACCGCCATTGCTAGTGACCACCTCTACCTCCGGCCACCACCAATGTCAACCTCCATCCACAAGCGCTGGTGATCACTAGTGATTGCCACAATTACTATGTAAGTTAACTTAATTGATACTCAATAAAAATAAAACAACCTATATTTTTATAACACTATAAACAAAATAAACTAAAAGATATCCAATATGTTCTATTTAATGTAAAAATATAAACAATACAAAAATATAAATATAAATTGATCTCAAATAGTCTCTTAGCAAATGAACATTCTCCATGTTAATAGGAGTTTGTCATTGTTTATACATAAAAAGTGTTCACTAATTCATTGTACTCATTCAATTCATGATATATTATCTTGCAAATAGAATTACATATATTACATATAAGAGAAGGAGGATTTCTTTCAGAAGTAATTAAATAATCTTTACTTGAGAAATATTGATAGAAAGCGGTTGAAATGATAAGCTAATACCTCATCCACCGAGAGCTGAAATCCCATCCAGTCTCCGCTCCTGAAGCAATCTGAAGGTAGAAATTTTCTTTATCAGAAGAATTTAGAAGCTTGGAAGCTGTCTCCTCGTCCTTCAGAAGAATTAAGAAGTATCAATTACCAGAAACATGTTTGAATAGGTTTAGAGATTTTGTATTCATGACAGTTATAATCTAGTAGAATAGAAGCTTAGTCATAGCATACGTTTGTTGCACTTTCTGGTCTAGGTTTATTCCACATGGCAAAGTAGCGACTCAAAGCATGTTCATGACCTTGAAGATCTCTAATCATCACTTTATGAATTCCTTTAATATCATATTTATGAAGAGTAAGGTTAAAATGTAGTATTAAAGGAAACTCGTCTTGTGAAGTATGCCCTTGGAGCAACTATAATAAATGCGTAATACACCTTTGTAGTACCTGAATTCCAAAAGGTATGCTCTTTTACTAGTGAAGGAAATGACTTGTTGACAAAAGCCAAATCACCAGTTTTCTTGTAGATCTCCATTACCATTGAACTCAATAGCGGAGGTTGGCTGAAGAAATTCATGGAACCAAAACTTCAGTTATGGTGATACGTACGGAGATGAAAATCTAAGAGCATTTATGAAGTATATTCTAACTTTTTGTGAAAACAATATATCTAGTTATAATAAAGGCAAAGAAAGCAATAAATTAAAGACATTGAAGGACTTGGTGATTTGGTTACAAATTTTGCTCTAATATAATTATTAAAGAGGTAGATTCTGAGAAAATATTAGAATTTTGAATTTGACTCAAAGATTGAATATGGCTCGAAAATGTGGGATCAAGTTTTAGTTCGGATTAAGCTCGCATGGAAATCAACGAGGATACTAATAGGTCATGCCCAACTTGAATCAAACTTGATTAAGATTGGCTTGAAATGTAAATGTATGTATCTACAAGTACATGCAGCTATTCAATCTTGAGAAATGTTTTTGAGCAAATCTAAATTTGGTCAAGCAAGCCTTTGAGTAGGCCAAGCTCAGCTCAAGATCAAATTGAATAGCTTTGATTCATTCAATCTTGAGAAATGTTGGACCAGCTCAAAGCTCAATTATTTGCAGCCTTGAAAAAATATAGTACTAATTTTTTTACCAGCATTTTAATAATACAAAATTTGGCCAACATCAGACATCCAATTAAGCCAACTATGCCACGATGCAAAACAGCATAAAAACAAACATAAAGAGTTGAGAAAATAAGCGAAAATCATGTCAGAACACCACCTGCGATTTGTATAGTAGGCCCTTGCACCATTTAGCACATGGCCATAAACATCCATTAGCCATAAAAGGTTGTTCACAATTGCTTTGGCTGTGTCATACATTTTGCTTACCATCAAGCCCCTACACAACATCAAAAGGCCCATAAGAAATTTCATAAATCAAAATAGGAAAAAAAAATTATGTACAAAAAAATCAAGATTAAGACTTTTCAGATTTCTGGCCATAATTCAAAACAACAGAAAGTTTGATAAAAATAACCAATATAATAAGAGAAAGACACAAACCTAACAATCCAGTAAGAATCCCAATAATAGAGCTCCCTGAACACCCCTCCAGCAATGATCATGGGCTCCGGCAAGGGAAGTAGAGTGTGCCTCTCCGGCCGCTCCTTCACATCATCGGACACCTTCCTGCTAAGATTCTTCCACAAAGAATGCACTTGCAGAGCCCAAGCCCTAACCATGGGGTTCTCCACCTTGGGCAAAAAACCCTCTGGCTCCGGCACGAAGTCATCGGGCTCGGCGTACACCAAATCGCTGCCGGCCTCTCCTAAATAGGTGTCCAAGAAGCTCTGCAGGTAGGAGGCTGGAATGATTCCGTTAACCCTAGGGAGCCTTGCGAAAGCGGCTTCTGTAAAGGCGAGATCATGCTTGAGAGAGAGATCAACGTAGAGCTTGGAGTTGAAGGATTCGGGGCCTAGGGTATTGAGAGCGTCAGATTGGAGGCGCTGTAGGAAGGCGATGAGAGGGTTAGAGGGTTCCGGCCGGCTGTCGGCACCGCAATCGCCAGCGGCTGTAGAGGTGGAGATTTCGAGTAAGAGAAGTATGGAGATGAACAGAAGGTAGCAGAAGTGGGAGAGCTTGAAGGGTATTTTCGGAATAAATATTTTTGTAACGGCCATCGGCGCGCCTTGTTCGAATTCTATCTCGCGTATTGCTTTGGCGGGGCCGTGCCGTCATTATATAAAATTTATTATAAACGAAACAAAAGTACAGCTTCCAGAAAAGAAAATGCCAGAAAAGCTTGTTTTTATATGTTTATTATTTATTAAGAACAAATTTTGTATGATTATAATACGTATTTTATTTAACTAAATATAAATTAGGCTAATTTCGTAATAAATTAAGACTTAGTAGGAGACAAATTTTTTACTGTTTTCTAAAGTTTTTTTAGCACAAAATTTTTTTACTAGATAGTTGCTTTAGAAAGCAACTGTCCCAAATGAGCCTAAATGGTGGTTGGGCAGACCGGCGTCAATCGGCGGCTAGGCGAAAGTTTGGCAGGAGTCTGGTAACAAGAGAACTCTAGTTCCTCTCCCTTTTTTCTTCTTCTTTTTCTTACTTGAGTCTCTTTTTTCTGAGGAATGATGAGTCTACTTATAATTTCTTAGAGTGGCATGGCCAGTAAAAAGTAAGAGATTAAGGCTTCGTTTGGGACGGTTTTTTTATTGCTTTCTAAAACGGAGTTTTAGTACAAAAATAAAAAAAATTGTACTAAAACTCTGTTTTAGAAAGCAGTAAAAAAGCCGCCCCAAACGAACCCTAAATGTAAGTTAGGAGTGGTTTGAATAGAAGGCCGATGTTGATCCCCTTGATCGTTGATCTTTTATTATGCATTTGAATGTCTTAATGATATCAGAATTCGTGGGCTCGTTGGATTTTTCTTGTTGAGCCACTCAATCCGACTATAAGCATATCACGTTCGAAAATCGTTTGGTCATTCAATTTATGGTTTGAACTTTTCAAATGCACTTCGGGTCTTAGATTTGAACCCATATGGGCTCGGATTGAGTCAAATTTGGTGTCATTGTGTTCATATTTTCGAGACGATAAGTTCGACTTAAGGTTGTTGAAACTCTGTCAGTTGGTCCCAGATATAATTTTGAAAGTTTCCGACTTAGATTTTTCCTCGAGATACAAGAAAAAAATTTTAAGACATATCAATGACTATTTTTCTTTCCTACCATTGAAATTTTATTAGAAAATAGTTAATAAGAAATGGGAATCTTTGATCATTTTCCTTATAACTCAATTTGTGCATTTATTTGGACGTCACTTTTTCTCATACGTGGAGTATTTAGGCAACTCTTTTTTTTTTGTTTGCTCATATAATATCCGTTTTGCACTAATCTTAAATCACATTCAAGAAATTTAACACAATTTCGGCCCTTAATTTTTTGCCCGGTCGTTTTCTTCAACCAGTCAAGAGAAGTGCTGTTTTGCCGTTGTGGAAACTTCAGTACGAGCTACAATTGGAAGAAGTCCATAGAAACCATCCGCAGTTGAACGAATGACACTCCAAGCTTTTTCATCTCTATGGCTCTGCAACTGAGCGCAGGTGATTCCCAATGTCGAACCAGCAGCGAAGCAAACGGAAGCAAAAGACAGACAACAAGAGACAAAATCCTGTCGCCTGTGTTAGCCCTGCAAGTGGTAGCAATGGAACAGCTATTAAGCTAACTGGAATGCTTCATGCTTTGGACATTAATCTGTCATAAGCTATTTATGTTAGTTGGTCCTCATTGAATTTCTAGTGCATGTGTACAAAACTCAAACACTTACTAGAAAATTTTTCATAGCATATATATTCTCATCAAATTAAGTTTATATAGTAGCTCAAAGGGCCAACAAACTCCACTTTTTGATAATGTTAGCTCTACTTATAAAATATTTAAAATAGGTACTCTCTACTTTTTTTTTTTTAAGGCACCCTCTCCTTGAGATCATGTTTAAACATACAAATTGCAATAATGAGGATTAAGTGTAAGTGCATGTGTATTTTTAAAGACTTGTAATATTTCCCTTATGGGGGTGGGGAGTATAAGTACCATTGTCCAACATAACAATAAGTTTAAACAATAAATCAATTTTACTCGGACATTAAAAAGTATACAACTAAGTCCTTTTAGTAGGAAAAAAATCATTTTCCATAAAGATTTAAGGTCTAACATGCCTAATATTAGAACAATCAGATAAATAAGTCTATTACTGTACACGTGTAATTATCTGATTAGCTAAGTCATATATATAATGTTATAAATACCGCTCTGTACTGAATAAGCAAGAAGTTAATTTCCTCTCTTATTTCCTGTATCTGGTTTTCTGTTCTCTCGGTCTTTCATGTTCTACATGGTATCAGTGACCTAGGTTGCAGATCAGATTCGATGACGGACTCCATTTCTTCGCAACTCCATGGCAGCGCGACGGATGATCGCCAAGAGCAGTATACGATCCCCTCCACCCTCAAATTTGTGGTGTCTAACATCAAGAATATCATCCCGGTAGCTCTCACCCAAGAAAATTATGCGGTTTGGCGATCCCAAATCATCAAACTCTTTAGAGCCAACGGGTATGACAAATTTCTTGATTCTTCTATATCGTCTCCTCTACCAACTATTCGGGACTCGGATGGATCGTCCCAACCAAATACGCAATATCATCACTGGCACATAACCGATCAAAATCTTGCTGCATCGTTGTGTTCAACCATTTATTCATCCATCCTTCCCTATGTTGTTAATCTTGAATCCACTTCAGCCATTTGGTCTACCCTTGCACAAAGATTTCAAGCCACCAACAGATCCAAAGTTATCCAACTTAAAAATACTCTTCACAATATATCTTTCAAGAACACGACTATGATTCAATATCTGTCGGAAATCAAGATTCTTGTCGATCAAATTGCTGCCGCGGGAGCGGAAATAGACAGTGAAGACATCATTTTATACATCTTGAATGGATTACCCCCTACCTATCAATCTTTCAAAACATCCATTCGAACAATGCTCACTCCGATCAGTTTAGATCAGCTATATCCGCTGCTTCTTAGTGAAGAAATTCACATTGCCTCTGATGCAGCCAAACACAGTCCAGCTGGTGATCCTTACTTTGCGTTATACACCAATCGGGGACGCGGTAGACGTAACAGAGGTCGATCTTACGTATCTTCTGGTCAGCAAACCAGATCACCTACTAACCCCCCAGTTACATGTCAGATCTGTCTAAAAAGGGGCCACTCAGCATCTGATTGCTGGCACAGACTCAATACGAACTACGCTCCGACTATGTCCCAGAATTCCAACCATGCACTGGTAGCTGCAGATGAATCTTCCACAAATTCTTGGTTTCTTGATTCCGGCGCCACATCTCATCTCACTAACTCCATGGATAACATGTCTATTTCAACACCCTACGGAGGCTCCGACAGGATTGTCGTCGGCGACGGCAGATCCCTAAGCATCGCAAACTCTGGGGTCGGGCTACTGCCGACCCCCTCCAGTAAGCTAAAATTATCACACATACTTCATACACCTGCGTTACATTACAATTTGCTTTTCATATCCAAATTAATTCAAGATAATCATATTTCAATCACGTTTGATGCCTCTGGTTTCTCATTGAAGGATCTGAAGACTCACAAAGTAATACTTCAAGGACCATGTAATGCAGGATTGTACCCAATTTCAGCTGGAAAACCTCAAAATCTGCAGCAGGCTCTCTCTGCATCAAAAATCTCTTCATCATGCTGGCACCAGAGGCTTGGACACCCTCACGACAAAATCACTCAACATATCTCTAAACTTCATCCTCATCTTAGAATAAATACGAATAAGGATTTTTGCTCTTCATGTAAAGAGTCAAAATCCCATAAACTTGCTTTTGAACAGTCTACGAATAAGAGTCTTAACGTTCTTGATTTGATTCATTCGGATATCTGGGGTCCTTCCCCTGTGGTATCTATACAAGGTTTTAGATACTATGTTGTTTTTGTGGATGATTTTACGAAATTCTCATGGGTTTTTCCAATGCATTTTAAGTCAGATTTCTTTCAAATATTTAATGTTTTTAAAACTCAAGTTGAGAACTACACTTCCTCGTCTATTAAGACAATTAGAACGGATGGTGGAAAAGAATTTACAAGCAATCAATTTCAATCCTACCTTAGCAATCACGGTATTATCCATCAAATGTCCTGTCCGTAAACTCCGGAACAAAACGGGGTTGCGAAGCGTAAACACAGGCACATCATAGAGACCTCCAGAACTCTTCTCAACACTGCTAGTATACCCTATACCTACTGGATCGAGGCTGTGTTAACTTCTATTTATCTGATCAATAGAATGCCCTCAGATTCTATAAGAAATATCTCGCCCTTTGAGCTCCTCCACAAAACTAAACCTCAATATAATCATCTTCGCGTCTTCGGATGTGAATGCTTTCCTCTCCTCCCACCTCATTCTAGACATAAGCTTCAACCAAAATCTAAAGCTTTTGTGTTCTTAGGTTACTCTGATACTTACAAAGGTTATAAATGCCTTGATTCCACTTCTAATAGGATATTTATCTCTAGACACATTACTTTTAATGAAACTAAATTTCCGTTCCAACAACTCTCCCATGCTCCTTGCTCTACTGCTGATCCAAGTATCACTCAGTTTTTTCTTCAACCGACATCCAAGGCAATCCAGACTCAGCCAGCTACCTTACCTACCAGTAACCATCACACTCCATCACCTGATGCTTCCTACAATCCTCACAACAGTAGTGGCAACTCTCAGAACACTATCATCATGTCTTCACATGCTTCCATACCGTCTCTGTCTAACTCCAGCAGTCCAGTCAATTCAACGGCTCCCCATAATACGCACCCCATGGCTACCAGAACCAAAACCAGCTCGATTAAACCCACAATTCGTTTAAACCTGCTTCATAACAATGCTTTACAGAAATGTCTGCAAGCCCCTACATCTTACTCAGCAGCAGTGAAACAATCTGAATGGAGAAACGCCATGGCAATGGAATTTCTAGCCTTACAACAACAGGGGACATGGAGTTTAGTAGAGCCTCCCATAAATTCTTCCATACTCGGGAGCAAATGGACATATCGCATTAAACGTCATGAAGATGGTTCCATAGCAAAATACAAAGCTAGATTGGTAGCTCAAGGAAATCATCAGGAATACGGCTTGGACTATACCGAAACTTTTAGTCCAGTTGCCAAACTTCCAACGATTCGCATTTTACTTACTATAGCTTTACACAATGACTGGCATGTGCAGCAGCTAGATGTTGCCAACGCATTCTTACACGGATCATTATCGGAGCAGGTATTCATGGCGCAACCCAAAGGTTTTGAAGATTCCATACATCCAGGCCACGTATGCAAACTAAACAAAGCAATCTATGGGCTGAAACAAGCGCCTCGTCAATGGTATAACACGTTCACCTCATATCTTGTTTCAATCGGTTTCCGTCATAGCAATGCCGATCCCTCTTTGTTAGTTTTTTGCCACAAAGAAGTTCAAATTTTCCTACTTATGTATGTGGGTGATCTGCTTATTACTGGTAACAATTCCAAAGAAATTGATAATATCATATCCAAACTTAATATGCAATTCAATATGAAACATCTCGGCTGTGTTCATGACTTCTTGGGCATTAAAATAGAAATGCAAAAGCAATCTTATTTCTTATCCCAACAGCAATATGCCGAGAATATCCTCAAACAAGCAAATCTACAAAACTGTAATGCTTTGGCTAACCCGAATGCACAAAAATTCCTTCTGTTATCCCTGAAATACCGTCTCTGTCAGATCATACACTTTACAGACGAATTACCGGATCATTACAATATTTGACTCTAACTCGTCCAGATATTGCTTTCAGTGTAAATCAACTTTCACAGCACATGCATGATCCCAATCCCGAGCATATATACCTTCTCAAAAGGCTTCTTCGGTATATCAAAGGTACGATAAATTATGGTATTCCAATAGTTAAATCTAATTTGGTGCTTCAATCTTATTCCGATGCAGATTGGGCGGGAGATCCAAACACTCGTAGATCAACATCAGGATACTGCTCATTTCTTGGCAATACTATCATTTCCTGGACAGTTAAAAAGCAGCAAACAGTGGCTAGATCTTCTACGGAGTCAGAATATAGAGCATTAGCTGCTCTAACATCTGACGTGATATGGCTTAGACGTCTTCTAGCAGATTTTGGCGTCCCTCAAACTCAACCGACCAAGTTGTTCTGTGACAATACGTCAGCCATTGCACTGGCAAACAACCCAGTATTTCACGCCAGAACAAAGCATATAGAGATAGATCAGAAATTCATAAGGGACCATATACAAAATCACAACATCAGTCTTCTTCCTATCAATACAATTGATCAAACGGCTGATATATTCACTAAAGCTCTATCAACTCCCAGATTTATTAATCTCAGACACAAACTGACGATTCAAAACCACCCATCAGTTTGCCGGGGAATATTAGAACAATCAGATAAATAAGTCTATTACTGTACACGTGTAATTATCTGATTAGCTAAGTCATATATATAATGTTATAAATACCGCTCTGTACTGAATAAGCAAGAAGTTAATTTCCTCTCTTATTTCTTGTATATGGTTTTCTGTTCTCTCGGTCTTTCATGTTCTACACCTAACATCTTCCAAGCTTATAACTTTGAACTTTAATTAGGTGTTGATTGCAAATATAGACATAAATCAACTAAATGACCTTTAATTTAGCTACAAATATGAGAGCTCAAAGATGATTCTTTATAGCTAATTTTATCTTTATGCTACTAATCTTATCTGATTTCTAATCGCTAAATTTAAATCATTTTCCTTATTCTTAAAGATGCATTTGGTTCCAATGACATTTTTATCTAAGGTTTCATTTATTGGGTACTTGGGGAGTAAATATATCATTAGTATCATTCATATTTTCTTTAAAGCTTAACTTTTTAACTTTAATAATGTCTTCATCTGGTATATCATTATTTTGGGTTGAATTTAATATACTTCATCAAATGTAATATAAATATATTCTTCCTAGAAATATACCTTCATCTTATCTAGGGCCTAGCTTCTTTAGATGGTCACATATGAAAATATATAAATAAGAAACATTAGGTTTCTAAGCTCTTTAATGTTCATAAGATTTCTTCTTGATTATATATTAAACATTTGCTCTATTTATTACATAACAAGCTATATATATTGATTCAACCCCACACCGAAATTTAAATTACAAAAAATGACTCAATAAAAAATTTAAGAGTAATACAATGACTTGAAAGATATAAAATGTTACAAATATTTAGGAGGGGCACTAAATATCAATAGTGTGGGACGAAGTTGAGTAAAGACCACCCACTTAGAAGGAATGGAACGATATGAGTATATGTGTATACCCGAATTAAAGTGATGTTTAACCATAATGTATGATTAAACAAAATGAATCAACAAAAGAGCATGACCAAGTTGGGATAAGACTCAACCAAGTGTGGTTTTACTAAGCCTAAGAGGGGCCTATAAAGAAGGCCACTTGTAAAAGTAGTAGAATTAAGAGAGTATTCTATTAGAAATAACTTGGCCAAATGTGATATGTTGATGTTGCAATTCGGGATCCTGAGCTTCTGATTTTTATGATAATAAATATTATTGATTAAATTTTTATTTCTCTTACTATTATATATTGCATATAAGTTTGTGTGCATACTAACATTTCAGGTACATCATGCATCATGCATGAGAATTCATAGCTAAAGTTTGGGTATAATATGATAACAAAGAGTTTGTAATCCTTATTTCTTTTATTCTTACATTTCCTGAGTCATAGTCCTATAAAAGGTGTATGTTACTAGGAGATCTTTCACATACACATAGGGGAGTGAGAATATAAGTTTTATATTTTTGAACTAATCATATTGTACGATCAAAATCATACTTTATGATTACATGCTTTTGAAACAACATAAAATGGCTAATTTTTTAATTAATTTTTTAAACTAATCATACTATACGAATAAGGTCATACTGTTCAAAATGAAAACCCTAGCCTCCAATCAAGAGTAAGTAAGATTTTAAATTACAATTTTTGAACTAATCGTACTATATAATCAAGTCCATACAATACGATATTTGAAAACTTGCTCAATTAAAACCTCATGATTAGTTAATCAAATCAATGGTTAATTAATACAGGCGATGGTAATGTATGAAGAATGTTCATCCCGACAATCATCTTGGATGAACCTTTGATTTTTGCTATAATCATATTGTACAATGTCAATCATCTAGATGATAGGCAAAGACGATTTTCAATGGACCCAGCAATTGTCCTGTATAATCACATAACAATTGAACTAATCATATTCTACAATCTTCGAATCGTACTGTTTGACCAAGTATATAGATTTTGAACAGTTCATCCCAAGGTTGTTCCATCGAACTATATAGGATTTAATTTTTGAACTAATCGTATTGTACGAACAACTACGTCTGAATTGAAATTTTAAGGTTTTCTACCCCTTTGTATTTAAGCTCTCTTAATATAGTTTTGGAAAGTCTTTGGCTATCGAGTTTTCTTAGAGGGAGTTGTGAGAGATCTGGGAGAGCTTGGAGAATGAGAAGGATATGTTGTGTATGAGGGAGAAGTAGTGTGAGGGGATTTCACATGGCTGCTCCAGTATTTTTCTACCTTGGTTCCTCTGAGTGTCTTGCTTGTTTTTTTTTGTGGCTCTGGGAAGGACTTCAAGGCTGAAGATCTCTAAGGTTCTCTATCTTCACCAGGAGAGTGAAAAAGGATTTAAGTTCTCTTCCTTCACTAGGTGGGTGAAACATCATTCCAGCACTTTATCACAGATATTTTGTAAGGGCTTCTCCACTATGCTGTGGGGGCTAAATGAGAGACACTAAAGGTTTAGTGCAATATATAGAGAGGAGGACTCCGAAGAATGGACGTAGGTCATTGTTTGACCAAACCACTATAAACTTTTTGTGTGTTCATTCTGATTTTTATTTTATGTATTTTACTTTTATGGGATTTATTTTTTTGAAATTTGCATGTTGGAAAAATTTGTGTTTAATGTTATATTAATTTGATTAACTTATGATCACCATTATTGTAATTTTCTTCATTAATTTGCTTCCGTATCGGGTGATAAAAAATTTTTTTTAAGTTATTTAAATATCACAAAAAGAATTATTTAGTGTTAAAGAAATTTTTAAACAACCAATTCACCCCCCTGTCACGACCCAACCCAACCGGAAAGAATCCCTTCGCGTCGGGTCGCGACGGATTAATTCATGATCTAGCTTTGGAATTTTCTTTCAGACTTTCTTCCAATAAATCGACACACAGAAAACACAGAGCTACTATAAACATCCAAATATACAGAAATTCATCTGAAATATTTCTTCTTTCTTTCATCAAAATAATCATGTACATTACAGTGCATGGCTACCAACAGAAAGAACAGAATAGAAAAATCATGAATGTACAAAAATCAAAAGTGCAAAATACCTAATATCAGATCAAACACTGAATGGCTAGTCTAAGACCTCCTTCCTTTTCCCAGAACCTGAAAATCACGCAGATAACAAGAATGAGCTAACTGCTCAGCAAGACTATACCAGCCAATCAAAATCTTCAGAAACTCACATCCAAAATACATCAGAAAAGTAGCCATATAGAATTCAGATAATCGTACAAAAAATCGTATAATCAGAAAGGATACAAATACTTAATTAATAGAATATTCAAATCACTGATACAGAAGAATTCAGTTCGTATAACAGAATATTCAAATCAGATTTCAAATCAGAATTATCTTCAAATCACAGAACAGACAGAATCTTACAAATCATAAAGCACATTGTCAGAACAGTTCAGATCACATATCACATATCAGATCAAATTCTCGGACCCTGACAGAATCTCAATGGATTCTGGCCTCTTTTGCCTCCCTTCCCTGACACAGACAGAATCTCAACGGATTCTGACCCCTTATGTCTCCCTTTCCTGACACAGAAAGAATATCAATGGATTCTGCCCCCTTATGCCTCTCTTGTGCTTACAGCACCAGAACATATCAGAGATACATAATTATCAGATCATAACTTATTTTTATATTTCAGATTCCCTGACCCTGACAAAATCTCAAAGGATTCTGGCCCCTTATAACTCCCTTGATAGCATATAAACACATCAAATCATCAAATTCAGAAATCAGATTTCGTCAGAAAAATCGTCAGCAGAAAAACGACAGTATACGAAAATTCCACAGAATTCATAATTTCAGAAATTTACCAAATTACCACAGATAGCAAAAAACATCATTTCAAAACTTTCATTGTACTGAAGCAAATATTTTCAACCTCCATATAATTCGCTATTTGATAAAAACTCCGCAGAATTCAAAATACCCGGTGAAAATCTTCTAGAAAATACTCAAAACGTGCAAAAACATCTTCTCAGAAATATAACAAAAGTTACGCGGTAAAACATTTATCAGCACGAAATGAAACCGGATATTCGCTAAAGGAAACAAAATTCGAAATAGAAAAGTCGTCAAAATCCACATTTTTGAAAATTGAGAAAGGCGGAATGTGCCTTACCTCGAGTCAGTTAACTTTTCCAACTACGGCGATGAACGAAACCGGACCGAAGTCGCCCAAAATCGACTTTTCTTCCTTTTTCCTTCGTTTTTCTCTTTCCTCATATTTTTTTATCTTTAAAAAGATCTCAAACAAATATATACAAAATATGATCGTACGGGATGATTCCTATTCGTCCCGGGACGATTTCTCATCTAGACAAAATTCGTTCAGACGAATTTGTTATCGTACCTGGACGACTTGATCTCTGGATAAATTTCGTCCCGACGAACCTAAATTCGTCCTGGGACGAACCTCTCTTCCCCCAAGTTTTGAAATGATCGTCCCGGACGATCTCAACTTCGTCCGGACGAACCTGGAAGGAAAATCGGGTTTCACACCTCCCCCTCCCCCCCCCCCCCCCCCCCCCCCCCCCCCACACACACACACACACACACACACACTCTTAGTGTGTGCCTAGAGATAGTTCAACCAAGTTTAAAATCCTCCATTGAACTTTAAGTTGAGCTCAAAGATAATTTAACTAAAAGTGCTTAACTAAGAATATTCTAGTCAAAAGGGAATGAGACTAAAATGGGTAGGTTTGGCCAAAATGGCATAACCAAATCAAAGGGTGTATCAAATCCAAAGAGCATTATTGGATTAAAAAAAGGCTTAGTCAAAAAGGCATGCGTACACTAAGGATGAACATAGCCAAAAGAGCATGACTAATTTAGATTATTTTTCAACCAATAAAGTATAATGCCCGAAGATTTAATAGAAGGATTATTCCTTAACATAATTTTTTACTCAACTAAAATGCAAAATAAGCCTTAACAAACTTCAAAATAAAAAATAATTAACACCATATAAACATCATCCAAATTTCATTTCTCAAAACACATATAAAATAATCCAATTTTCATGCAACTATACATCAACATAATTCTTGGCTTATTTAGGTTTCATTGGACACTATGAGAATTAAAATCACTAGCTCTATCAAAATTAAACAAAATTCATTTTAATTTACATGAATTACCTGAATTCTGGAGTAGTAAGTGCTAGATAAAGCATAACTAAGAAAGAAGGTATATACCATTATAAGAGTAAACTTAACCAAGTGTTGTATGACTAGTTTAAAAGGATTTTTCATCATTGGAATATAATTTAGAGGAGTGTAAAGTACAACTAACAAAGTATGATGGTATTGAAAAAAAAAAAAAACTCAATCAAAGTAGTGTACCTAAGTTTAAAAGGAAGCTTAGTTAAGATATTGTAACTAAACTACCAACTCAGATTAATTAAATTGTTAATCAAACTAGCATATGCATATTGGTGATGCAAATAAGATAGACGAGTATGGTCTCTAGAAATGGTTTAATATAAGTATTATATCATTGATACCATTGGGACGACCTAAAAGGAGCTAGGTTTGACTATCTTAGAAGGTTATGTGAGTTATTTTGAAAAGTTTAGTCCCATATTAATTAGTTCCCCAACATTGGTAAGCTAATAATTGTACTCATGAAGTGATGCTTAGAGCTTAATACATATCAATTAAACTCATTTTTTAAGGATTATCAATAAGTGAATGAAATTATACATTTAATATAAATGCAAAAGCATAAGATACACATTATTCAGGTAAAAGAATATATATATATATATATATATATATATATATATATAGTACTGTTCAATAAGGACTTTCACTATGAATAGCATTTTAAAAGTAAATTAAATTTTAAGGTTGAAATTTTAAAATGATACTTTAAAGATGACTTTATTGAAAAGTCAAAATTTAAGTAGGAGGTTAAGGTCAAATGATATATCCATGGTATGATGCCATGGTTATGGGCCTATCAAGGGAAAATGATAATTTTATAAATAGTATTTTTTATTTGAAAAATATAAACATCTTCCCTACATTTATTGAAAATTTTTAAAAATATTTAAATAGATCTAAAACCTCAAAAATAGAAAAAAAAAATAAATTCTGGAACTCTTTTAAAAAAATATATTGTGAAGATATATAAACACAACAGGTTTTTTTTTAATAAAAGCTTAATTTTTTTTCACCTCCATGAGCTGCTATGGCTCAAAGCATTGGATGCCTTGCCTTTTAGTAGGTAAGGAGGAGAGATCCTTTACTTGGCTTGAGCTGAGCAGGATTGGTGCTCTTAAATTTTAGAAGAATAGGATATAAAACTCTAATTTTTAGCAACAAAGCTTATTAATGGACACTTAAAGGAGTTAGGTGGTTGTGATGTGTCTATGAATGGATAGGAGAAATACTCAATGAGTGTTTTAGCAGCTTGTTCACTAGTTCTTTATATAGCCCAAGGGATGAGAGCTTCCATAGGGAAACCATGGTTAAACCTATTTTAGCTCTCTCAACATGGCTTCATCAAGACACCTACTGGGTTAAGGTGAAGCAAATGCTAGGAGGAGATGAATCAAGTAGTGTACTTTAGGGAAATTCAAAGAAGCCTTATTGGCTAATGATACTAATCCTAATCTTTTTTAACATTGGTTTAAACATGGTGGTCTCCATGTTAGAAGCTTTAATCAAGGTTAGGATTATTGTAAAGTCTTTTCATATTTGGTTCAATTGATTAGGCCTTTGGGTTTGGATAATTTTATCTTTACCCTACTTAACCCAAATGAGCTATATTAATTTATATTGTTGATTAACATATTTAAAGTGGTCAAATTTAGTTGGGTCCCAGCATACATGGATGAAATTAATCTCAAGGGATGGGATTGATTTGGCCAACTGATTAAGTTAATTAAATTGGGAAAGTGAAACTACCTATTAAGGGCATCAATAGGACATGTTGGGGCATTTGATGGAATTGAATTACCTAAAGTGTTTCAATTAGGTGGGACCCAATCAAATGTATTTCCCTATACCCCTTTTTACTTTTAAGGGTTCATATTAACTTAACCAAATGGTTAGGGTAAAACTCTCTAAAAAGTGCAACTTTTTCGTAATTTGTAATTTTGATCTAGTTGGCCAATTATGGGCAAACCTATGGTCAAATAACATTGATCATGATTAGGTCATGTCATGTTCACCTTTTAGGCTCAATGAATTTGTCCAATTTGTTTTATAAGGATAATTTAGCTCAATTGGCCCATGTGGGTACAAATGGATCAAATTGAGTCAATTGAACTCAATTGATCAAATTGTTGGATTGATTGGTTATATGAGGATTTGTTCTATACATAGACATCCTATTATGAACCTTATATACTTTTAAATTAATTAATTTAATGCTTGGGGAATTTATTGTGATTTTAAATCTTAATAGTTTATTTGGTCAAAATTGATTTTAGTTTATTAATAGGCAAACCCATGGGACTAATTGGGGCTTGCCTTAGGAACATCCTATTGAGTGTGTAAGGTCCATTATTTAGAGAATCTAAGGGTTCTAAGCCCTCTTGGGTCAAAGTATAAAAAAACGAATTTGCTATTGGTCTTTCATGATCATAATGTTTGACCAAAGTCACATTAAATGGTTTAAAAGTTCCAACTATAAGTAGATTACTATGGGAAACCGCATCATATAATCAAAATAGGAGTAGAAAACATGTTAGGAGGAAAAATTATAGAATAACAAATTTGAGGGCCGTACTCATTACGTAGTATTTGGCATATTCAAATCTATGGTATTCAATTTAAGTTAAACCATAATTGTTATAATTATGTTTCCCAAATTAATTATTTCTGAAAAAAAAAATCTAGCAATTAAAATTACATTAACTTATTCTTCCCTTGCTCCAAGTCTATAAAATGTATTAACTATACTCTTCAATTTGTATGGGAAACCACATCAGGTATTATCTTTCAATAAATGCCACATTCATAAGCTTATAACATTTTTTAAAACTTTGAGTGAATTAAATTGCAAAATTATACAAACAATACATACAAGCTTCAAACTCAAAACTTCTAAGTTGGAAAACTAAGCTCCCAACCAACAAGCCAATGCAGATTACTTATGTGGTTATTACAATATTTTATCTCATCACCATTTTACATGCTAATCTATAGTATCTAGAAAGAGAATAATAATACTCATACATTACTTTAGTCATACTAGTCAAATATTATTTAAGAAAATGAAAATTTTCATTTACTTTACCTCATGATGTTATTGCACTATAGATTTAATACTTCTACAAAAATGTGCTTGATTGGCATGAATCTTGAGGCAATATTAAAATTAAAACTCGTGAAATTAAATTTATTATCATCTCAACTCTGATTTCAGCAAACTTAGAGTTAAGTTGAACATCTTGATGAGAGGAATTTATTGATGCTACACATGATTCGATTTGGCTCCAAATAAGCGCAAATTAAAAGCTTAAATAATGTTTAGAAACTTTGGAACCTATATTGATGGGAAGCCAAATGACTTTCAATTATAGTAACTTATAGTTAAATTGAGTGGCTTAACATGACAAATATAACAAGCACACGATCACTCAATTTTAATATCATTAATGGATTCAAATGTTTAATAAATGATCTATAATCAAAAGAATAATATGGACCATACAATCAAATTCTTCAGATTCTAGCTAAATTTATCAAATCACATTTCTTAAAAAGCCTATAAATATGACATCATTCTCTATAGAGGGAGAGGTTGAAGTGCTGATAGAACTAAGGAGAGTTCTCTTATATTTTCTAGCTACCACTATCGACAACTATCTCTAGCAGTCACCACTACTATTGCCAAACTTCTATCAAGATCTGACCCTATTGTTCGATTCATAATTTTTTCCTATGGATATTTAATTTTCTAATCCCTACAAGGAGAATATATCCATTATTTTTAACTATAAATAATCATGCCTTCTTCAACTATGAGAAAGAGAGAATTTTTGTATCTCATATTATATAATGCATTGATAGACCAGGCCTTATTATTTTTTCCCTTTTTAGATATTTCATATAAAAGTTTTCTAGTCTCCTACATCTTTTTTAGTGTATGTTAGATTTGTTTGTAGTGCTAAGACATTAAATACTAACTTTATTGACATAAATTTTCTAACACAATAATTTGATTTTGTTTGTGAAACATACCCAACATATTATAAATACTGCTTAAATGGATAATAATCAATCTCTTACTCAAGGACAACAAAAAATAGGTGGTGAAAGCCCCTCAAGCTTCCTTTTGGAGGAGCAAATACATATGATGTAAGAATTTAAATTCAAATTCTACCACTCTTAGAAGATGTTTAACAACAAAATGACCTATCACATTTTGATGGAATTTTCCAACCATAAAATCAATAGAAAATTGGGATTGATGCCACTCAAAAAGTACCTCTATCATAACATCATCAATATGACTCAGATATGACTAGTTCAACACATCATTCATGTATTTTTAGACCAGCCATAATCTTCCACCAATCATCAAGGATTTAAATCAACTTCACTTTATTCAATTCCCTATTGTTTGTGCATGATTCTATTCCCTTTTAAGTTGAACTATTCATACTTCTATGAAAAATAAAATGAAATAGCTCAATTTTAGCCGATTTCTTTTCTCGTATGTTTCCTTCGTCATCGTTGACCACCACTACCCTACAACTCTTAAAGGACATGCTCATGCATTATTTTATTCTCTTTTGAGTAGAGATATTCATACTTTTATAAAAAATAAAATTGCTCAATTTTAACAGAATACTTTTCTCACATTTTCCTTTATCACCGCTAAGCACCACTACCCCTATTGGCTGTTGGCAGTTAGCACCGCCCACTGCCACCACTTCCAATCATTGGTCACCATAGGCACTCACTGCCACTTCCACTCACCACGGCCACCACTGCCACTCGTTGCCCATCATTTTTTATGAAAAAAAAAAAATTGCTCAATTTTAGTCAAATTCTTTTCTCATATGTTTCATTTGTTATAATTGACCACCACTGTCCCACAACTCCTAAAGGACATGCTCATGCATTATTGGATGTTGGCATGTTTGTGCATGATTCTATTCCCTTTTAAGTAGAACTATTCATGCTTCAATGAAAAATAAAATAGAATTGCTCAGTTTTAATCGAATTCTTTTCTCGATGTTTCCTTTGTTATGGTTGACCACCAATGCCCAACAACTCTTAAAGGACATGCTCATGCATTATTTTATTCTCTTTTGAGTAGAGATATTCATTCTTTTATTAAAAATAAAATTGCTCAATTTTAACCGAATTCTTTTCTTGCATTTTTTCTTTTGTCACCGCTAAGCACCACTACCCTTAATGGTTGTTGGCACCGCCCACTGCCACCACTACCAATCATTGGTCACCATAGCCACTCACCACGGCCACCACTATCACTCATTGCCGGCCATTTTTTTATGAAAAATAAAATTGTTCAATTTTGATTGAATTCTTCATTCATTGCCCTCATATTTCCTTTGTTACTAGTGACCACTATTACTTTGTCAACACCACCATCGCCACCACTCACTACCAGCCACTGATCGTCATAGCCACACACTGCCACTCACCACTGCCACCACCACCGCCACTCTTTGCCTTCCACCAATGACCCACCTTCACTACCCCCACAATCTCAAGTGCTAGCAACCACCCCCACCATCATCACCAACCAACCATCTATCAATTTTACATCGCATTCATTTTACTAAAAACCAAACAAGAAAGTAATCATGCACATTTATTTTACACTCAACCCAACAACTCCAAAATATTCATTTTGCACACTACATTTCTTCAACACTTGCATTTATTTTACATTATATTTTTTTTCAGCCAGTAAATGACCCCTAAATATAATCTATTTACATCAAACATCACTCTTTTCCTACTTTATGCTTTTGATGTTAAGCTTTTAAGAAATAAAACAAATGTAACACATTACCAAATGAGTCCTTTATGACAAAGCCACCATTACATTGAACAAGCATAAAAGTGTTCAAAACTTTTCAATCAAGCAATTATCTAAATTTCTTTCACAAATTATAACCTAAATTCAATCCTGCACAGAAAGTTTGAATGAATGCACATCCATGCAAAGAAAACAACGGAGAACGATCATTTGCCAAATGTAAGAAAAATTAAAGAGAAATAAAAATACAAGCTCACAAAACTAAGATCAAAATTTAGAACCACACATACCAACTAAACAACACGTAATTACAGATGCCGATTTAGAAGGGCCAAAGATCACCCCAAAGAGACCTGCGAGCTTGGAGATGCAGATCAGGACACTCTCTCTTTGTGATCATTATACGTTCAAAGGCTCCTTCAGATGCATCCCTTTTCGTGGACCTGCACACATCTAATGCAATTCGCTTACCTCTTCGTACTGGCGCGTATATAATCCGACCCCAACCGCCGCCGAGATCAGCACGGCCCTGCTTTTCGTTATCGACATCATCATCTTCATCATCCTTGTTAAACAAAGTGATCTCAGAAGCATCTGAAGCATAGGGGATAGTGTCCTCTTCATCATCCAAGAAATCTTCGTCTGTCTTGAATTCAATTTGATCCTCTGACAGGAATTAAACGAGAATGGAGAGAGATTCAACAGAACATCTAATATGTGGTTGTAGTACTAGATAAGAGTTTCAATTCCTGTTAGATCTTCAAGAAGAAAACATGGAACTCAAAAAATAATACATATAGTTAGTAAAGTTGGTCCAAAAAATGTATGAATTAGGCTTCATTTGGGACGGCTTGATTACAGCTTTTTAAAACAACATTTTAGTACAAAAGTTAAAAAAATTTTTACTCAAAAGCTGCTTTTAAAAGCAGTACAAAAGCCATCCCAAACGAAGCCCTAAACTCACCTTCATCTTAGCTCACAAGATTGGCAGCTCGAGCTAACAGTTAGTAAGCCATCAAAAGAGTCAAAAACAGCGAATTAGCCCTGTTTTTTGTTCTCCTAGGAGGAGATACTTCTCCTCACAACTTAATTTTCAGTTCTATGGCATTTTAAAGTCTTTAAGCATAAATAACACCATTTGTGTTCATCTGCAACATCCAAACAATATGCAGATTGAACTTTATCAACTTTCATAAAAGATTAAAGCCTCGTTTGAGACAGCTTTCTTACTGCTTTTTGAAACAGTTTTTTAGTAAAAAAAAATTAATTTTTGTACTAAAAAGCTACTAAGCAGTAAAAAAGCTGTCTCAAACGAAGCCTACCATTCATCAAACATGTTCAAAAAAATTAAGAGGATCGGGGGCTTGTAAAAGCCCAGTTAACAACCTTAATTTAACCACATGAATTACCCATTAAATTTGTAGCTTGTGATGAGAGGAGAAAAGTTGTCAGCAGATCAAGAGTTTCTGTTGTTTAAATGGGTAATATTTGGGTAGGAGGATGAGATCTTGCTATCCATGGACATTGTTGGGTTTCCTCGGTTAAAAGAGAAGATAAATTTTAGGAAAGGGCTACATATGCTTGAAGAGACTATCGGAAGGATGATGGAGAGTTACCTCCAGCTGAAGGTTGAAAGAAATGGAGGAAGGCTTGTTGTCGACACTCAGAGGAGGCTTAGGATTTTCATAAACTCTGATACCATGAAGAAATTGTTTAAGGAAAAATGAATTCAAATTTTATTCCTTAGAATATATATATACACACACACTCTCTCTCTCTCTCTAGGAGAATAAATAGAAAAAGAAAGCCATTTAATCTAATTAATTATAATAAATGAAAGAGAAAAACCATTTAATCATATCCCATGGATTTTGGAATAAATCCCACAAATCATGGTGTCATAAGTGAAAATTTTCAACTACAACCCATGAATTGCTGACCTGTCAAAGCAGCGAGGGCCCCCTCCTTGCCGTGTTATTCAACACAAGAAAACAGATACACAAGCAAAAACATTAGATAAACTAATCAAAATGGTGTAATAGAATGACAAGGCCGCACGCATTTTTTAAAAAACTTTGTGAAGAACTAAGAAATACATTTTAGACAATGATAACTATGCCAATCTAGTCAAATAGTTTGGCTGCACAAAAACAAACCTTCAAATCCAATTGTATGGACAAATTCAAGCTTCAGCTTTTTAAAGTCCAACATAATAAAAAGAGATGAGAACAGAACAAAAATCTTAAATATATATAGCCTACAATGTTTATTACCATAATCTATGATAAGATCCTCCGGCTTCCTCTTAGCAAGTCTTTCCTTTAACGTCTCAAACTCCATACCATCCAGCGGCCAAGCTTCCCTACAAAAAAGAAAAAAAAAACAAAGAAAAAGGAAAACCAAAAGAAAATTATTTTAAATCATTTAAACTGCCGTAAAATATTGGTCTAGATATCTTTTTTTTTTTTTTATATAGGAAACATTAAGGCTTTGAATTCTTAAGGTCATAAAGTTATTTACCAAAAACTATCTAAACAATGCTTTGCACTTACTAAAGTAAATCAGCATATTGACACTAAGCTACCTATCATGCTTTCCATAAGAAACTTGTAAACTATTTATTACCAAATTTGATAATGCAAAAGATGAGAGATCTATAATATTCATATGAAATATTGGATGTATAGATGTCATGATACTACAGTCAAGGGGATATAAAAGTTTGGGAATGTTAAATTTCATAATAATATTTGACTGCTTAAATAAGGGGAATGCGCTTGAACTATATTCTATATCATTTATGTTTAGGCCTGATAATATGATAAAGGCAAGGCAAACCAAACGGAGATTGACCAATAAATGTCACACATATAATCCAATTATCAGATAGTCCATTCACAAGATAACCTTTTAACAGTTCAAATGATAAAAAAAACCCATTAGGAGAAGATAAGATAGGAAATAACATCTATGTATATTTCAAGAAAGTTACAGGCTTACAATGTATCACTACACACAAAATTAACTGCATACCTATTGCAACAAACATGCAAGATAGCTCTTAGCTTCGGTCCAAAAATAGTTAGTAATTACTGCATCACCTTGATACAGTGTTCAAAATTACTTTATAAACCAAACTGTTGACCTGTGAGCTAGAACCAAGGGAAACAGACAAATCAAAAAAAAAAAATGCCTAAAATGATTACCTGTCATGCCACAACCGCTGAAATCACACGCAAATCCTGTTCAAATCGGCGGCCCATACCCGATATCCTGCTCAAATCCAGTCACATCCCCGCCGCTTGCTACAGTGCTCAGGTCTGCGATTCGGCGTCGTTGCAGTCACCCCACGCTCACCTCGATCGTTACCCCATTCGACTCTATAAAATGCGACCGAAGCCCTCGTTCGTTCTACACGCGATCTCCCTCTTCCTTCGGTTCGAACCCCACGCGACCGAGCTCCAACTGCTACTTCCTCTCTGCTCCCGACCTCTTCCAATTCTCCTCCCGCAGCCGAAGCTCACCTCCCTGTCCGACCACAACTCCGACCTAGCTCCACTGTACCGAAGCTTAACCCGACGGGATCTCCGTCCCGACCCCTGCATTTTGCCGACTCCCCACACAAGCCGAGAGAGATAGAGAGAGAGAGAGAGAGAGAGAGAGAGAGAGAGAGAGAGAGAGAGAGAGAGAGAGAGAGAGAGAGAGAGAGAGAAAAGAAGAAGAAGAACCTTACCTGGCCGGCGTCTCCCTCTGCCCGATCTCCCTCTCTAGCCGCACGCTACCTTCCCTCCTTCGGCCAAATCCCGAAACTCCACCCTAACTCCTCTACCCGCCGTCGCCTCCTGTAGCCGCAAGCCATTGTTTTGTTTTTTTTTTTAAGGTATATTATACTAGTATTATTATTAGTATTAATATCTAATTATATTTGGTTATTTTTAATAACAGTTAGTTATAATTAATTATAATTATTATAATTAAATATTTTAACTATATTTAATTATTGTTAATAATGATTAGTTTTAATTAAAATTAAGTTATGATTAATCTGTAATTATTATGATTAATTATTAGTGATAATAATTAATCATAATTTCTTAAAATTAATTATAATTAAATTTTAATTTAAATTGATTATCATCATTTTATAATTAAATATGATTAATTATTTTAATTATAATAATTATTCTTAAATTATAATTAATAATTATTAATTATAATTAATCTTTTTAAAAAAAAAAAAACTAATTAACTAAGATAAGAGAATGATTCTTTTCTCGACGCTTGCAACGAACCGGCAAACCCCCGAGGCGCTCAAGTAGCGTTTAGGGCGGGAAACCGGTGCGGTGCTTGCGACGATTTAAGGATCCCTCTTCAAAGCTTGCAACGAGCCGGCAAACCCCTGAGGCGCTCAAGTAGCGTTTAGGGCGGGAAACCGGTGCGACGCTTGCGACGAAGGGGATAAAAAAAAATGTGTGTTTTCTTTATGTTTACATAAGTACCCCCGAACGCCCATGTGGTGTAGAGGGGGGAAACCCTGCTTATTTCTAACACCTGTTTTCTTCTTATAATAAACAAACCTAAAAACCCTTAAATGCTCACGTAGCAGGCGGGGATAAAAAATTTTATATGCGACCGCGGTGTCATTTTTGACACCTACCTGAAGCGCTCACGTAGCGTCGAGGGGAATGGTTGCCTCTTGGTTTTTCCCCTAAACGGGGGAGACGCCGGGAGGCTGCCGAATTTTGGATCGAAGATCCAAGGACTTAAACAAAAATGAAATGAGCTTGCAAATGGATTTGATTGAACTCAAAAGAACGAATGCTAAGAACTTGTACTCGAGATTGTAGTTTGGGACAACTACAAGGATCACTTGAACTTGAAACTTGAACTCAATTCTAAAACGAATCCAAGCTTAAATAAAGATACAGGGCGACTATTTGGAATTGTACTTAGAACTTGAACCAAGTTGACAACACTTGGACTTAAACTCAAGTGATGAAGAAACTTTGACATTGAACAAGCAAAGGCGAACTTGAATGTGGACCGGAGTTTATAAAGACCTGAACTTCTATTTCTCCAAAATGATTCATGAATCTAATTGAAATGAACTACAATAACTGGTGGTGGACCATGTTTCCAAAAGAATCACTTCAATTAAAGGATCATTTCAATTTATAAGCAAGTGCCAAATAGATTTGTGAAGAATTTTGGAATAAATCTCAACATATGACAAAGGACTTGTAAAGGAGGGCATCCAAGCATGATTAACATGCAAGCAAAAATCAAGCGAAAGTGCAATCAAATAGCAAATGATCATTTGTGATATGCAAACACTAATTAACAATCATGAGTTCTCAATCAAGATCAAATGGGTAATTCATATAGAGGGGCATGACATAAGTCACTAAGCAGTGGATCGGACCTTCCAAATGATAACAAGTGTCAACCATGCAAGCAAATGTACAAAGACTTGTGGATTTCAACATAGCTTGCTTAAAAATCATAACACAAAGACTTTCTCAATGTTATAACTCATTCATAACGATTATGTCACTTGAAGTAAAAATGCTAACAAGCATAACTCACCCACAAGCATGTGTAAGGAATACATGGAGGGACTTTTAAGTGGCAAATGATCAAGATGAATTTGTAAATGAAGGCCAGTGATTTGTAATGAACTTAGGCATCCTCAAGTACATGAATGAAGCATGCAATAAATGTGATGATCTCTTCACTGAATCGATTTGTAAATGCTACAGATAAGGAATTCTAGATGGGGATACTTGTTCATTAAAGATATGTCAATTTGAAAGTTAAAAGTGGTCCTATTACATTCAACGTAAGTTGATGCATAAGTTATCATAATCAATGATATGGAATGTTGTATGAGACATGATTGGTCGGCACTCAACTGCAAGAAAAATATATGAGATCCTGAATGAACATTTCACAGATGAATGGTGGCAGTCGATACACAACATTCATAATACTTATGCTTTTGAAAGAATAAGTCAGTTGCGACAAGTACATTAATACACTCATTAAAAGAGTATGAAAGATATACAACAAGTGCAACAAAGAGATACAAGCATAGGAGCTCCTACGAGTTACTATAGAAAATCTAACGTGCTATCCACAAACAAACCTAAAGGAGTTCTAATGACAAATTACTCACTGATGACGATTTGGAAAGTGCAGTAATATGCATATAAGTAAAGACATGAAGATACAAAAATCCTTACAATCAGTGATAGCAGATGTGTTGCACAAATAATCAATTATCTACGAGAATAGATATGCATATGAGATATCATCTAAAGGCAAGGGTAGTAAATCAACAAGCTCCTATAAGCTACTCTATTATGTATTCAATGTGTATCCCACAAACAAAATACATAGAACTACGGACCAAGCACAAGCTTCTACATGCTACTGTGAAAGATTGTCTACAAAAGATTTCAAAAAAAACCCCTGCACGTGCACTGTAATTTGTATACACATAGGTACACTAAGGGGAAAAATACAATCTCAACCCGCATGGGCCCCGGCGAGCGTGTTATTGGTACATACGTGACGTCTAGGGATGCTGCGCGGGTTGACAAGTGAATTCAGGTTCGAAACCGATCCTTCTATACAGGTCAATAGAAGTCGACAGGGTTCGAACCATTAAGCAAATATAAAGTTGTGGCGACTAGTATATTTGCTTTAAAACATTCATATCAGGCCATCAAGACCTACAATAATATGAATTCACTGATGAAGGCTCAAAGCCTACGAAATCCGATCCTCTGTCGACAGCCCGACAGAGTTGACAAGGTTCAATCCATAGAAAGAAATGGCCCCCAAACACCCCGATGATGGCCGTGTTGAATGCAGATCTCAACCGGAGGGGTTCCCAAATATTTTCAAATGTCCCCCAAATATCCAAATGTCTTCCAAGCTCCATCCACAAAAATCCAAAAACTCCAAAACTCAAAATATTTAAAAAAATGAAATAAATCCATCAACGCACTTAAAGCAAAAATCATCCGCCCTCCGCAAAAGTTTGTCGAGGCGGACAAATATGAAATATTACTTCAGCTCACAAAGAGCGAAATGCCTAGTCGAAAATATCACTAGGATCCATTCTCAAACAATCTCTTGCCAGTAAGGGCGTGGTACGTGTCCTCTAACCGGCAGTTTCGCCGCCAAATGGCACTGCAGGTAAACGGTTATGACCCGGGGCCCTCTGAACAGAGTGGTTTTGCCGCCAAATGGCACCACAGATAGCGGTTATGGCCAGAGCCGATACGCTCCTTAATGGCGTTAAATCCTTGAGATATGAATCAATAGGGTATGATTGATAGGGCACAAAGCCCTTTGTTAGCTAAGGTAGATTCAAGTTTGTCCCCTTAGACAAACATTCAACCCCGGTCTACAAGGTCCCCTTGGACGAAGCAACCCATAGCTGCCGACAAGGATCCTTCTGTCAGGTTGGGTCGACTACCTCCTCTGACTAAGTAGACCAGGGACCATGATGGCCCGGGACGACGGAACCATGGGATCTTGATCGGGTCTATCATCCATTCCCCCACCATCCGCTTTAAGTACAAGATGGTGAAATTTCTATTTTTAAATATCAACTATATCCAAATATCCAATTCTCAAAATTCCCAAATCCAAATCTATTTCTACCAATATCAAAATCCATTGCTGCTACTATATGCCAGATAACACGTATACTCTACGTATCTGATTGACGACTAGCCTTAATCGAAAGTTCTCTCTCGTGATCGGGAGGGGTAATTAACTATAGGGGCTTGCGCCTATAGGAAACCAGAACTCAGATCATAAAGTCCTCGCAAAATGAGGGCGAAATCTCTGGGTAGTGTCTTATCTACAAACCCATCTGCCTTCCAAAATTTACCCCAGAACTTAGTCCGTTAAAACTCCCTCGCCGAATAAGAAAAAAGCGAGCGGAGGCCGGGGCCGAATTTTCGGAGCCCACACAAACTTTCAAGTGGAACCACAAGTGAAATTAAATTAGAAAATCCTATTTGATTTCATAAGATTCGAGTAAAAAATTCAAGGAGCAACTCCCAAATAAAATCAATAATTTCAATTTGATCAGCAACATAAAAACAATCATGATCACCATTAGCCATAACTTGTTTGTTGTTAGTTTAATGAACCTCATTCCAGTCATACCTTGTAGAAACTCTCATTCTCTTTTCATCCATACTGAGTATTCCATGAGGTATTAAACCTATTTTTGTGCAAAGCCTTTTGCAAAACTTCTATTCATATTACCTAGAGTATGCCTTTTTTATCTTCCTAATTTGTTAACATAAAGTTAACTAACAATCTTACTAGTGCATCATTTATCTTTTTTTATACTAACCAAACCACAAACCTATTTTTCACTATCTTACCTTTCAATAGATTACAACGCCAACCATTAATTATTTCATAATTCATCTTTAACAAGTTTTACCAAATATCCAATATTCTCAATTCAGCTATTTAAACTTGTCAATGAAAAAGATTACCTAACTGCTCAATACTCAAGTTCATACAACATATTTGGCCTAACTACAGTTAAAATTTTAATTTTTACCTCCAAAATCTTCTCCTATCACAATACTTTTAAGGAACTTAATCTATTTTAATCACCTAATCTTACACTAGAAGTTTTGTGCTGTATAATAGGTTCAAATACTTAAATCCATCATACCTACATAATAACTTTATCTTTTAATAATATTGCTTCGTAATTAATCCTATAAAGCCAATAAATAAATAAAATAAACTGAAGCTATGTTTCATAAAAATGCAGAAAAGGAGAAACACTATTTTGACATCAATAGTACACATAATTAGCTAGATCAAAATTTTACTAGAAAGAATGGAGATAACCAAGCTAAAATGAGTCTTTTAGGATAAATTTTATATAGCATTCACATCCTAAAGTTCTTACTCTGGCCGGTTGCCACGCTTTAAAGCAACAAAACAAAACTTCTCATCCTCAAAACCGCGCAATGGCTCTCCCTTGGATCGCTGCAATGATGGAAAATAGCAAATGAAATTGTAAAATAATTAAATAACTCCAACAAAATTCCACAGAAACTCATGTAAGCAATACCATCAAACAAGTATGAATGCTCTAGAAATAAATTTCAAAAAACGTTCAGAATGTTAAATACATGAATGGTAAGGATTGAGAGAAAACAATGTCAAAGTTATCCTATAAAAAATGATACTTCAAATACAGAAATCAAGTTTCATAGTTATTCGCCATGTTATAATAAGTGACTGAACATTACAAACTATATATAAAAAAATGTGCGAGAAGATGAGTTTAAAGTGCCCAACAAAGGCTTCAAGACAACCATAGAGAAGAACGGTGAGAATTGTTGATGCTGATCTGCAAGTTTACATTTGACTTGTAACGACAGAGATTGTCCTGTGCCTTGTTTACTGAATTAACTGATTTGGCTCATGATTTGGATGGCTCAGATAAGGTGTAATTGCCATAAAATTCAAATTTTTTCGTGCACCTAATCCTCTCTGAAATATATAAAAAACAATTTAATCCCACATGCAAAACAAAATTGCAATCAATTATTGCCACATGTGCATTCCAACATAATTTGGTGGCGCTACAGTCACATGCAAAACTTTTTGGTAGTCTAAGCGGTGCTCTACTAATTACAGATGACCCACAATTTTCTTAGGAACTTAAGGGCATGCAATTTTGGCTGGTGCCTATAATTTTTTGTAGTTTGGAACTATCGGTCAATGTTTGGTCGTTTTTGGTTTAGATTTATCTACTTCATCTGATTCTTCTTGGGCAGGGCATGGCATGAGTTGTGCTTTATAACTGCCGAAGCAGCTTATGGTGGCATATTCCCTTAAGCCCCGATGTGAGTTGTGCTCTATTCGAGATTTTCCTGGGTCGCATTCCTATTCAGGCTTCCAACCTCTGCAAATTTTTTCAATGTCGTATAGGAAGACTATTTTAAAAAAGAATCTAAAAATGTTTGCTCATCCTTCTTGAATAAGCAACATATGAGCCATGAGGAATCTAAAAAAGTCATTCAGAAGCATGTAATAGATGGTTTTTTATTCAATAAAATTATTAATTCCAATTTTAATCTTGTATGTGTATGTTGGATACATATATAATTCCTTTGAGTATAGTATAAATGTGTATTCAAAATTTTAGGTAAAGTCATCTCCTTATACCAACATGATGCCTATATTTTCTTTAGTTTGCCCATTTCTTTCCTTTTTTTTTCTTTAAAATACTTTGTAATTGCTTGCTAGAGTTCTTGATTTTGGTTACATATGATATTAAAATTCAACTGTTGGATGGTTTTGTTTGATTTGAATTTCTTATTCTCTTCAAATTTATTAGATCTTCGCACTATTATTTCAGATCTAATTCTCTTTTTTTTTTCATATTTGCACCGTCTTGTGCATTTAATGATCTTTAATCTAATAATCTTAATTTCTTTTTATGTGGTTTGCATTCATTACATCTTCCTAGCAACATTAAGAAACCTAAACCATCAAGCATCTAAAGAAACAAAAAGATAGAATTTGTATTCCATTGCTTGCATTTCAAAGGGCTAAAAGATAATTATAGAGGAGAGGACAAAATCCCTTTCCTCATATTACAGCAAATTGAATCATAAAACAAGTAAAAAGCTGAAAATACAAAACAACATAGAACCAAGTGACAACCCTCCAAAACCCACCAAAGGAAACTCATAAAAAGCTTAGGCTATGTGCTTCCTTATTTGAATTTCAAAACCCCAACACAAGGTAGATAGTAAATACTTATCATTCCCAAGTTGGTACTTAATCTTACAAAAATTATAAGAGCACATGCCTAGGTGAGAATGTTTATAATTTGGTGACAAGTTAGAGAAGGTTGAAGAGATATGGAAGTGTCAATCTATCGCAACATGTTTGGCATGATAATGAAGCACGGGATTTTTGACAATGTTTATTGATGTTTGATTATCACACAAAAGTCTTATTAATTCTTCTCCTAAGTTATGCAATTCACTGAGAAGTCTTTTCAATTGCATTCAGTCACAAATTTCAGGGGTTCATTGCTCTAAACTCAACTTCTGAACTGCTTTGGGAAACAAAAGATTATTTTTTACAGTACCAAGTGATCTAATTTTCCCATACAAACATACAGTACCTTGAAGTTTACTTGTGATCCATAATTGAGCCCACCAAATCACATTAATAAAAACTCAATCTTCTTGTCCTTTCCCTTGAGTCTTTTTCAGATATCTCATAATCCTTAAAAAAGCCTCCATATGACTTTCAATAGGATTATGCATAAATTGGTTGGCCACAATAATTGGAAATCAAATAACAAATCAAAAGTGAGAAAGATAATCTGTCAAGAAGTCTTTGAAACCAACATTTATTCAATGGACTATAATCATAGTAAGTTCCAAGTTTAGTCGTTGAATCCATAGAAGTATACGTAATAATAGTTTAGTTACTTTTAGAAAATCCAAGCCATATGCATTGACAGTCTAAGACACTTTTATGATCAACACCCATAAAAAATTAAGGTTCTCAAGTATTTAGTCTTGAATTCTTTGAAAAGGAGTCTCTAGAGTTTATTATTTATTTTGAAAAATTACTTGAGATAAAAATGGCATGGCATAAAGAATCAAAACAATAGTTTTCTTCTCAGTGATCTTTTAACAAAGAGAGTATGATTAGACTGACATTGAATGTACCCATAATGCTTGACCACTTGCGTGAATTATCAAACCAAGCATGTGAGAATTGCTTTGAGCCACATAAAGACCTTTTAAGCTTGCAAACATTGTTTGTTGTGACCAATGTATGAAGACTATAAGAAATTTTCATATAGAATTCTTTAATATCACCATTAAGGAATAAATTATTAACATCTAATCGGTATAAAGGCTAATCCAGGATAGATGAAATAGATAAGAGCACTTGTACAATGTTTATTTTGCTACATAAGCAAATGTTTCTTGATAGCCAATTACATAGGATTATGTAAAACCATCTATCACAGGTGTCTTACAAAGCACAACAAGGGATTTGCCTGATAGAAATGACATTAACAGACAATGGCAGATCATTGTTCCGCGACTTCCTTTTGACGAACTCCAACTGATGTCAAAGCATCGCTTGTGAATCAGGATAGGGCATTAACAAAGCTCATTAACTAATCAAAGGCAAAGTTTAAGAGCTGTAAGGGGGAGTTGTAAAGACTAAGTTTAAAGACATTACTGCAAGGCTAGTTAGACAAAACAGAATGAAAAAAATTAGAAATAATTCATAATCAAAGTCAAACTAGTTGCACTTAAGATATAAAGACAGTATATTTTGATTACACTTTTAAAGCTGATCACTTAAAGAATGACTTCACATTATCCCTTTCTTTTCACCCCCACCAACCTTACTCCCCCCCATCAAAAATAAATAAATAAACCACACAGGTACCTCTCTTCCCTAGCCACATGTAACAGAAAAATAGAATGGAAAACAAATAAAGATATTGATGATGTGTGGACCTTATATGTGCGTTGAGATGATGTCCTCTCTATCCGCTGAACAAAATGACAATATTTACCAGAATTCTCTAAAGGGCATCGACCATCATGGGAACACTGCAAAAATAGCATCCAAATATCCAATTAACAAGTCAGAACATTTTAAAAATAGTGTAGCAAAAAACTGGGAACAATTTTCAACATGACTCACTGGAGCAACAACATATGCATTATTTCTTGAAGCTCCTGCGTCAACAACAATACTTTTTTCGTTACTTGGAACTTCATTTGATTTTTTAGTCTTACGACATGTCTGAAAGAGAAGATAAAAGCAATTAAGAATGACAAAATCCAACACTGCAGCCAACGGTGCAAAAGAGTAAACATTAGAGAGTTAAGATTTTCACTCTTTTAGCCATCCATAGAATATAGGAACGCATCTGGCGTATAATTCTTGAACCATGTGGAGTTCCAGGCTCCAAAAGAACCTGTTGTAAAAGGATTCTTGTTATTTATAAAGCAGCATTTGTCACGGATAAAAAATAAAAGAATGGAAGGAATTAGATTAGGCAGAAGACCAAGCATTACTATTTCACCATTTAGAGAGCAAGACAAATCACTTGATTTAAAATACGGAAGGAATACTTCAGTTTCTGTTTTGACTTTGTTTTACTACTACTTCAGCCAATGCCTTCAGATCAAACATTTTGTTATTCCCATCGTATTTTTGGTTCTATAACTTTCAACTTGCTCTAAATACATGATGCCAACAAGGGTTTGCCAGGCTCTCAACAAACGCTAAGTTCTACAAAGTGCAAGTAAAAGGATGACCAAATTGCAAGATGCATTGCTCAAAATAATGTATTGTACAATTAGTTCAAATGATCCATCATGAGAAAGAGATGATTTCAATATAAGCGCAATAATTTTTTAACCTTAAATACAATCATAGACCATAAATAAGATCACTATATACCATTAATATGATATGTTCACATGACGTTAGTTTAGTTAGAGATTGATTGCAATGTGGAGTGTCCCAACCATTCCATGTGGCATTCTACCATAATGTTACATGAATACGATTGCACCATCCCAAATGAAAATTTCCCCATGTGTAGATATTTCTGAAAATTATGGGATGCAAGATAATCAAAATGCTCTTTGAGGCTAAATCACCAAAATCCCATGTGGGCTCCAAAATAATAGAGATATCCTTCAGAATTTTTTTTTTCACAAAAAGATGAAACAAATGTAGCTCAGGGACATTTTCAAAATACACAATTTCCCACAAAAACAAATAAAAGTAAATATCAAATATTAATGTAAGAACATAAATATTTCCATAAAAGCTCTCTTAGCTGTTTGAAAAGTTCCTAATCAGGCCTTTGCTTTGATAAACACGTAAATACATAAATAACCAAAACAATTCACTGAAGGAGTGTTTGAATACAGTAATGCAGCTTAAGAGATATATGAATCATCACCAGATGGGACATGTGTATATAAACTTTCAACCGAAAAGGTACAAAGATAAATTCACATAGAAAATGTGCCAAGGCGTTGGTGTACACTGTACACAAGGGATGATATATAATTCTTTAATAGGTGTACACTTCATCCTTAAACTATGCACTCCAATGAACTAGGTATGCTTTTTTCTATTCCTGCTAGGATCGCAACAATCCCTACCTAATCAAGCACAATCTTCAACATAGCCCACAAATCTTGGAGTACTTCAAAACGACTGAACTAGAGCTCAATTTTACTCAAAAATTTGATTCAAGGGCCAAATGATCTCAAAAGGTTGAAAACGCTATTGAGATATTTGACTCGTTAATAAGAACTTGTTGACACAAAATGTAATATTCGGTTTTGGCTGGGCCTATTCAACCGAATTGGCCAGCCTTCTAATTAAATACGCGACCCCAATAGGGGTCAGTACTGATCCTTTTTCGTGAAACAAGGGGGGGGGGGGGGGGGGGGGGGGGGGGGGGGGGGGGGGGGGGGGGGGGGGGGGGGGGGGGGGGGGCGGATGGCCAAGGGGCACAGAGCAAGGTGAGTTCCGTTTTCCAATTTAAGCAAATGATTTCCTTCAAGGATAAAAATTAACCATTCCTTTTCATTCCTATCGCTAAGGAAGTGCTAAATTTGGGAGAACTTTCATCAAATGAGAGAAACAACCGAGGAGAAAAAGGAACATGTTATTGAATTTCTTCCTTCCAATTTTGTATAAATTCTCATGTTTTGTTTTTCCTAAAGTAAATGACATTATTTTTTAGGGAAGAAAAACGATTTGGAAGCGAGGGAAAAGAATTTTGAGAGAGAGAGAAGAAAAATTTTGGGATTTGGAAAATCTCCTTGTTGTAAGTAAATTTCTATTATATAAATTTTCTTAGATTTATTATTAAAGCATATTTTCATAAAATATGTATTGCTTAATTATAGGAATTTAAGAAGAAAAGAAAGCAAGTGTAGGAGTTTTGATTCAAAAAGGATTCAACAAGGAAGAAAATTTGAGGTTTGAACTAAGAAATAATTAAATACATATTTATGCAAAATTTATGAAAGGTAAATATAAAAAAATCTACATGATTGTGTGTTTTCCTTAGGTTGTACCAAGGATCAAAGTTTTGAAAGAATCAAAGTGGGTAACTTATGTTATTTCATTATTTTATTTTATGCATACAATCTTTTAAAAATGTGATTATTAACATAAATCACAAATGTTGAGGGTATACATATCTCGTGATATTATAGTCTTCTGATAAATTTCATATGTTGCGAATGTTTGAAAGTTTTATTAAAGTGAAATGTATTAGATTTATAGATATGTATATGTAAAATTGTCATATGCCAATGTATAAATACTAATCAAATGGAAAACAAAAAGGAAAGGTAAAACTATATATCTATATTTATGAAAATAAAACATATGTAATAATTATAATAAGGAAAAGGATATGCATGCAAAATTTATAGGAGTTCACCCCCGTATGGTATTGACTAGGGAAGCAACGTACCCATGCACGTATAAAGGAAAAGAATATGGAAATGAAAATGGTTATACCTTAATTGGTACATTTAGATGGTGCTCTTGTATAAGTGGAAATAGAAATAAAAAAAAAAGTAAATGTCAAAACTGTTAAAGGAAATGTAATATTTATGATTGAGGATTTATAATGCATGAAAGATGTACATATATGAATTTTGTATACTAAGAAAGAAGTATAAGATAATCTATGTTTTTTTTTTCTATTTTTATAATCGATAATGATTATCCACTGAGTTTACTTTGTAAACTCATTCCACAAAATAAATGTTTTCAGGTAAAATTCCAAAGCTTTAGAAATGACAAAAAGATATGAGTTTGTCTATAAAAGACGGCGCATTAAAGAAAACAAATAATTTATGACGTCTACAAATGTTAAGTATTTGAGAATTTTTTGTTAGTGGCTCTTCAGTTGAATAGAAAATTTTATGTTACTTTGCTCATGAATTGAAATGATTTGATCATACCGTCCGACTTTTAGTTCCTGCCTTGCTAAATCGATTATCCGGGCCGAGTCATGACACAAATTATCCAGTTTAGACACCTGAAGACTGTAAAATGGTTGAACCATTAAAGGATGACTAGCCCAATCTGGGCATATCTTCCCCCTTGTGTGTGACCAGAGAAGTTTAATGGTGGTTACCAACAACAGCCACCGCTACTATTAACATAAATCACAAATGTTGAGGGTATACATATCTCGTGATATTATAGTCTTCTGATAAATTTCATATGTTGCGAATGTTTGAAAGTTTTATTAAAGTGAAATGTATTAGATTTATAGATGTGTATATGTAAAATTGTCATATGCCAATGTATAAATACTAATCAAATGGAAAACAAAAAGGAAAGGTAAAAGTTATATATCTATATTTATGAAAATAAAACATATGTAATAATTATAATAAGGAAAAGGATATGCATGCAAAATTTATAGGAGTTCACCCCCGTATGGTATTGACTAGGGAAGCAACGTACCCATGCACGTATAAAAGAAAAGAATATGGAAATGAAATATGTTATACCTTAATTGGTACATTTAGACGGTGCTCTTGTATAAGTGGAAATAGAAATGAAAAAAAAAAAGTAAATGTCAAAACTGTTAAAGGAAATGTAATATTTATGATTGAAGATTTATAATGCATGAAAGATGTACATATATGAATTTTGTATACTAAGAAAGAAGTATAAGATAATCTATCTATGTTTTTTTTCTATTTTTATAATCGATAATGATTATCCACTGAGTTTACTTTGTAAACTCATTCCACAAAATAAATGTTTTCAGGTAAAATTCCAAAGCTTTAGAAATGACAGAAAGAGATGAGTTTGTCTATAAAAGAAGGCGCATTAATGAAAACAAATAATTTATGACGTCTACAAATGTTAAGTATTTGAGAAATTTTTGTTAGTGGCTCTTCAGTTGAATAGAAAATTTCATGTTACTTTGCTCATGAATTGAAATGATTTGATCCTACCGTCCGACTTTTAGTTCCTGCCTTGCTAAATAGAGTATCTGGGCCGAGTCATGACACAAATTATCCAATTTAGACACCTGAAGACTGTAAAATGGTTGAACCATTAAAGGATGACTAGCCCAATCTGGGCATATCTTCCCCCTTGTGTGTGACCAGAGAAGTTTAATGGTGGTTACCAACAACAGCCACCACTACTATTAACATAAATCACAAATGTTGAGGGTATACATATCTCGTGATATTATAGTCTTCTGATAAATTTCATATGTTGCGAATGTTTGAAAGTTTTATTAAAGTGAAATGTATTAGATTTATAGATGTGTATATGTAAAATTGTCATATGCCAATGTATAAATACTAATCAAATGGAAAACAAAAAGGAAAGGTAAAACTTATATATCTATATTTATGAAAATAAAACATATGTAATAATTATAATAAGGAAAATGATATGCATGCAAAATTTATAAGAGTTCACCCCCGTATGGTATTGATTAGGGAAGCAACGTACCCATGCACGTATAAAGAAAAAGAATATGGAAATGAAAATAGTTATACCTTAATTGGTACATTTAGACGGTGCTCTTGTATAAGTGGAAATAGAAATGAAAAAAAAAAAGTAAATGTCAAAACTGTTAAAGGAAATGTAATATTTAAGATTGAAGATTTATAATGCATGAAAGATGTACATATATGAATTTTGTATACTAAGAAAGAAGTATAAGATAATCTATCTATGTTTTTTTCTATTTTTATAATCGATAATGATTATCCACTGTGTTTACTTTGTAAACTCATTCCACAAAATAAATGTTTTCAGGTAAAATTCCAAAGCTTTAGAAATGACAGAAAGAGATGAGTTTGTCTATAAAAGACGGCGCATTAATGAAAACAAATAATTTATGACGTCTACAAATGTTAAGTATTTGAGAAATTTTTGTTAGTGGCTCTTCAGTTGAATAGAAAATTTCATGTTACTTTGCTCATGAATTGAAATGATTTGATCCTACCGTCCGACTTTTAGTTCTGCCTTGCTAATAGAGTATCTGGGCCGAGTCATGACACAAATTATCCAATTTAGACACCTGAAGACTGTAAAATGGTTGAACCATTAAAGGATGACTAGCCCAATCTGGGCATATCTTCCCCCTTGTGTGTGACCAGAGAAGTTTAATGGTGGTTACCAACAACAGCCACCACTACTATTAACATAAATCACAAATGTTGAGGGTATACATATCTCGTGATATTATAGTCTTCTGATAAATTTCATATGTTGCGAATGTTTGAAAGTTTTATTAAAGTGAAATGTATTAGATTTATAGATGTGTATATGTAAAATTGTCATATGCCAATGTATAAATACTAATCAAATGGAAAACAAAAAGGAAAGGTAAAACTTATATATCTATATTTATGAAAATAAAACATATATAATAATTATAATAAGGAAAATGATATGCATGCAAAATTTATAGGAGTTCACCCCCGTATGGTATTGATTAGGGAAGCAACGTACCCATGCACGTATAAAGAAAAAGAATATGGAAATGAAAATAGTTATACCTTAATTGGTACATTTAGACGGTGCTCTTGTATAAGTGGAAATAGAAATGAAAAAAAAAAGTAAATGTCAAAACTGTTAAAGGAAATGTAATATTTAAGATTGAAGATTTATAATGCATGAAAGATGTACATATATGAATTTTGTATACTAAGAAAGAAGTATAAGATAATCTATCTATGTTTTTTTTTTATTTTTATAATCGATAATGATTATCCACTGAGTTTACTTTGTAAACTCATTCCACAAAATAAATGTTTTCAAGTAAAATTCCAAAGCTTTAGAAATGACAGAAAGAGATAAGTTTGTCTATAAAAGACGGCGCATTAATGAAAACAAATAATTTATGACGTCTACAAATGTTAAGTATTTGAGAATTTTTTGTTAGTGGCTCTTCAGTTGAATAGAAAATTTCATGTTTTGCAAATGAATTGAAATGATTTGATCCTACCGTCCGACTTTTAGTTCCTGCCTTGCTAAATCGAGTATCCGGGCCGAGTCATGACACAAATTATCCAATTTAGACACCTGAAGACTGTAAAATGGTTGAACCATTAAAGGATGACTAGCCCAATCTGGGCATATCTTCCCCCTTGTGTGTGACCAGAGAAGTTTAATGGTGGTTACCAACAATAGCCACCACTACTATTAACATAAATCACAAATGTTAAGGGTATACATATCTCGTGATATTATAGTCTTCTGATAAATTTCATATATTGCGAATGTTTGAAAGTTTTATTAAAGTGAAATGTATTAGAGTTATAGATGTGTATATGTAAAATTGTCATATGCCAATGTATAAATACTAATCAAATGGAAAACAAAAAGGAAAGGTAAAAGTTATATATCTATATTTATGAAAATAAAACATATGTAATAATTATAATAAGGAAAAGGATATGCATGCAAAATTTATAGGAGTTCACCCCCATATGGTATTGACTAGGGAAGCAACGTACCCATGCACGTATAAAGGAAAAGAATATGGAAATGAAAATGGTTATACCTTAATTGGTACATTTAGACGGTGCTCTTGTATAAGTGGAAATAGAAATGAAAAAAAAAAGTAAATGTCAAAACTGTTAAAGGAAATGTAATATTTATGATTGAAGATTTATAATGCATGAAAGATGTACATATATGAATTTTGTATACTAAGAAAGAAGTATAAGATAATCTATCTATGTTTTTTTTCTATTTTTATAATCGATAATGATTATCCACTGAGTTTACTTTGTAAACTCATTCCACAAAATAAATGTTTTCAAGGTAAAATTCCAAAGCTTTAGAAATGACAGAAAGAGATGAGTTTGTCTATAAAAGACGGCGCATTAATGAAAACAAATAATTTATGACGTCTACAAATGTTAAGTATTTGAGAAATTTTTGTTAGTGGCTCTTCAGTTGAATAGAAATATTCATGTTACTTTGCACATGAATTGAAATGATTTGATCCTACCGTCCGACTTTTAGTTCCTGCCTTGCTAAATCGAGTATCCGGGCCGAGTCATGACACAAATTATCCAATTTAGACACCTGAAGACTGTAAAATGGTTGAACCATTAAAGGATGACTAGCCCAATCTGGGCATATCTTCCCCCTTGTGTGTGACCAGAGAAGTTTAATGGTGGTTACCAACAACAGCCACCACTACTAGCAACTAGAGAGATAACAAGCTTAACCCCCCCCCCCCCCCCCCCCCCCCCCCCCCCCCCCCCCCCCCCCACCAACCAAAAAAAAAACATCGAGCCTCCTAAAAACAAGCACACCAACGCTCATTACTAAGCAAATTAAAAAAAAAAAGTAAATTGTAGTTATTATGACGTCAATTTTCTATCAACAGTAATCCATAGACAATAGATTTCCATCTAGAGCAATCCAATAATCCACAAACAACTTCTAACTACAACAAGCCAGCAATATATGGATAGCAGCAAACCATTTTTATTGTGTAGTTAATTCAGAATTCCATAATTAAAGATTAGTTTTTAGATTTGTTTATTTCCCATAGAGTTATTTCTCTATCTCTTAATGTACTCATCATATTGTTTACACAGAACCAGAGAATATAATTCAGTCATAAAATCACTCAATCTCTACTCTCCTCTCCACCCATTGCAATTTTCAAGGCAATACATTAGCATGCTAATATTTTTTTCACCATTAAGAGGTTAATGAATTAAACTCAATCTCCATTTTATACTCATCCAATATTTTGCTAATCACTAACAGAGTATGCATTACAGCTGATAACTTTGAAGATGCTGATTTTAAAATGTATGTTTTAAAACTTTTTGAAATGATTTACATGCATTTCAAAACCTAAGGATATCTACATGAAACAATAGTGATTTATAATAATTCATATTCAATTCATACAGCTCATGGAGAAGAGTTACAAAATGACATAACAAAAGGTAAATCTACATGTGCAGCTCATCTTCATTTGGATTGTTGGTAGCTTCAAGCTACCAACCAAGAGGTCTTGGGTTTAAAACTTGCGTATGTGATGTGTATATGAGTTTGCCTTTAATTGGCTCACAAGTCTAAAAAAAAAAAAAAGTTAAATCTACACCATTAAATCATACCAGAACATCTCTTGTTAGATCCCAAAGTTGGCGTATGACGGTAATCCTGTCACTCAATGAAGGTATTTCTCCAAGAGCATAGGACTTCATTTATTTGTCATTAAACATGAAACAAAAACAAAAATTAAGTCATATTACAGGAGAAATGCTACGTTCACAAATATGAGAGAAATCATGTATAAGACTTTGATAGGGTAGAGGTTTTGCAATCCTACGAGAAAAAGGATTCATCATATGCAGCTTGATAACATAAGGGAAAAAATATAGCATAACCAATTCTCATCCAAATGTACATATAGGAAAATTTGAAAGCAACGAAAAGTACTCATTGAGGTTAAGTGCATTGTGGTTCAACGACTTTCATTCCAAGAGGAATCCACAATAAGACAAAACAGTATCACAATACCTAACAAAGTACGATTAAAAAAAACAGGGCTTAACAACTTCCAATGTATATCATAAGATACGTAAAAGTGCCCTATGAAACATACTTAGTGAATTCTAATAGGATAAAATATCAACCTATGGCAGCAAATCCAAAAAAAAATGAGGTCATCTTTGTCTTTAAAAATAAAAGTAGCAAGAACCTGATAAAAATGTTGTTTGCTCCCACGTTAACAATCAGCAATCCACTCAATAAAACATAAAATAGATTCAAAAAAACAAAACAACAATACAAGCTTTTATCCCACTATGTGGGGTCAGTCATATGAATATTTTTCTCTGTTGTGTCCTATTAAGAGGGATGCAACAAAAAAAAATTGAAAGAGAATAATTTAATTGACAAGACAACACTGGTTCCTTCCGGCTTCAAATTTCACAAAAAACATAAACTTTGCATCCAGTAAGGGATGTTCATCCAACTAGATGTATGAAAACATCTTGTGTTTAGGTCATTAAGCAACTTGTGTTTAGCTCATTCGTTAAATAACAACCCAAGTATAAGCATAATATTTAAGCTCAATTCCCTACTGAATCAACCACCCAAAAAAAAACTTCATTTGTTTGTGTTCGGCTCATATATATATCAAATATTTACAAACACAAACAATGAAAAAAAAAAAAAACTAAACTCAAATAGAGCTTCATCGATATATGAGCAACTCATTTACAACCCTACATTCAATAAGAGGAATACTTTATTCATGAAAACTATGGTACCATAATTAATAAGAAGAAGAAGAAGAATCAATTCTTATACATAATGCCAACACCAACAAGACAAATAGCCAAGTACCCCTTAGACAAGAAATAACCCCACTTGAGCATGAAATTCAAAATTTAATCATGGCACACCATATCACTAAACATACTATATTTTCAACCGCATACAAACTATATGATTGGGCAAACATACCCTACAATGGTTCTCACTTGAAATAAAGATGTGAGGGATCTTCTTATAGGCATGCAGATAAATGTTATATTCCAAAGTTATAATAATGAAGTCATAACTTAGGTTCTACTGAAATAGCCTAATCACCAAATTTTTAAACAAAATATAAAAATATTTAAAAAACAACAATCCTCACTATGTCTGCTCATTAAAAAAGTGTCCACGAGAAAATTATGATGTAAGGTTCTACTTTATTCATGACCATGCAGTGAGGGTCGTACATCAATTAGGATAACATCAAGAATCCGATTTAATATCGAGGTAAGGCCTATCAGGAATAAAAATTTTAAAGAGATGTATGTTTTATCTCTGCCATTGTAGATCTATAATTTAATTGCAACAAAATGCTTTCGAAAAATTTTGCATTTAAAATCTAAGCCTGTTCATTCAGCATTATATATAGAATAGCAGGAATCTTAAAATATCTACTTCTAGTTATCTTGCATGCCATTTAAGATTCTACGTTTGGAACAGCAAAAAACAGGTCTTGCAATATTGGAATCAAAACAAGAGATATAAGAAGGAACGTCACCACAAAAAATCAATCAGTTTAACAATTGCATATTTAAAATAATGCACACTAAATAATTTCAATAATCAATAGACCATCATTTATTATAGTTATTAACTATCAATATTATTATCATTAGTACATTAAAGGTATAAAGTTTTATGCTTTTCAGTGACTTAAATATTCTTAAAAATCATAAAAAATGGAGACTCACAGAGATAACAAGGTCATGCTTTCTCTCGCATTTTTCAAGATTATGGCTCAATGCTTGAATGTTATCATAGCTATGGATAATGGGCAACCCTTTCAAATCTACCAAACAACAAGTAATGATTGTAAGCAATTTATAGCTACATCAGTATTGCAGAATCAACACCAAAAAATGACAGTATAGCTTCCAAATACATTACATGTTGTAACAGCTATGCAATAAAATTTGCCCTTAAAAGCTCCACAAAAAGGTAATTTACTATAAAAATGAAAGCAAGAAAGCATAACAAATATGAAAAACAGTCAAGTAAAGATAAATCGCGGTTCTCTTAAGTAAGGTGATTGATTAAGTAAAATTGTAGCATTTACAGAAGAATATGATAAAGAAAAACAACATAAAATTTTTAAAAATCATTCAAGTACCAATTCTAACTCCGAAACTTTCCAGCGGTTTGAGAAAATAACGCTATCATTAAAAGCTAATTCTTTAAGAGGATATAGAGAAGAAAAACAATAGGTCAATGCTCACCTCCATTCAAATACATGTAAGTGTACACTCCAGGGAGACAAAAAAATAACACTTTGAAATAGTGGGTAGCAATTTTACCGTATATGTGATGATAATAAATTCCCTAACCATGCTACCACATTCCTTTTTCAGTAAATGACCCTGACAATTGAAACCCTATCTTCATGTCCTTGGAAACACTTCTATGGAGAGAATGTTCCAGTAAAGTAGGGCACAGAAAACCTAATTCTTCCAGAAAATCCAACTTCCATATCAAACCAGCACAACTTCCCTCCACCACCCACTGAGGTGCAAGCACATGGGCACAATTTAATCAAGGAATTCTGATGTAAGCAAGATTTCAAGTTTCCCCCTTCCCTATGCGGCTATCCCTTTGGTTTATGTGTGATGATTCGAATTCCATGCTTATTAAATGTTGTTTTGATGCTTCGGTTCCCCCCCCCCCCATTGACTCACATGTGGTATTTTGGTTTCCCCCTAAAAGTTGATGTTTTTGCTTTGGTTTTCCCTCCTACGGCTGTCCCTTTGGGTTCCGGTGTGCTGCAATTTTTATTTGTTTCTATTGGCTGATTTTGAGGTGCATTAAATACATGTATTAATTGTCTTTTTTACTTTTTTCCCTAAATAAGGGCTATTTTGTGGCTGTTTTAGGAGAGTTTTAGATATGAAAATTTGTGGAATGTAAAAACCTGCGGATGTACATAGCTTGCGAGCTATTGTCTTCTTTTCCCTTCTCCTCTTAAAATTTGTCTTGGTCTTCTAATCCCTTCTTCTCTATACACTGTTCCCGCCCATTTGTATCATTCTTCTCTAAAATATATATAAGTTTTATGGTTTATGTTTGTCATGTTTATGCTTAAGGAAGACGTTTAGTTTTTGCAATCTTAAAATTTGTGTTTGTATTGTGTTTATTTTGGTTGTATCAATTTGGTATCAGAGCCTTAGATTTTAATGTATATTCCTTTTTTTCTTTAGAAAAAATTTAAAAAAATGGACAAACATGATGTAATAGAATCTGTTGTTGACGAAAATATGCCAACTAATCGTGAAGACAATTCCAACAAGCAGATGGGTCCTGCCGATAGGAAGCTCTACAGATCCAATCCAAAACGAATTCTACAAAATTTAAAAAAAAAAAAAAAATTTTGTGCGCAGAAAAATATGAGAAGAGAAAGAGTCACAAGCCCAATTTACTCATGAAAAAAAAATTATTCAAAGAAGGTATGCGGCTTTTGCACAAAAGTTGGATTTGGCTCAATCTGCACACCTTGGAAGTCTAGAATCTTTTTCATCAGGAGATGAAATTCTTTCGCCAGGGGAGAATTGATGTAGGCAAGATTTCAGGTTTCCCCTTCCCTATGCGGTTGCCCCTTTGGTTTCTGTGTGATGCTTCAAATTCCCTGCTTGTTAAATGTTGTTTAGATGTTTCGGTTTCTGCCCCCCCCCCCCCCCTGGCTGATGTGTGGTATTTTGGTTTCCCCCTAAAAGTTGATGCTTTTGCTTCGATTTTCCCTCCTACACCTGTCCCTTTGAGTTCCGGTGTGCTACAGTTTTTATGTGTTTTTATTGGCTGATTTTGAGGTGCATTAAATACATGTATTAATTGTCTTTTTTACCTTTTCTTCCCCTATATAAGGGCTATTTTGTGGCTGTTTTAGGAGAGTTTTAGAGATTAAAATTTGTGGAATGTAAAAACCTACGGGTTTACATAGCTTTTGAGCTATTATCTTAATTTCCCTTCTCCACTTAAAATTCATCTCGGTCTTCTAATCTCTTCTTCTATATCCATTGTTCCCGCCCCATTTGTATCCTTCTTCTTTAAAATATATATAAGTTTTATGGTTTATGTTTATCATATTTATGCTTAAGGAAGACGTTTAGTTTTTGCAATCTTAAAATTGGTTTGTGTTTGTGTTGTGTTTATTTTGGTTGCATCAAATTCTTGCAACCTATATTTAACATTAATATTAGTGTAACGTATCCTTCCACCCTATGAAGATGAGGCCCTCAAGTTCAACAAAATGCCAGCAAATAAACCTAAAGAAAATAAAGTTCAATATCAAAAGGTAGGCTTAGAAATATCAAATGCACCAAACTATGCATAGATTCAATTAGGAGGTCATTTGGTTCAAATTTATATAGATAGTATCATTTTCTAATTTCTAAATAATGGTGTTATTCACATATATGTGTTTATATGCCAAATGCAAGATATTTGTTTCAATGTTATCTTGCTTATACAATTTAATGATTTGAATGAACCAATATTACGCTTTCTTTCTTCTTTTATGATATTTATTTTAGGCTTCATTTAAGATGGCTTTCTTACGGTTCTTAAAGCAGCTTTTTAGTACAAAAATTAAAATTTTTGTATTTGAAAGCTTCTTTAAGAAGAAATAAAAAAAACCGTCCCAAACGAAGCCTTAGTCGTCTAATAGCCTGATATCTAAATTTAGCGACTTTGGGCAACATATTTATGTCAACAGAATATGACTGACCAAAAATTTAAGAAATTGTTGTTTAAATATCCCACCAAACATAACGTAATGACATAATGTGATATGAAAAATGACAGTTAAACAAACCATCCTAGGTTTTTTTTTGTTAGCATACAAAGAAAGGCCTCATCTATTACCCCCAAAAAAAAGCATACAAAGAAAAGATGGATATTTTAATCTAAGAAGAGAATAAGGTAGAAGCGCTAATTTGCGGAAAATGCATCTCGTTCTGAGCTTACCTCTCAAAAGGCTTTGAGCAGCTCTTTGCATATCTTTTGATGGCTCCACCAAATTAACCCTCTCCAAAGCCTTGGGCCAGACCTCACGCATTGCCCTAAACAAAATTAAAAAAGATTCAAGAGATGATCAAATCCCATTAACACCCCACAACCTCAGAACGGAAAAATCTCATTATATACTCACGAGATGAATTCAAATTCTCACCAAATTGCCGATCCAGGACCCGCACCAAAGTCCAACACACTTGCAGGAGAGAAATCTGGCAATCTCCGGCGAACCTACAATCCACACTCTCCATTCACAAAACAAAATGATAACCAAAACAGAGAAATAAAACAATATAAAAACTTAAAACCTCTTTGAGAACCCGATGGCAGGCGGAATACACGGCGGGCATCCGCGAAGCAACGTAGGCAACGGTTTCATCCTCCTTATACTTCAACCCGATGTCTCCATACGCCGAGCGTATCTTCCACCGAGCACCGCCGTGTTCGATCGGCCTGAAGGGATCCTCGACAAGCTCACGTGAGACAGAGGCGGAGAGCTGGAGGTTGGTCTCCTTGATCCGGTTAAAGGACTGGGAGAGAGACAGTACCTTCCGATTCATATGCGATTTCTCCTTTTCTGATCAAATGCCCTGGAAACGATTAAAAATAGAGGAGAGAAAAGGATTTTGGAGACGGATTTAAGGAAAACAAAGGGTACCTCGAAGGAATTTTTTGATAGCACGTCGGAGTGAGAGCGGGACGAGATGAATTCCTTCGGATTGCTTGGCTGCTGCGCGGATGGATTCTGGCGTTAGCAGCTTCGTTGCGGCCGCAGGAACGATAGAGGAAGCCATGGGAACTACTGTCTTCAATGAGAAGCTTTTCGTCGTCGTCGCAATGGGATATTCTAGGTTTTAAAGAGGGTTTTTGAGGAAACGTTAAGTGGGAAATTATGAAGGCACTTCATAGGAAGTTGTTTACTTATAATTTTCTTTAAAATTTCACTATAGTTGAAGTACTTAACTTGCTAGTTCAAAATTCAATTGAAATGCAGTGTCAAGCTAGATGTTTAATATGAAACTTATAACTCTTCTTGATTTGAAGTTTGGCTCACAACTAAGATATTATATATTATAGTCTCATGTGTGTATTTAAACGCTACCCTTAATTTGTGAAATGCTTAGCTAAGCAATTCAAACAAATTTATTTATTTATGATTTTAATAATTTAAATTTCATTGTACTAACAGTATTTACGTGAGTTATGGGTGTCAATTTTTTACACAACCCGAAAATTCGACCTGAATTTTTTGGGTTAAGGTCATCCTGTTTTAAGAATGGGTTGGGTTCAGTCCCAATTTTTATGGGTCCCAAATTTTGACTCATTTCGAATTTCGGATCGGGTTCGGATCAACCCGAAAATCTGATTATGACCCGGTTTTGACCCGAAAATGGAAAGATGAGCTTTTGGCGGAACTCACGTCTTTCTCTCTCTCACGGCTTTGATCTGCCAACTTTAAAGCTGGAACTTTCGTCTTTCTCCCACAAATCTTGAAGAAGCATCAGCAGAAGCGGTGAGTTAGTAACCTGTGAAATGACTGACATCCTTCTGATGCCTTGATTCTATTGATTTTAAAGATCTAATTTTTTTGTTTGCCTAGATTTCGATCAAATTCTTCTTAGAAACTGCTATACCCAATAGCTCGATGATGGTGATTTGTTCTCTCTCTCTCTCTCTCTCTCTCTCTCTCTCTCTCTCTCTCTCTCTCTCTCTCTCTCTCTCTCTCTCTCTCTCTCTCTCTCTCGTCTTTATTCAAGCAGCCGCAGTTCGCCTGGGCAAACGAACAGCAGCAAAGCTTTGAGGCAATCAAAATTGCATTAACTTCAGCTCTGGTGTTGGTGTTACCTGATTTTAATAAACCATTCATGGTTGATACGGATGCATCTACGATAGACATCGGGGCAGTTTTATCTCAAGACAACAAACCGGTGGAGTTTTTCAGCAAAAAGTTATGTCCTTCGTGGCAGAGATGGACTGTATACGAACAGGAGTTATATGCTGTTGTTAGAGCCTTGAAACAGTGGGAGCATTATTTATTACACCAAGATTTCTCCCTCTGCAGCGATCACAAGGCTCTACAGTACATCAATTCTCAAAAGAATATTAATCGGATGCATGCTTGCTGGATCATATTCTTACAAAGGTTTACTTTTGTGCTGAAACATAAGAGTGGAGTGCAAAATCGGGTAGCTGATGCACTTAGTAGAAGCGCTGCTCTTATAACTAGACTACAAACTAAATTTTTCGATCTTGAATGCTTGAAAGAATTATATCCTGAGGATGACTATTTTAAAGAGCATTGGTCCAACTGCTGCAAATAGGAACCAGCCACCGAATATTCTATCTGCCATGGTTTCTTATTTAAGGGAAATTTATTGTGCATTCCTAGCTCATCCTGGAGACAACAGATTATTAAAGAAACTCATACGGGCAGTCTATCATCTCATTTAGGCCGTGATAACACGATCATTCAGCTGCAGCAGCGATTCTTTTGGCCACATTTAAGGTGAGATGTCTCTAAGTTCATTGAGAGGTGTTCAATTTGTCAAACTTACAAAGGGAGAGGACAGAACACCGAATTGTACCTGCCCTTGTCCGTGCCGGAGTCCATATGGGAAGATTTGAGCCTAGATTTTGTGCTTGGCTTACCGAGATTCAAGCATGGCAATGATTCGATAACGATCGTAGTGGATCACTTTTCAAAAATGGTGCACTTCATTGCTTGTAAGAAAACATTTGATGGTCTCAACATTGCCAAGCTTTTCTTTAAATAAATTGTGCACTTACACGGTATTCTGTGAAGCCTTATATCGGATAGAGATGTTAAATTCATTAGCCATTTTTGGCGAAAACTTTGGAAAAGGTTGCACACGCAGATCCAATTAAGTTCCTCATACCACCCGCAGACCGATGGCCAAACGGAAGTGGTGAACTGCACATTGGGTAATCTCTTGCGTTGCTTAGTTTAAGACAACCCCAAAATCTGGGCTGAATTGCTCGGCCAAGCAGAATTCGCTTTCAAATCCATGACGAATCGTTCCACTGGTATGTGACCATTTAGTATTGTTTATACTAAAGTACCAAATACAGTTCTTGATGTACAGTGATTCCAAAATGCAAAAGCAAGTCGGCTTCTGCATTAGTAAACAACTATATGAAATTCCTATCTAGTATTCGGCTGAAGCTGCAAGAGGCCAATGTAAAATATAAGCTTGACGTGGATGCCCATAGACAAGAAAAACTATTCAAGCCAGGAGATTTGGTGTTCGTCCGGTTGAAGAGAGAGCGCCTACCAGTGGGTGAATACTCCAAACTGGGCAAAAGAAAATGGGGGTCGTTTCCTATTAGCAGTAAGATCAATGATAACACATATATTGTTGATCTTCCGAAGGATTTCAACACATCCCATACTCTCAACGTTAAAGACATCTATGCTTATTCCCCTCCTGACGATAGTGTGACGCAAATTCACTCTGTTGGTACAGTTGTTCTTCTTGGTGGGGGCGAATGATGCAAAGCGTCTATTCTTATGGTGTTCGAGGAAGTATCTTATCCTATTAGTATCCTTTTAGTTATCCCGCTGGTGTTGCTGTGAGCTCCACTAGCTTTAGTGCTTTAATTAATTACTTAGTACATAATACACTTTTTCTGTTTTATACTTTTATTAGTATAGGGAAAAAGAGAAGGTATATACTAGAATTCCTGTAAGGAATACGGTAGAAGTTCATTTTGATCAATACTATTACTACACAAGTTATCTGTCTAGTATTTCGCTTGCTCGTCTTCTCTGTTCCTTATTCCTTCGCAGGTGCGCCGGCATCAGAAAGCCTAGTCTTTTTCCCAAAATCTAACTACATGCGGATCATGTCGGGTTAACCCGGACTCGAAGCAGTTCAGGTTCGTGTCTGAAAATTAACCCGTTTACAAAAACGGGTCAGATTCGGTACGGTCGAATAGTGCCGGGTAAAGTTTCGGGTTGGACCCGAACCCGACCCATGACCCAATTTTAGCAGCCCTAACGTGAGTACATAATAAAAGGAATAAGTGAATTAAATTGTCTAATTTCATGTAAAAATTTATGTTTTTTTTTTATATACACTATTTATTATATGTTGAAATATGTATATTCCTAAGATTATATTTAAATACAGAGCATCCACCTTGAAGAGCATCTGTTTTAGAATTGTTGAATTATTATATGAGAATGTTATTTGATGTTGAAATAAAAAAATTAATATGCATCATTTCCTTACATTCCTCCTACGGTACCCTCAAGATGTTTTGATTATCCATCATATGGTATCATGTTGGAGTGTGTGGGAAAAATATTTTAAATTGGGGAGCTTAAAGATGAGGTTTACTACATATGAGATTACAATTATCATTGGGCTTCCAAATCACGAAAAAGAAGTTCAAATGGTCAACGGAGCCTCACACCAAGTTGATCTCACCTTGAGTTAGAAGAAGTGAACAATACAAACATTATGTGGGTAAGTGTAAGAAGTGACAGTCGAATGAGCTAGGGCTTGAGGTGATGAAGTAGGGGTGACTTCTTATGCATTATCAGTATCATCCCCATGGACCACACGTCTCTTCTCATTTGAAGAGTTCATGGAAAGAGTGTTTGGTGAATGTAGATAAAATGTGACTAGGTGCTTCTAATTTGTCAAATCATAATTGATTTCTATTATATGGCTGATAAAATGATAAAGGATTAGATCTTGACAATGCTTGACCTTAGAGTTGTGAATAGAGTAGGGTTTAAAATATATTAAATTATCATTTTCATCTTATTAAATTTATGCGGGTCATGCACAAAGAGGTGACTATAGAGAGTAGAAGGGAAATGTTTATGCAATCACCAGTGGGAATGACATCTTGTTGAAGAACATGTTGAATAACACGAGCATTTTATAAATGTCCACTAACAAGAAGTTAATGATGTGGGAGCAGGAGAATTCTTAAGGACTTGTTTTATGAATGTCTACTTATAAGTAGGATCGATGACTATAATATGTGTGCAAACATCATTGTTAGAGATATGGAGGGTGTCATGCAAATCTTAATCGATGATAGATATTTACTTCCTATCAACTGAAGATTGCATGGCAATAAAGTTGGCATTTATACCTAGGTTCATAAAGAATTTAAAAAATAGTTTGAAGTGATTTTGATGGATAAGTGGAATAGGGAATTATAGTACCCATAAAATGATCTTAAATATTATAAAAAATATGTTCTTGAAGTATCAATTTTAGTTAGTGATGAATGATTGTTTATACCTCTCTTAGACAATGGGATTAACCATTGTTTAAGAAAATTGGTCATGCTATGAAACAAAAGATGATCTAGTGCCCCTGATCTTTTGCTTGCAATGAATGCTCTCTTAAACAATTAAGAAGGCTCTCCAGAAGGTTTGAGGGTTGAAGTACATATGAGTGTGGTGAGCAGAATATTAGGCTATTCATAGAGTTTTTATTTAATAGATCATACAATATGATTAGCATTTGAATTGATTGTCCCAAAGAATATTTTGAATAGGTTCAATCATATAAAATGATGTTTGATTATATATGATATGAATTAAAATGTACTTCTATGAGACTACTAAATATGATTTATGATGGTAAAATCACCATCATATAATATGATAGGGATTAAGCAATACGATATGGTTTGTATAATATAGTTTGTATCATATAATATGATTTACCAATTATTTTATTAATTTTTTGTATCTCCACTAAAGATAATCCTCAATAAGAACTATCAAGTAATTGAATATAAACACAAAATCATGAACATGAAATTAAAAAAACACATCATAACAAAATAAGAGATTAATATCAGCTAAATACATGTGCAAAAAAAAAGAAGAAGGGAAATTTACATACATTACACTATATTTCTAACTTTTTACATATCTAACACCTCAAACATTAATATTTCTCTTATACCACCGTAAACTCATACTTTACATCATTTCTACCACTCCATTTCGCAGACCATTAGAGGGGAGGAAGGTAAAGTCTGTAGCGTGCTCTCATTTTTGTTCCAAATGATTTTATTTGCTCAGTGGCTGGTATTTTGTCCGTTCCCTTAGACTTATTTAGGACTGTGTTGAAAATGTTATGCTTCCAATAACATTTCATAAAAAAAAAAAAAAAAAAAAAACTTACCCACGATAGAAACCTGATCGCCAAAACTAGTCCGTTAACCTCACAACACAGTTCATAAATTTCAAAGCAGGGAAGCATTTTTAATTTTTTTTAAAATTTTAGAATTGTGTTGAAAATCCACGCATGAAGATAGTTTGTTGTAAACTTGAAGTATAAGGTACTGAATGACGCGCTTAAACTTAGCTTTGCTTGATTATTTATTTTTCTGCTTTCTGAGTTTCCTTAAAACCTGGCGAACTTGTTTGCTTCCCTGCTTTTCCAGATATAAGCAAGGTTAAAACCTACTCTGAATTAGATTTTTTTTATAAATCTAGATTTTGTATTAATAGAAATTTTGCTCTTTCCAATTAATTCAGAGCTTTGTGTAAATCTAATGTAAAAATCAGATCAAATATGATTGCTAATTGCATATGTATAAATATAATATTGTGCCTTTATTCAGGTTTTGCAAAGGTTTTAATAAGTTATTTGAATTCATCCATTATAAAAAATCAATCGTAGCATTCGAAGGTTCACTTCCATTGCCACCTAAAATGTGTCGTGTAATACTTGCCACCGATGACTTAACAGTGGAAGACAGTTTTATATGTGTGTTTATAATCAAAGTGAGAATGATTGCAGTTACTTTAAATGGGTAGATGATGAAGAACAAGAAGAGCCAACTTATGTCACATAGTATGAATTTAAGGCATGTGACTCAAGGAATTCTAAGAAGCTCTACTTGATTCTTCTTATGATGAAACTTTTTGTAGTTATGGTTTTTATCAACATTAAAATATGAGTTTATTTTGGCTAATGCTATATTGTGTTGAAGCATATGTTGTGTTAAACCTTACCTGCTTTTATGGAATGTCAAGAAAAAATTTGATGTTTTTTGCAGAAATGATGTATTTTATCCTTCCATTGTATGAAACAAAAATCTATATTTTTAGCTTCTGTGGAATGAAAAATACTTGGGGCAATGGAATAATTAATTTTTTTTCTTGTGTTATAAGAAATATATTCAATTATTAACCAATGAGCGAGAAGCTTCATCCTTAAGTAGTTTTTAAGTTACATATTAACTTTTACGAAGCTCCAGCTACAAGAAAAGGAATAGCCATGTTACTAATGCTCTAGATGGCTAAAACAAGGAAAAATGAGATTGCTAATTTTAAGACTTATATACGTTAATGCTCTCAAAATCAAATTGTCTCAAAAATTTTGCCCCATACATTTGTCTCAAAAATTATCCAAAAATACATTTGAGTTTGCATAGTTAAGTTTGAGAACAAAAGCCTAAAGAGAATAAATGTATCAAAAAATATATTTGTTTCAAAAATCTTCAACATATGAATACTCGTACTCCACTCCATCGTTGAACTCCTCAATAGTTCATCTACTTACCATCTTTGTACGTTTCGGTAATTGGTTCTTTCATTGTGTCATTGTGTCATCTTTGATCTTCTATAATGGGTTCTTGCATGTGCTCTGATGATGCCCCCCAAAGGGAACACCTGCTACATTTATGCACTTTCTTATCTTTTTCTAGAAAATTTGGTAATCTTTTTTTTTTGGGTCTCCCTCTAGGTCTTGACGTGTTAGGTACCCCAATATCCACAACATCTTGAACTACTTGCCATTGATCTTTATCAGGTAATGTAGCTATAGCTCCCACGTATGCTATCATGTACCTAAAAAAATAGGAAGAAGTGTTCACATGCCATGGAAAGGTAAGGAAGTCAATAAAACTATAAATATGATAAAGTTACTTATAAACATAGTACCAATCATGAATGTATGTATGCCATAGTGGATGCTCCTTTATCCCAATGAAGGCTATAGTGTGAATGCAAGGAAGTCCTGTTAACTTCCAAATCTGGCATGTATTGAATGCACATATTCTACCTCAGCCTTGGAAATAGTAGATTGGTGAATTAACATATGTTCTTTTCTTGCAGTAATTTCTCTTATGTATTCTTTTTCTTGAGGAACTAATTCACGTTGCCATGTTTATACTCATCATCTTACATGCCGCCCTTTGCCCCGTAAGTTTACCACGAATTATGTAAATTAAGTCAACAACTAGTTTATTTCAAGCATCTACTATCCATGCATTGAATGATTAGGCGAAGTTACTAGTATTGGTAGCACTGTATATCCCTAACATAAACTGGCTTTGTGACCACTTATAAGGTAAGTTTGTAATGTACACATAGATAGTTGGGTTCAAAACACTCAGTTAAACAAGCATGTCATTGTACTATGTGCTAGTATATACATTAGATGCTGCCCAAGCCAATTCTTAGAGTTTATGACCATATTTATAGTGATTTTTTTTTTCAAATTCTTCCACAAATGATGAATACACACTCTATGCTTAGCTTCAGGGTAAACTTCTCTAATGACATCACCCAAACCCTTTTTCATATCTGAAATAAACGAAAGATGCTCTATATGAGGGTCAATACTCTTTACCAAGTTCTGAAAGAACCATAACTATGTCTATTTAGATTCAGTCTCAACGATGGCAAATCCTAAGGGAATAAACCATTATTATTGTCAAGTGAGGTAGCTGATAAAAGCATACCTAAATGCTTTGATTTGAGGTGACATGCATCCAAATTGATAAGAGGTCTACAACCATATAAGAATCCATATTCACAAACCTTAAAGCAAACATAAAATCTCTAAAATGAATTATCATGACTGACATATGTGTATGTGATATGCGAACCCGAATTTCTACTAATCAATTCAGCATGTAGTGCTGGAACCCATTTATAATTATCATCTATAGAGCCAAATATATTGTCATGAGCATGCTCCCTAGACCTCCACAACTTCATGTAAGATAATAAAAGATTCTATTTTTTCTCTAATTGTTATAAATATCTATTAGAGGAATGTCAGGATTTTTCTTGACTATCTCTTCAATCTCATTGACAACTCATGCAGTTGTGGCTAGTTTATTCCCAGCAAGATTGATCATAGGATAAGTGTGAACACCATAAACTCTCCACATTTCAAAAGTTTGAGTGTCTTCCTACATAGAAGCTTGAATTCTCTATTCGCAACCTTAATAAGAACATGTAGCAATGACATGTTTCTTGTCACTTGCCTTTATCTTGATTCCAAAATTCTCCATGATGACAACTAACGGTAGAGCATGCTTGAAATGTTTTACGCTAAGAAAGAAGGTGCCAACAGCTATATCCTTATAACATAAACTTGGAGCAATTGAAATTCCCTCATTATGGTTAAAATAATATTTAACCATCTGCTTGGAAGTCACAACTTCCCTAAGATTAAAAATTGATTCATGTCCTTCAACTTCTTGTACTGAAATTACTATCTCAACACATAAATTTTTGTTGGATGCTTTTATCAACTCAGCCACCTAAATGTCACAAATTATATCTTTGTATTCCTTCGATGATTTACTATATATATATATATATATATATAATAATAATAATAATAATAATAATAATAATAATAATAATAATAATAATAATACATATTATACGAATGCCCCTTAAGCCAAGGATATATTTTAGTAATCTCGCCTCTAGGTGCATAAATAGTCAGTTGACCTTTCTCAAATTTAACACTCTTTTTGTTTGCCACCACATACCTCTTTTTATGTTGCTCATTGGTTTGAACCTATTTTCCTCTATATTTAAAAACAAAATAAAAATACTCTTTCGGTTTGGACCACATCTTCACTGCTCTGAATTAAAGCACGATTTCGTTCTAATATCTGTTTCAAACAATCTACTTTATTATATTCAAACAATAAATAACATAACATAAATTTTCTTTCTTCTTACACTTAATATGACCTTTAATTAGAGATTTTAAAAAACATAAAAAGCATAAATGTATAAATGTAACAGAAATGGAATATGGGTTATTTTGTTAAAATGACCACTATACTTATGTTATTTTGTTGGTTATACATGGAGCTTACAAGAAACGGAATTGGTTTGTTGGCTTATAAGCTGGAAAAACTATGTATACTACATGTATATTAAATTTAAGAAGAAAGAGGATATTTCAATTGACTCTGTATATTAACCCCATAAAATAAACTCTGTATATTACTTGGTGCCCCAAACCAAAGTTTGCAAGCAGAACCAATGACGCTAACAATGAGTAGAGTTATTCGCGAGTAGCGAGCATAGGTATTCCTTATCAGTTGTACTCACGAGCATAAGTATTCATAAGTTAGTTTGTGTTTACTCTGCGCGAATGGGAAAATTTGGCGGGAATATATATGTCGTGAGGTCCGACCTAAACAGAGTGGTAGAAGTGATGTAAAGTATGAGTTTATAGTGGTATAAGAGTAATATAAATATTTGATGTGTTAGATATGTAAAATGTTAAAAATATAGTAGTATGTTAGCAAATTTCCCAAAGAAGAAATACAAATACACATATATCACTAAATAAATTTATACATATATAATAATGACTCTTAATCTCATTCTAAGTGTGCTAAATTTGCCATGACTAAGTGGTTTTGTGAATATATATACTAGTTGATTCTTTGTCTCAATAAACTGAATATTCACAACTCCTTTTAGTACATGATTTAATAAAATGATGACAAATATTAATGTGTTTAGTTTGTGATTGTAGAATAGAATTTTTTGATATAAATTGCACTTGTATTATCTCATATGATTAGTATGATATCTACTTATATACCAAAATTAAGAATTTTTTGCTTAAACCATAAGACCTTGGCAACAAACTTCATACTTTTATATATTTTGTTTCTAATATAAATAGTGCTACTAAAATTTGATTTTGATTTGAGCATCAAACAAGAGAATGTCCTATTGACTAATAAGTGTTTAATGTGTTCTTTCTATCAATTTTTCATCCTGTAAAGTCATTATTTGAATACCCTACTAGAGTAAATGGTGCGCTACTCCTAGAATATTAAATACCCATGGTAGGTGTTCCTATGTGATATCTAAGAATTTATTTACTATGATCATATATGATTATATTAAGCCATCATGACAACATGTACAAAAACAAGTACTAAATATGAGATTTGGTCAATTTATAATGAAATAAAATAATGATGTAATCCCCTGTATTTTTTGATTCAATAAATTTTCACTAAGATTATTATCTAACTATGCGATCTAGCTCATTGGGGAATTTAAACTTTACATCCTTTTATGTTAAACTTTGTAATCAATTTACTTATATAGTTTATTTGACTTAAAAATGTGCCATTTTTCTTGTTCAATATTAAATCCAAGAAAATATGTTAATTAAGCCATCCTACTAATCTCAACGTCATGATTTATTAAATGTGAGAACTCTTAATATAGTTAGTTGTTTATCGTGACACCCAAGGGTCTAAATTTAAACGAATAGCCTATTTACTTATTAATTAATCTATTAGAGTCATTAATCACTTTTAATTAATATAATCATCAGCATAAGCAACTAAAATTATATACATCAAAATATAAAACTATATTCATCTCTCAAAATTCATACACATAAGCCAAGATATCAATCATTATATTCATTTCAATTTTTTAAGCTCTTGACTATAAAAGAATAAAACTAAAAATATTCATTTCAACTTTCTATGCTCCTAATTTGTCCTCGCTTCACTAGATCCTGACCTCTTCCTAAAAACATGTAAAATCATAGAGTGAACCAACAGCTCAATAGGTTACTAGATATTATAACTGAAATCAATGCAAGGTACTATGAACAATATGCATGTAATCATTCAATCAATCACTATTAGTATGAACATATAATTACAAAAAAAAATGTATCATTCAATGAAACACTAACATGCCATATGATCAATAAATATTAATACAACTGTATATTTTAAGAGTAATGATTAGTAATCAAGTGAATAATGATCAATAAATCCTATCAATCATATACCCACCAATTAAAAAATAATTTATAGAGTATCTTATTACATTATTACACCTATCATAATCATATGTATGTCATATAGTGTCTATGATATGCATTTATATCATATAAATCATGTGATTCATATATATTTTGTGTGTGTGTGTAATATATATATATATATATATATATATATATATATATATATATATATATATATATATATATATACTATTGTAATATTTCATAGTGTCAGTTGATATTGCTTCGAATAATTACCGGGCCATTCAATTTCTAAAGGATAACTTTCATGTACAAAAGAAGTTGTTTTTCGGAGGAAGGATATTTCACGCTTGTTATTGTGCACATATCATGAATTTGATGGTAAAAGATGTGATTACAAATGTTGAATTTATGGCAGAGAAAATCCGTGACATAGTTAGCTTTTTAAATACATCAGAAGGGAGACTGGTTCGATTTGTTGATGTTGTTCAATAGTTCTAGTTACCAATTAGAATAATTAGGAATTATCAAACAACGTGGATTTCATCTTATAACATGCTTACTATGACTCTCAAGTTGAGGGAGGCATTCTCCTCGTATAGGGAAAGGGATCCAATTTATCATAACTGCCATACAGAAGAGGAATGGAATAATATAGAGAAGGTGTGTGATATTCTTGGATTTTTTAATGAAGCAACAAATATTATTTCAGGTGCTGAATATCATACTTCAAATCTATTTTTGTCCTAAATATGCACCATAAAAAGGTTCCAGATGACGACTCGATATTTGTTAATGTATTTGTTAGATACATAACTAAAAATGAAGGATAAATTTGACAAATATTGGGGCAAATGTAACCTTCTAATGACATTCGATGCTATATTGGATTCAAGAATGAAATTTCTTGTTATAAAGTTTGCATTTCCTATGATTTACGGAGTTGATAGTGCATATAGTATATCATATGTTCTTGCATTATTGTATGAGTTGTATGAAGAATATGTAACATGCTTTAAAAAAAGAAATTAAAGAGGTAAGTGACACTTTTTAGATTAGGAAGAGATGCTTCAGTTGGGGAAAGTAGCAGTTCAAAAATGGCTCAAGAAGGTAGAGCAAATAAATATAGTAGGTGACTTGATTTCACAACTTATGTATATGGAAAAAATTCATACGAAACATACAAAATCATATTTAGATATTTATCTGGAAGATGGTCTAAAGATTTATCCAGCTGGTAGGACACTCGATGTTATTGCGTGGTGGAAGAGCAATCAAATGAAATACTGCATATTATCAAGATTGGATGTAGACATATTATTAATGTATATTAGCACAATTACTTCATAATCTAAGTTCTTAGTAGGAAAAAGAGAGTTGTAAACATGTATCATTCTAAATTAGGTGTTGAAATGTACAAGCTTTGATAAGCAAGTCAAATTGGGTTCGTTCTCACTATGGGTTAAAGGGTTGGACAAATGTATTTATTTTTAATACTTTAATAAAATTTTAAAAGATTATTTTATCACTAACATACATAGCATAAAGAGGATGATGAAAAGAATGACATATCATTATTGTGCCCTTAACATCATTTTCACAGTAAATTGCATCTTATTCAATTTTTTTCTAATGAATGCTACATTCAAATGAATTAATGCTTTAATAAATTTTAAATGGTTTATAGATTAGTACCAAACTTTATGAGAAGCTGCTAGAGGCTTGGAAAAGTGAGTTTTTAATGTTTTTCAAATTACGTATGTTATGTAATTTCGGTTCAGTTAAATTTATGCAAAGAAACTAATTATCTGACGCAACGTCTCTTTGGCTCTGGCTCTCGAGGTGTTTCTGTGGCATTTCTAGGGTTCTTCTTCGGGTGTTTGGTTGGTGGCTTCTTGCTTGGATTTATATGATTTTTTTCTCGTTTCTTCTGTTGTTTCACTATAGTGTTTAGGGTGCTTGTTTAGCGTGGTGGGTCTCTCTATGAGCTCTCAGTTTTCTGTGGCTGTGTTGTAGATTTTTTGTTTGCCCTTGCTCTTTTATTGTGTTTTTCTATGTTTCCTTTGTTGTTTTTTATTCTTCCATTTTGATTTGCCTTTTGGTCTTCACATTTTTGGGGGATGACAACCCCGTCGTCATCTAACCCTACTTTACTGACTATTCTGAATAACAAATCTCACTCCTTCAAGGATGTGCTTGTTGGTTCCTCTTCTTCTTCTTCCCCCTCCCCCCTTTCATTTTGTGTAGTCTTCATTTAAGGGTTTCCCGACCTTATTGTTTGAGGATGCAGTGGTGTCACAATTAGCGGCCCCCTTTGCTCTTACTCTAGTTGGTAAATTTTCTCTAAGGCGTCCTAATCTCGATGTTATTCACAAATTTTTTGTGAACTTGAAACTGTCTGGATATTTTTATATCAGTTTGCTTGATCCACGTCATGTGGCGATCCAACTGACTAATAACTTGGATTACAACCGAATTTTCTCTAGGAGATCTTATTACATTCAGGCTTGTCAAATGCGGCTCCTTAAATGGACTCCTGATTTTGATGTCTGTGAGGAATCTCCTATTGCTCCTGTTTGGGTCTCTTTCCCAAATTTTAGACTACATTTCTTTAATTCTCAAGTCCTCTTTGGTTTTTTCTTCCATTTTGGGTCGGCCTCTGCAAACTGACAAGGCTACGGCCTCTATCTCTCAGCCATCTTCGGCTCATTTTTTGGTTGAACTGGATATTTCTAAAAAATATCCTATCAAGATTTGGATAGGTTCTGAATTAAATGGCTACTTTCAAAAGGTCGAATTTGAAAACTACCCTATCTTTTGTTCTCATTGTAGGATGCATGGCCATGGTTTGAGTGATTGCTTTAAATTACATCCGCACCTTAAGAAGGATAAAGAGAATGTTATACTTTCTAAAGTGCAGGAGGGTAAAGGTAAAATATCTCAGGAGGGTACTTCTAATGATCAGGCTAATGCTGTTTTGAATTAGTATGTGGTGGGTGGTAAAGGTGAAATGTCTCAGGGAATTGAAGTGGTTCTTCCTTAGTCTCGTTCCTCTCAAGACGATCCTTCCCCTTCTCTTGATGGTTATTTACTTAATGCTCAAACCATGGAACCTATTATGGATACCACATCTATTCCGACTGTTGGGGAGAAACACATTTTACCTACCAATCTTAATAGCTTACCTCCTGATCTGTCTATTCCTTCTGACTCTCAACATGCTCTGTCTCAATTAGTTATTTATGATATTAATACTAACTGCTCTAATTCTATTAATCCTTTGATCGTGAATGAGCAGGTTATTCATCTAATCTCTGAAAGAGCTATTTCTATTTTTCCATAAAATGATTTTCCTCATCAAGAGATTCAACCAATTACCAAAACTGTGAGTATGAAGGAATTTATTGAAGGAGTTGTGAGTAATGTTTCTACCATGGAGGATGGTGTGTTCTATTTGGAAGGTGAGCCTTCAGGTAATATTAATATTAATAATAAGCTTCCTTTACCTGATCATTACCATTGTGATGCTTTTACTGATACAGAGGTGGATATTTTGTCAAAATACTTTACTAGAGAAGATCATGATTTGAGCTTCTCCAAGGGGCGTGGCAAAAGAGGTAGAAAACCAAACAATGTTGTATTACAGTCTCCTAGAAGCACACACTTGCATACTTCTCATTAATTTGTTTTTTATGTTTAACGTAATTATTTGGAATGTCCCGGGCATTAGTTGTCCCTCTTCTAAGGTTAGAGTTAAAAATTTATGCCATATTCATATGGTGTCTATTCTTGTCTTGCTTGAGCCTCTTATTTCTATGGATAAATTACCTGGTACTACTAAATTCCTAGGTTTTAAAAATGCTAAATCGAATGTTGCTAATAAAATTTAGCTTTTTTGGAAGGATTATGTTATAATTGATATTATTGGGGATTTTACCCAAGTTTTACATTGTAATATACATATTGCTAATTTTCAATGTTATGCTTCTTTCGTTTATGCTGCTTCTTCTCGTTATACTAGAAGGATTTTATGGGATCAATTTTTGCAATTTCATAGTATTTGCAATCTTCCTTGGCTTATTGGTGGTGATTTTAACACTATTTCTAACTCGACTGAGTATATTGGGGGTTCCCTCCCCATATATAAGTCGATGGAGGATTTCAATGACATGATTACGGATTGCAACCTTATTGACATTGGTTTTTCTGGCAATAATTTTACTTGGCATCGTGGTCATTTGTAGCAAAGGCTTGATAGAGTTTTATTCAATAATGTTTGGCTTAATTCTTTTGAGTTTACTAAGGTTGATCATCTTAGCCATTCTCTCTCTGATCGCTCTCCTTTTCTGATTCATATTAAAGATAGAGCTAGAGGTTTTTCGTCCCAATTTAGATTTTAAAACATGTGGTTGCTTCATGATTCTTTTCTTGACGTGGTTCAGATTAATTGGCATGCACCACTTTTTTCGGATGATTCTATTGTGGGGATGAATAGACTTTGGCTTAAACTTAAAAGGTTGAAGCAAGTTTTGAACTGGTAAAATCATAATGTTTTTAAAAATTTGTTTTCTAATATTTTAATTACGGAGGATAGGGTGCACTCTTATGAGGATCTTTGTCAGTTGGATCCCTCTGGCCCTAACCTCTGCCTTTTGAAAGAGACTAAAGCTGAGCTTTTTAATCATCAAGCTCAGGAATAAATTTTTAGGAAACAAAAAGCGGTTGTCAAGCATTTGGCTGAAGGTGATAATAATACCAAATACTTCCATGCTTTGGTTAATAAGAAACGGGTTATTAATTATATTCATAAGATTTCTCGTGAGGATGCCTCTTTTTTTTAGGTTATTAATGAAATTTTTAACTTGGATGTTAATCATTTTCAAAACCACCTTAATAAAACTTTTACTCCTTTTTTTATCTCCAATCCTTTTATTATTCCAAATGTTGTTTCTTTGAGGATAGCAGTGACTTATCTAAATCTCCTTCTCTTGAAGAGGTTAAAGATACTCTTTTTGGTATGAATATGGATTTTGTGGCTGGTCCGGATGGTTTTACTAATAAGTTTTTTCAAAAAGTGTGGCCTATTATTTATATGGTTATTTTCTCTACAATCACTAATTTTTTAATGGTAATCATATTCCGAAGTTTTTTTCTTCTACTGCTATTGTGTTTATCCCCAAGAATAATATTGTGAATTACTAGAATGATTTTAGCCTATTAGTTTGTGTACTATTTTTTATAAACTGTTTTTAAAATTTTGATGAATATGTTAAATGTCTTGTTGCCTAAGCTTATTTCTCCTTTTTAAATGGGTTTTGTCAAAGATCGTGCCATTACTGACAATATTCTTTTGGCGTAAGAATTTTGTCAAGACTGGATGTCAAGGTTAGAGGGGGTAATATTATTATGAAATTGGATATTGCTAAAGCTTATGACAATGTTAATTGATCTTTTATTTACAACATCATGGCCTTATTTGGGTTTGATTACAATTTTATCTCCCTCATTAAGACTTATATTGAAAGCCCGTGTTATTCCATTTTGGTGAATGACAAGAGCCATGGTTTTTTTAAGGCTTCTCATGGGCTTAAGCAAGGGGATCCCATTTCCCCTGCGCTTTTTATTATTGCTGCCGATTACCTTTCTAGGGGTCTTGTGGATCTTTTTATAAATGCCCTAGTCTCTATTTCAGAACTCTTGGCATGATTAAAATCTCTCATTTATGTTTTGCTAATGATTTCATTGTGTTTTTAAGGCTTCTAGGAATAAGATTACCAAGATTATGACTTTCTTTGTCCATTTTGTGTCGGTTAGTGGTTTGGCTTTTAATAAGCATAAGTGCAATTTTATATCGGCTAAGAATATTCCTATTGATCGTATTGTGGCTATTAAGAATGCGACTATCTTTAATCAAAGTTTTTTGCTTTTAAATACCTGGGTATTCCTCTGTATAAGGGGAGAAAGAAGTATTTTCTCTTTGATGACTTAATTGCTGTGATCCAGAATAAATTATCTTTTTGGGATTCTAATTTTCTTAGCTATGGTGGCTGTCTTACTCTTATTAAAAGTGTTCTTTGCTCTATTCTAATTTATAGCTTTCAAACTCTCCTCCCTATTAAGATTGTGTGTTATAGAATTGATAGAATTGTTAATAAATTTTTGTGGAAAGGTTCTGGGAACAATGCTAAGATTCATTGGTCGTCTTGGGGTAAATGTTGTGGTCCTTTACAAGAAGAAGATTTAGGGTACAAAACTATGTTTGATTTGGTTTTCGCTTTTTCTTTCAAGCTTTGGTATAATTTTAGGGCCAATGTGAGTCTTTGGGCTAATTTTATGATGGCTAAGTATTGTGGTGGTAAACACCCCACCCTATGTACTTCTAGTATTGGCCACTCTAAAATTTGACAAAGGCTCTATTCTGTTAAATGGAAGGTTGAGCAGGATCTTGTGTGGGGCCTAGGTAATGGCAATATTTTCTTTTGACAAGATCGTTGATTGAATGGCCAGTCGATTGATTCTTTATTGAATTCTTTTTCCATTGATAATGTGAAGGTTAATTACTTCTTTCCTAATAATGGGTGGGATCTAGAAACACTCTCTGCTGTCCTCTCTGACTTTATTATTCAGCACATTTTAAAGATTCCTCTAAATATTACTTCCATGGATGTTTTACTCTGTTCTCTCTCTAAAGATGGTTTGTTTAGGGTTAAAGATGCTTGACATTCCCTTAGATAAAAAAATGAGTCTTCTAAGCTTTTTAAAATGATTTGACATAAAAGCCTTCCTTCTACAGTTTCTATGTTTATTTGGAGAATTTTACATAACTTTATTCCCACATATGAGAACTTGAGGCATAGAGGTTTTATCTTTCCCTCTAGTTCTAATGTTGTTACCATGTGGATAATATGCATCATGTTTTCATCTCTGGTCCCGTTGCTGTGAAAGTTTGGTCTCATTTTGAGGATATCTTTCATTTCAATTGCTTTTCTACTAGGATTTCTATTTACACCTTGCTTGATTTTTGGTTTATCAAGTCTAAAGGCCATGTCAGAAATGTTATTCCTTCCCTTATCCTTTGGTTCCTTGGGCTGGAGAGAAATGACTCTCATTTTAATAGGGTTACTATGAATTATCAAAGAATTATCCATAAAGTTAAGGATAAGGTGGTTGTCCTTTTCTTTGCTAACTTACTGTCTGTTAAGAACTTTAGGAATTTCTTTTTTACTTTGTCCATTTTTGGAATTAACTTAGAGGTAAATTTTTGTCAAAGGATTTCTAGAAGCATTACTTGGGTTAAGCCTAACACTAATTCTGTTAAATTAAATGTGGCGGGTGCTGGTTTGGGTACTACTGTTGGTTGTGGTGGTGTCATTGGAGATCATAATGGCATCTACTTACTGGGTTTTGCTGGACCGATTGCTAATGGTAGTGTTAATTATGTTATTTCTTATGCCATGCTTTACGGCTTAAGCCTCTGTGCTAATCTTCATATCAGTAACGTGATTTTGGAGGTGGGATCCTATTTTGATTATAATTTTATTACTCATAAGGAGGACAGGATTTGTCCTTCTGCTATGTTTTACATTCGTAGGGATATTAAGGATATCTTGAATACCCTTAATTGCTCTTTCTGTCATTTAGGAGGATGGGAATGTGTGTTCTCAGTCTATTGCCTCTTTAGGTTGTGATTTAAATGGTATGACTGAGTTGGATTTTTCTCAATTGCCTATTCGTATTAAAGGCCTCCTTAATCTGGACCAAATTGGTTTATCTTATGTTAAGAATTAGCTGCAAGCTAGAGGTGTTTTTGGTTGCTTACTTGTTGTTGTCCTGTTTTCTTACTGTTGCCTGCCCTGATTTCAGGGGGCCTATTTTGGATTGCCTTGTGGGTTTTTACCTAACCGTTTGGTTGGGGCGTTGGTTTTTGTGTTCTCTTTTTGTTGTCGTGGCTGTTGGTTCCTGCATTTTCTTTTATGATTTTGTCTTGGTGCTCTTTGGTGGGGAGTACTCGAGCTGGGGCTTTGCTGGGTGCACTGGGTTGAGCTATGATTATAATTTTAATTTGAAGCTTAACCCTTTTGTTGCTCTCCCTCCTCATATCTAGATTGTGAGGCTTTCGGTTGGTTGTGGGGCCTTGGGATTGCTGATCTTGTGGAGGGGTTTGATGATTGGCCTTTTGTTTGTTGGGGTGCTGAGGTCTTTTGGTTGTTGGTTTTTTAGGTTGGTGGGGATTTGGATGTTGTGGTTCTCCCTATTTGGGCTTTTTGCTGGCCTTCTAGGATTTTTGTGTTGGATTGTCTCTACTTGTTTTGTTGTTCTCCTAAATGAGGTGGATTTGATGTGGGTTTTTGGGTGTTGTTTCCTTGGCAGCTTTCAGTTTGGTTTGGGCTGGAGTTTGGAGAGGAGGTGGTGGTGGCTGGGGCTGTTTGGTGGGATGGAGCGGCATAAGGTTTTGCATTGTGATTCTTGTGATTTTCTGTTTAACCTGAGCACTATTAGCCCATCCCCTCATTGCTTATACTGCCTCTCCTCTAGCTTGTGGCTTGTTACTGTGCTGAGTTCTTGGCTTTGTAGTATTATTATTATTCTGCTCTAGAGCTGTTTAGTCCCGGTTACTATCTATTGGGATGTTTTTAGATTATTGGTTTATTCTTTTTCCTGTGGTGTTGATTTTATCTATTTTCATTTGGTTCTTTGATATATGGCCTGTACTTATGAGTGGACTCTGATGTTTCCTTGTTGTTGGAACTTTCTTGGTTGGTATATGACTCATCTTTTGGGCTCTTTATTTGTTTGGATATATCTGGTGCTCTGCTTTCTATTTTGCAGGTTTCTTTTTTTTGCCGGTCTATGCTTTTGACAGGGAGCTCGTGTTGATCGTCATTTCTTTGCTGCTCTCCTTTTTGGGTGCCCATTGTTTGTGCACCATACATTGTACTTAGGTTGTTTTGTTCTCTTGTGTAGTAGGGATCTTGAGCTCATAGGTTCTTTTGCTTTTTGCCTTGTAGCTCTTGCGAGCAGTAGTAAAGTTGAGGTCCCTTTAAGGATCATGTAATTCTGTTTTTTAATCAACACGTAGGTCCCCTTGTGGGTTTCTTCATGCTAGTTAAATTCCTGCTACCATTCTGACCTTTGGTTTTATATTCCTACTGTTAGTTGTATTGTTGTGTGTGTAGTTGAATTTGAAATCTTAGACAAATTTATATGCTTATAATTAATTCGTGTGATATTGAATTCTTGCTTGCAATCCTACTGGTTTACAAAACAAACAAGTTGATAATGGATATTCGTCTAGCACTCCAGCCTTATGTGAAGAATATAGTTACCATTTCTAGGCCTTAACATTATTCATGCTGGAGCTACAACATATCACATTGAGTCCATTGTATAAAATAGAAATTTTTTGGAGATTATTTTTGTTAACAAGCTGAGCTCGAGATTCGGACACACGAGTCGAGCTCGAACTTGAGTTTTTGACTTGAGTTGAATTCGAGCTTGAGTTTGAGCTTGATAAAAAATACATGAGCCTAACTCGACCTAATACTGACTACGAACTCAACTCGCCTTTTTTATACCTCTAGACGGACCCACAAATACCTAAACTTGTGTCAACCGGAACTCTAGCAGTATACGACCCGCCACTCCTCGCGTTGCATAGGATACAATACAAGTATCAAGAATTCGGAAAATGAGTTAATGGAAATCGGCGAGGTATGGGCCATTTCAAACCACAGATTGTAGACTTTCCACGTGTCGCGTTATGGACGTTAGAAATTTTCAGTCGATTACGCTGAGTTGTAGCGGATCTAGCCTGGCTCGCATGCTGCAAGAGGATTTGCTCTTGATTGGGCCCATATCTGACATCAGATGCACCTACCATGTACCAATCACCTTTAAAGCAATAGCAGTAAATAAATCAATAACATGAAAAAAATAATTTTCATTTTTTTTGGAGAATTTTGGGGCATCAGCCCGTATATTGAATCACTAAAAAACGATTACAAAAAGAACTAGGTCCCAAACAGAGAGGGAACCAACCAAACAAGGCCAAAAAATACCAAAATAATAAGGAGGAAAAGACCAAAATAGACCAGACTCAAGCCTAACAGAACTTACAGACAAAGAAAAATGTTTTAACAAAAATTCGCATCCATCTTGAACCCACTCTTCCCTGGTTGCCCGCAGGGATCAGAGGAAGAAAGCAGCCGCAAAACCTGAAGCCATCCAGATAGGGGGAGAAACCCCCTTGGTTGCTAATCAAAATGACCTCATGAGCACCACACAGGCCATCCAAGGGAAGAGACCAGTGAAGCCAAATGTCTTTAGTTCTACTCATCATTGTCCGGTTGTGAGGATAAAGCATCCCCACCAAAAATCGTCCCAGCAGGCAGCGAGTAAAGGTAGACCATAGGCGCCAGGCTTTAGAACACCTCAAAGAAAGTAGGAAAAGAATCCTTAAGCTTATCCACCATTTTTCAGTTTTCTGTTTTAGCATTAATAGCATGAATAATCTTTCTCAAACAGTCATTCCCAGAAGAAGCATGCTCCCCAAATCTGCTCTCATTACGTTCCCTCCATAGAAAAATACAAAGAGTAGTTAATCACAAAATAGCAAATGTTATTCTCAAAAGCTTTCAAATTCTCAACCCCATCAACAAACTGAAAAACCTGATGCAAATTGGGGTGTAGTAAGAAGTTGTAAAGAGAGGGAAGAAGAGTGGATATCACAGAAAAAGAAAAATCACATTGAAAGAAGCAGTGTGCAATGGATTCATCCTCATTCCTGCATAAAGGGCAAACTGAAGGTAAGATAATGTTTATCTTTTCCAACACATCAGCCGTTTTAAGACCTCCCAGCATAGGCAGCCAAGTGAAGGAAGCATATTTTAAAGCATAGTGGGAATGTCAGACAAACTTAAACCAAGGGACTGTATTTAAGTCAGAATAAAATTCCATGAGAAAGACCTTAAAAGATGGCATGTTCGTCCCAATCCAAGAAACCTGAGGGTGAGGGTGCACCAAAATGGGGGTGGAAGTAATACAAGTGTAAACAGATGGATCCAGTTGGGAAGGAAGGGACCAACTGCCATCAACAATAAAATCACTGACCACCCCATTCAACCGAGTGAACAGTGCAGCACCAAGAACAATATTTCCATGACACCATGGATCCCACAGCATTGAAAGTGTACAGTTTTCATTAATCACATGAAACTTCAGCTTATCCTTGATTTTAATAGCAATATCAGCAATACCCTTCCAGAATTTAGAAGCTGTTGGCTTAATATGATTCCAAAGTGAAGAGAATTTATTCCTAAACCAAGCAGCCACTAAAGAAGGTGAATTATAGTACCTCCACAGGAAAGAGCAACAAAAGCAAAAGCCAAAGAATCTAAGGAAGGCAAACTGAGGCCACCATAACATTTAGGGAGGCAGGTCTTAGTCCAAGCTATCAGATGAAGCTTTTTCTCCGTATGAGTCCCATGAAATAAAAACTTAGGGCAGAGTTTCTCAATTTGCCTACAAATCCCTTTATGTATAACAGCTCCCCTAATCCAGTACGCGATGGTATTGAAAATTGTGAATTTGAGGAACTGAATTCTACCTGCAAAAGATAAGAATTTAACTTTCCAACCAGCAAGTAGAGTAGAGAGCCTACTAAGAAGTGGTTGGAAGTGAGAAGTTTTAAGTTTTTTGGTGGAAATCGGAATGCCAAGATATGTAAGCGTACTCTCCGTTTGGATAAAGCCAAGACGGGCATTGATATCATTGGCCAAAGGGTTGTTGTGAGAAAACATGATCTGACATTTGGCATTGTTCACAACCAACCCAGAGTGCATAGCAAAGGAAGAGAGAATAATCTGCAAAGAGTTAGCATTCTGAATGGAGGCCTCTCCAAAAACTAAAATGTCATCTGCATAAAGCAGATGATTGATCATGAGGTTGTTGCAAGATATGCCTTTAAAGTTGCTAGCAATAAGGCCACAAGAGAAAGCATCCATCACAACAGAGAAGAGAAGGGGGGATAAGGGACAGCCCTGTCTAAGACCAGAGGAAGAAGAGAAGAAACCTTCCAACCCCCCATTGATAGAAACAGAAAAATATACATCCTTAATGCACCCCTTGATCCAACCCACAAACTGAGGAGGAAACCCTTTTTCGAAAAGCCTATTCAATAGAAATGTCTGAGAAACCGTGTCAAACGCTTTTTGAATATCCAATTTAGCACAAAGCAACTTCTCCTCCCATTACAAGTAAAGTCTATGAGAATTTCAGAGGCAAGCACCACATTATCAGTAGACATTCTATCTTTAATGAAGCTGGCCTGGCTAATGTGAATAATATAGGGCATAACCTCCCTCATTCTATTAGAAATTATCTTAGCGATAATTTTGTAAAAAACGTTGCAAAGGGAAATTGGCCAGTAGTCCAAAATGTTAGAGGCATGAGAACCCTTAGGAATTAGGACAATTGCCGTGGCCTTGGCACATCTCGGAAGAGACCCAGTAGAAAAAAATTGCTTCACAGCTTTACAAACATGAGTTCCAATAATTTCCCAAGTTTCTTTATAGAATTCGAAAGTGAAACCATCGGGTCCAGGAGCTTTAGAAGAGGAACCAGCAAATACGACATTATGAATCTCCAAATCAGTAACCGGGATAATGAGGGAGCCAACTAGGTTTGGGGGGATAGTAGACCCAATGGGGATAGGATCAAGCATGAAGGGAGAGGGCTGGGAAGGTAATGTGGTATTATAAAGTTTTAGAAAAAAAACCCACAACAGTATTCGCAATGCTCGCAGGAGTAGAGAATTGCCCTTCCTCAGTGACAAGCTCCTTAATACAGCAATAGGATTTTCTAGCTTTAATATGGGCATAAAGAAAGCCTAAATCATCCTCCCCCTTGGAAAGCCAACTAGCTTAGCACGTTGAATAACCCAAGAACCCTAGGCCCTATGTAGAGAGGTTAAATCCTTGTTGATAGAATGCATGGTGGCATTAAGATTTGGGTCAAGGGGAGCCTGTTGAATCTATTCAAGACAGTGTTGTTGAGAGGCAGTAAGATCCAAAATTCTTCTAGCCATAAAAGAAGCATTAAACCATTTATTCTTTTTAAGAAAATCCTTGAATTGATGGAGCTTAGCATAAAGAGCAGAAATTGGGCTCCCATAATTTGGAGCAGCAAAGACAGAAATGAGCCCATCCCAAAAACCATCCAATTTAAGCAAGTAATTTTTAAATTGAAATCTGGTATACACTATGGAGCAGTTTCCAGGGAGAAGAACTAGTGGGGAGTGGTCAGAGCATGCTGGAGAATCCACTTTGTAATAAGAGTTAGGAAAACAATCCAACCACTGAGAGTTAGCTAAAACTCTATCTAATTTGATATGTATAGGATCATCATTCCTTTGGTTATGCCAGGTGTAGAATAAGCCAGAAGAGGGGAGGTCAAGAACAGCCGAACGAAAAATCCAAGAGTTCATTTCCTGCATTTGACTGTGGAGAAGTGGCCTCCCCCCCGATTTCTCCTCAACAAATCTACAACAGTTAAAGTCCCCAAGGATGGCCCAAGGGGAAGAAATAGTGGGGGCGATACAAGCCAATTGATGCCAAAGGGAAGCTCTTTCAGAAGCCGAGTTAGCAGCGTATATCACATAAAGCGTGAAAGAAGGCATATTGGTAGAATGGACAGTTCCATGAATCATTTGAGAGGTGGTAATAGCAGGACAAAAAGAGATACTCTGAGTGTTCCATTTGATCCAGATACGTTCCGGGGAAGAGCAGTTGAAGTTTTTAACACTATATTCATCCACAAAGATCTTGTGAGAATTAATAAACCAAAGGTCATAAGCAAAAGCAGGGGGGATCTTAGCCTCCAAGATACACAACATTTCCAGGTGGTACGACGATACCAGTTTCTGACAAGCCAGAACTCTATCAGGGGAATTAAACCCCCCTGACATTCCAGCACCCAATAGGGCAATGGGTCATTTTCGATTTGAGATGGAAGAGCGGGTCTTCTTGGCACTCTTTCCCTTAGGATCCTTAGGCAATTGGGGCTGTTTAGACGCAGGTGGTTGTTTGGGAGGGATAATCTCTAGTTGAGCTGGTTGGACTATAGAATCGGGGGGCTCATCCTCAGGGGGTTCCTCTGGTTGTAAAAGAGCAAACCTGTTAGGGGAGGACATGTGCGGATTGTTTGGCAGGGCAACAGAGCCAATGTTTGGTGAATTGGGGGGATTGTCCTCAGGGGGGTGGCTATTTCAGTGACCATAGGAAAATTGTCAGAAGATGAAACTTCTTCAGTCGGGGAATTCAAATTAGGAATAGGAACCAGGGAAGGTGGAATAAGGGGTGCTGGCAATGTCGTGGTTGGGATGGGAAGGATTGGAGGGGGGATGATGGCTTGCTGAACAGGAATGGTGGAATTAGGGATAGTGGGAACTGGGACAGTGGTGTTAGGGGGGGCCAAAGTGGAGGTGGAGGGGGGAGTGGGTAGAGGAGGCCTGTGAGGAGGTGGTGGTCTGGAGGAGCGAGCCCGGGAAGAGCTCCTTCCATGGGTAGGGGGGGTTTGGGCTGTGGGTTAATGTGACAAAGGGAGGAAGGATGAACAATAGACGCATAGTCAGAACAGGGTGTCGGCTTCCAGTCATACAACACTTTGAGATTAACATCATCACCATCCAGGGAAATTGGAATCTCATCAGGGAGGACAAAGGTGTTTGAGACCATAACACAGACTCTGGCATAAGTGAGACGAGTTTTCCTTGCAGTTAAAGCGTCAACCGCTAGGGGGTGTCCAAAAAAACTAGCAATTTTGAAATGCCTAAAGGATTCCAAACCGCAAGAGGCAAATCCACAATTTTAATCCACAAGGGGATAGAACAAAACTCATCTCGAGTTGGCTTGAACTTCAGGGTCCACATATGCATGATGAACGACCGACCAAAGAAGAACCAGGGGCCGCCCGACCAACCCACCTGATAATCTTCAGGCGAGGAGAACTTAAATAAGAAGAAGCCGTCGTTGAGGGAAAGCAAGTCGACGTTTCCCTTGGGGTCCCAAGCACGCTTCACAGCGTTGAGAAGACTCAGATAAGTCGGACGCGGGCCAATAGAGTAACCGACCAAAGAGGAGCTCCAGTCAGGAAGCCCTAAGGCAAGATCAGCTGCAGAAAAAGGAATTTTCCCCACCGGAGGAACAAACGAGAGGGAGAAGTTTTCAGCCATCGGGTCACCTTTGTTGTGGTTTAAGGCGAAGGTTAACCCAGCCGGGTTATGAAAAGCTTGAGCATGAGGTGATGAGACGGCCCCAGGAAGATGGGGAAAATCTGCAAGGAATGTGGAAGGGTCCATCAGGTGGAGGAAGGGGAGGGGGAAAAACCCCTCCCCACACGGTGGCGGGAAGAACGGGGGAGGCAGGAAAAGGAAGCTAGAGCAAAACCCTAGCAGAGCATTGTACTACCTAGTGCTCACCAAAGCTAATAATTTTCATTTTAGTTACCTTATTCTGAAAGTAATAGGACAAATTGATAGAACATATATATTTCATAAACTCGGGATGGCTGTCAAATGTTCTTCACGTGTCAGCAGAGTTTTATTTTTAATATTTTTATTAAGATAAATTCATATATATATATATTTATATATATATATATATATATATTAACAGTCAAAATTCTCAATCAACAAATCAATTTAGCTGCATACATGACAGAAGAGAAAAGATAATAATTGAAAGAAAAATTAACATCTTAAACACTGCTTGATCTTTACGGTTAGTCATATTTGTATATACTTACATGTTTGACTGATGTGTCATATTAGCTTTTGCATACACATCTTTAAATTCAATAATGCTAATATATTTAATATTTAAAATAAAATATATACAATCCTATAATTTGAAACTTATTAAAACATCAAAAATATCATCTTCTTTCCTCCATTCCTTTGAGTTAATGCAAAAAAATTAGTGTTGTGTTATAGAAGCATCGAAAAAGAAAGGTGTTTCGTGCTATGTTGAGTAGGGGTGTCAATATATATCTCGACCTGAATCCCAACAAGGATCCGTCTCGAAAAATTCTGAGTTTGGGTCAACCCGTTTGTCAGATGGATCGGCTTTGGGTTTCATTTTTTCAATATGTTTACAAATTGAGTAAGGTTCAGGTTGACTTGAAACTCGAAATCAACTCTGGTTGGCCTGTTTACAAAACAATACAACGTTCGTCAGATGCTCATATCGTGAGCCTAGGAGCCTACCAGCCCCACCGCGGTCGCCCGCACAACCCGTCCTATATCAGCATTTTCACATCTGCACGATGAAACTGAAGCGCGAGCCTAACCGCATCCGCCCACATAGTACAGCTCACGCATTCACACTCAGCACAGGTACGACGACACCGCTTGTGAGCCTTCTCTATCAGCACCGAGCCTCATCCCATCGTGCTCACCTTACCTACATGCATGCTTGCTCCCACCTACACCTCGAACCATGTGCACGTGAAAACCCCGAGTTTCTGGGCCGGGTCGAGTCGACCCTTTAGCCCATAAGGGTCGAGTCTGGATTGAAATTCCATACTCATTTGCAAAATTGGGTTGAGTTAAGGTTAACCCGTTTGGACCTGGGTCAATTTGGGTTGAACCCGAACCCAACCAGTTGACCCATTTTGATACCCCTAATATTGAGCGTAGAGGAGAAGATGACGATGAAGAATGAGAAGGAGTTGGAGGAGGTGATGATAAGGGAGACAAGGGATGGAGATGAGCTATGATAATTGATAAATTAGTAAAGTGTAATGCTCTGCTAAGGAGGAGAAGCACTTGTTGATGTGCCCACAAAGAATGAGACTTCTTGTTGCATCATGGACACCATGAAAACTCTCTCTTCACTAAAAGGGAGGGAGAGAAGAAGAGAGGTATTTTTTATGTAGATAGGTTTTAAATGGTGTGATTGTTAATATTCTAGTTTAACTCCTTAAGTCACTCAAAATTATAAGTTGTCTACTTGCATAGGAGAAATACCTTACTTAGTCCATAGTACTTAGCTACTAAACTTCCCTTGCAAACTGACAAAGTCACCTACTCGACAAACTTTTTCACCCACAAAGCTTAGCTACTCGTTTAAGAGTACTTGCTTACCAACTAGTATTTCTTACTAGAGGAACTTACAAAAGACACTCACACTAAAGTTCATAGTTAATGAATGACAATCAACGAACTCATCTGCTACACAAAGTATATGAATGTGCTTTTTCTTATAATTTTATATTGCAATCCATCTTATACCATCGACTTTGGCCATCAACCACAAATTGGGAGTCATTGGTCAAGCTTGGGCATGATTTAATTTTATATATTTTTGGTTGAAAAGAAATACTCTGATCTCCTTTTTTTTCTCTTTGGTATATTGAATGGGACAATTAGTTTTATTATAAATTTAAGACTCTTACAGAGAAAATTTGAATCTTAATCTCTGTGTCTGTATGTGCTCCCGTCGGGCTTAATCCAAATCTATAATTATTTTATAACTATATTTCATTGACAACTTTGAATCCAATTTTCTAGAAACTATTATCATGTAAAATATCGAGGACTAAGAACATGACTATGGAGCATTCTATAGAAAGACTATTTCTAAGTGGTCACCGCAATGAAAATATCACCTCTAATCCATATGATGCAACTTATGCCATCTAATTTAGTCTTAAATTCTCACTTAGTTGTAATGATAATTTGATCATGAAGTCTTAGTAATAATTCTAAAACATTATTTTTAACAAATTAATTCACTTCTTCCATAACAAGCATATTCAAAATTTATTTATTTTATACGGCTTCATTAATAGATTTTAGTTTATCTTCATAGAAATGATAAGTGATATGCCTCTTTCTTAGAAATTTATTGATCTAACATTTTAAGTTAAGTCACATACCAATAGATCTTTTGCATGATATTTAGCATATTTCTATTCATTAGATAAATAATCACTCTTCCAAACTAATTCTTTAAACTCTTTACAAGTTCTCATCAATCAAATCAGTCCTAATTTGATCAACTGTGTTTTTAGCCAATATCATATTTGTATATCTTTTTTCATTGTCTTTCTTCTATTGAACACCTTATAATTAAGTTCAAGATTAAGATGAGTATCCAAGAAAAATAAATTTATTAGATTTCCAATCAAACATCCATAAAGTTTCCTTTCCAATATTTAAATCTTACAACCAAATATATTGATTTTCTCCGTTGAAATAATTCATATGGTGTCTTCTTAAGGATTGGTCATAGATCCACCATATAAAAAGTGATGATCATAATGCCTACCAAATAAAAAAGTTTTGAAAATTATATTCATTAAACATAAATCTAAAATTTGAAGTAATATTCTTTCTCTTTACAACTCCATTCTACAAGGGAGTAATACAAATATAAAATTTGTATTCTCAAATACTTTCTTCAAATGAAGTATTCTCAAGTTCTCTTACATGAGGTAGCCTAATTCTACTACTCAAATATCTTAAGTCTCTTTGCAAGCATTTTAAGAAACTTATTAAATTCTCCAAATGCATCATTTTTATTTGCAAAGAATAAACCAATGCAAGCCCCAAGTAATCATCTACATTTATTATTAAACTAATATTTAATTAAAGTCCACAAGTTGTTTGTTGTGTATTTTATACAATTCTCAATATTTTTTGTGCTACATATGCACTAGATTTTATGTATATTGAGCACCACATCGCCATTTTGGGGGCCATGATACCATTTTTTTATAAGAAAACTAAGTTTTCATAGAGTAATGGGTGCCACAAGACCACTCATCATAGTGCGATTTTGGGCGCCACAATGCAAGTATCAGAACTACGGACAAATTGACCAGCAAAATAACACCAATCTTGACACTAAGTTGCTACTATCATAAATTATATAGATTACACCAAAATTGTCTGTTGAAGGAGATTTTTGGGGAATCAATATAAGTTGAAATTTAAACATTGGAGAAATAAACATAGATGAATTTTTAGAATTTTGGTGCGACTTTTTACTAGAAGGAATCATAAAGAAAAATAATTCATCTTAGATTTCCTTCTTTCTTCTTTTCTTTTTCATCATGTTCAAAACTTTTGTAATGACTTTCTATCAGAGGATATATATATATATTATGGCATTGTAATTTTGATATCCTTATTTTCATTGTGATTTAAAACTTTAAATTTATCATTGGATGGAAATAAATTATGTTTGGATAATTAATTTCTTAAATTTTTTGAAATAATATTAGAGAATACTTTTACATCTAATTATAATAATTTTATCTATGTCAATTAATCAAATCAAATAATTACAACAACAACAACAATCCTTTATCCCACTACATGGGGTTGGCTACGTGAATCATTTTTCTTCATTATGTAATGTTAAGAGTAAAATTCTCATTTAAATCTAATAAAAAAGGTCATTTCTAATATTTTTTTATCAAGTCTTTTTAGGTCTACCTCTACCTTTCTTATCATAAGCCAAATCTAATACATCTATTCTCCTAACCGGGTCATCGGAAGGTCACTATTTTATGTGACCAAACCATCTAAGATGACTCTCTCTAATTTTGTCTTCCACTGGAGCTACTCCAACCTTTTCATATATATGCTCGTTTTGTACCATGTCTCTAAGAGTAAAGCCACTCATCAACCTGCATCCTCGTATTACACTTAATTTAATATTATGCTTCTCTTTTAATGGCCGACATTTTACACCATAGCAGGTATGACAACCATCTTATAAAAATTTCTCTTAAGTTTTAGGGGGACTTTTTTATCACACAAAAAATTTTGATGCATTGCTCCACTTCAACCATCCAACTTGAATCCTAATAATATAATCCCCATCTATTTCACAATCACTATGAACAGTAGACCCAAGATATCTAAAACTTGTTCTCTTATTAATAACTAGATCGCCTGAAGTCACAAACTCCCCACTAGATCTATTACTACTAAAATTACACACCATATATTTTGTTTTAGATATACTCAAACGAAAACCTTTAGATTATATGGTTATCCTCCATAATTCAAGTTTACCTTCAACTCTCTCTCTAGTCCTATTATCAAGAAGAATATTATCTGGAAAAAGCATAGACCAAGGTACAACTTCTTGCAAATATATACTGCGAACATCCATGACTAAATTAAAAAGATATGGGCTTAAGGCAGATCATTGATGTAATCCAACTGAAATATGAAAATACTTGGTTAAATCACCTTGTGTTTGAACACAAGTAATAGCTCATGTAGACATATCCATAATGACTTGAATATAAGCATTATTAACCTTCTTTTTCTAGAACTATTCATAGCACTTGTCTTGGAACAATCAAATTAAATGATTATCAAATTAAAATTATGTTGATGAAATCTAAACCCTAGATCAATTTCTCTATTATAAAGCTCTCATTATATTACCATTAGTCAAATTGAATCTTATAACTTATAATTTTTTGTTTCATTCAAAACTTATCAATTTTTATTCTTCACATAAAACTTTCATTAATGTATTCTTGATACTTAGATGAAATCAATCTATACGTGATGAATCATGTATTATTATGACTATTATTTTATCTAATAAGTTTTATGCATTATTGTTAAGGATTGATTTATCATCAATATTGATACCAAGTTAACTTAAGTTTTGATATATCATCAAAAAATAATCTTGATCGGGCATGAATCTTGAGGCAAAATCATGCCATAAACTTCAAAATTAAATCTGGGATCATCTAAACTCTGATTTCATCAAACTTATAGTCAAACTAATTATCTTGAAAATACGAACCCAACGACACCAAATTTAATTCGATATGAGCCCAAATGGGTCTAGATAGAAGACCAGAAGCTATGTTGGAAGGTTCAAACCATAATTTGGATTACCAAACGGTTTCCAAACATAACATGCTTATAGTCAAATTGAGCGGCTCAACGAGACGAATCCAACGATCCTAAGATCGCCGAATTTTGACATCATTAAGACTTTAAAATGTTTGATGAACGGTACACGATCAAGGGATTCAATACCGGTCATCCATCCAACCACTCCCCATTTACCCCTGATCTCTCACCTATTTACGGGTCATGCCACTCCATAAATCTATAAATAGACCCCTTATTTCTCTTAAGAGAGGACCTAAGCAAGAAGAACCCAAGGAAGAAGAAGAAGAGAAGAAGAAGAAGAGAAGAGCATAAGAATAGGAGGGAAGAAACTCCTCCTCGACTATTGCCAAAATTTTGATTGACTTTCAAGTGATACCAGAATTTTGTCTGACTTCCAAGTGATGCCAGAATTCCACCCGACTTCCAAGTGACGCTGGAATTTCGCCTGACCTTCAAGTGACGCTAAAGTTCCATCAGAACTCCAAGTGACGCTAGAATTCCACCTAACCTCCAAGTGACGCCAGAATTTCGCTTGATCTCCAAGTGACGCTGGAATTCCACCCAACCTCCAAGTGACGCCAGAATTCCGACCGACCAGTGACGCCGAAATTTCTCCCGAATACCAAGTGACATCGTAGTTCTCCACAGCTACCAACTGACGCCGAACTTCTACCTGACACCAGACAACGATCCTTCTGATGTATGTCATCTACCGACTTTCGTCGCCTACTATGGTCATTCCAACCTCCATCACCAAATAACGATCTTTCAGACCACGTTCTTCTGCCGATTACGGTCCTTCCCACCTCTGTCTCCTACTACGGTCATTCCGACCTCCATCACCAAACAACGGTCTTTCAAACCCCGGTCTCCTGCCGACTACGATCCTTCTGAACTCTGTCGCTGACTATTTTCCTTCCAACCAAACAAACATGTCTATATTATAACTCCTACAATGTAATGTGCTCTATATGATGTATATTTGTACCATCAAACCAAGGCCTTCTCCCAAGGAAGGGCCTTGTTTTTAATCAACTACAAATACTAGTGGATTCATTCAAACTAGGCCAGGCCCCATGGTTTTTCCCCCTTTTTAGGGGTTTCCACGTAAAAACTCTGGTGTCTCTTATGAATGCTACATCCTCTCTCTTATTTGATTGTGTGTTGGATCTTCGTATAATGCTAAGACGTTAAACTATATATTTATCTACCACCACGAATACTCCAGGATGCAACAAGTTTTAATTTGAATTAATTTTAGTTTTACTTTTTTTAATTTTATTTTATTTTCAAGAATGTTCTATTGTGCATAAATTATTCTATTGGTCATTCATTGCTCCTTTTTCTTCTAAAATCAAATGAACCAATCAATGAAATTTCATGGAATAAATAAGAGTTATTTATTTTATTTTATACAATATGGATCATGCTAAAGAAGCTATTGTGAGAGGTCTTACCCAACATGATTATGCACTACCAACAGCTAGTGGCAATCTTGAAGTCGTTATTAAGCCTGACATCCAAGCAAATAATTTTGACATAAAGCCTATACCCTTCTCAAAATTTTAATTTAGGATTATCAAATTTTGGTCCAAATTATCGTATCTTAAATTTCATAGAAATTTATAATACATTCAAGTATAATAGATTATATGATGATGTTATTCTTCTCCATTTATTTTCATTCTCATTACATGATTCAGAAAAAAATTGCTTGAATTCATTACCAGTAAGTTGTATCATGAGTTACCAAGAAACTTCTCTTTAAACACATTTCTCCCCCTAATTTATAATGATGAGAGTTAAAAATCATAAATTTTGTCTAATTTAAGGGCAAATCTCTTTATGATGCATGTGGGTGATACAAAATATGATTCAACAGCCTCCTTAATTTCAAAAACAATGGAAAAATGATGGAGACATTTTATTAAGGGATGCCCTTACTTAGCTCTTAGTTATTACTTCTCAATTCATAAGGAGGATGGATGCCACACTTTGAAGTCAATAGATAACAACATAGTGGAAACAAACTACTATTAGAAATATTAAAAATAAATTTGATTAGTTAATTATCATTAAGATACAAGTAACAATGAAATTAATCCAAGAGAATATATGAATATCATAATATTAAAAAGCAGAATAGAATTAAGATAATAAAAGCGCACTGGCAATGTGAAAGATGAGCAAATTCAGTTAAAAAATAAAAATTCCCAACAAGTGAAGAAGCCCAAATCTAAACTCTTTCTTGATAATCCTTCTTATATTACACTATTTACTTACCCATAGAGATTTAAGTAACAAACTTGGATAAGTCTAAGATTTTAAATAATTTAAAAAGATTGCACACCAACATCCCATTTATAGATGCATTAACACAAATGCTTAGCTACATGAAGTTCATGAGGTCATTTTTTTCATGAAAAGAAAACTAAAAGATTGTAAGATAGTTCTACTTAATGAGGACAACAGTGCTATTTTGGTAAAAAGTCTACAAACAAAATATGATTATCAAATAATTTTATCATTTGATGCACTATTGGTATTGTGCATTTTGATAAAGTAATAGGTGATCTTAGAGCTAGTATTAATTTGATGCCCCTATCCATCAATAAGAAGTTGAGAATTGGCAAAATAACACCAACTATAATCTTAGTGAAATTAAATGATCTCTCAATGAAATATCCAAAGAAGTTTATTTACTTAGTGTAAGTTGATAATTTTTTTCAGTTGATTTTATACTATTGCATATTGAGGAAGAAGATCAGAAGTGTTCCATTATTCTTGATTGTCCGTTTTTAGCAACTAGAAGAACCAACAAGATATCCCAAAGGGAGAGCCTACTCCTTAGAATTAAAGAGGAAGAAATTATATTAAAAGTGCATAATGTTATTGAATATCTGCATTCAAAGGATTTTTTTTTAATTAAGGGTTGTAGAATCATGCTTAATCTATCTCTAAGCTAACAATTATATAATTGGAGTAGATTTCAAGAAGCACAAGAAGAAAACCTTTTAGCTTGACTTGATATATGTAAAGAAAGGCTTAGTCAGGTTGACAATTATAAGCCAAACATTTTTTGGGAGGCAAATAAATTTTTTATAAATTTAGATTATTCATCTAGAATAATTTAGTCATATTATTTTATTCGATCATAGTTTGATTGTTTGTTAATTATTTGCATTATAAGTTTTAAAGTTTTTATAATAAGAATTGGTTGAGCTATTAGTTTAAAGCGTTAAACAAGTGAGCTATTTGCTGTACTTTAAAAATTATGATTTATAAAATATTTATATTTTGTTGACTTCATTTTTATATGAGGTAATCTTTATTGACAAAACCCTGATTTCAATCCTATGGTTGATAATCATCCAGTCTTCCATCAACACTTCAATTAACTTCAATCATCTCTTCAATCAACATTTCAATCAAATTTAATCATCTCTATAATTAACCTTCATCCATGCATAAATCACTTATCAAATAGCCATCAACTTACATCCAATTACACTTCATTAATTCAATCTACAATTAATTAATAACCATTATGTTGATCAATCATTCCATTTAAATCATAATTATTTATTATAATCACTAAATTGCAATCACCTTGGCAAATCAATACACTCTTGCATTGCAATCAATTGACCCAGTGCACTGCCTTGCAAATGGTACTAACTCATTGACCTCAATCATCATCCAGATCACTTCCCTAGGAGCTCCAATCATCAAATCATACATCACTGGCTCCCTGGGTAGTGATTTATCAAGTTGATTCAGCTTTGCTAGCTCAAGCTAGCCCAATTGATTATACACCTCAATCACCTCCAATCAAACCCCAGCTTACCTCTAAACTTCACCAAATCTCCTTGAACATCACTCCTAATAGATAGGACTTGATTGGTCACCCTTACCTAATCAACAGTTGGCTTAGTCATCTGAGTCCAGGTCTAGTCAAATTTGAATCATTTGGGCCAAATTACTGCATATATTCAATTCAAGGCCTATAAATGTTTAAAAGCACCTCGTTACATGCTTCAAACACTCTCACACCTTTTATGAGTCAGATTCAATTAGTTGACTGGGTAGTTTGACTACTTAATCAACCTATTGAATTTGGTCAAACCTTCATATATAATTTACATTAAATTCAAACTGTTAAACACTTTCCCCAAAACATGTTATTCCAGTCCAATACCATGCAAAATCTTCCTCAAACTCATCCCAGTAAGTACAACTTAGTTGACTGATCAAATAGTCAAACAAGCTAATGAAAGATCTCTATATAGTAAACACTTCATTAAAATACTGAAGGCTTTGCTCTATACTCCTTTTCCTTCATTGTAATATTGTGTAAAACTCTTCCCAAATCCAACTCAACACCTTGACCTGTTTACTAGTCAAACCTATCAATAAAAAGCTCAAATAAATCCTATTTAGTTAAACTACCAAAATCTTGCATTTTCCTCCATACTAAACTCCTCAAGTGGCTTAATCTTATTCTAGAAATTTTCTAAGCTCCCCTCTAAACCCATCTCAACCAATGGTTTAATCCTGAATAAGCCCGAGTGGTCCCTAACCATGTTGAATGACCTATGACCATTTTTCACCCTTAGCAACTCGCCTCTCTGCTATCTAACCACCTGATCTAGATTTTCATCATCCACACTCTTCACTTGATCGATCATAGCCATCTAGGTGAGCTCTTTTGAACTCATTTTTGTATGAGATCACTTGGACCAATCCTGACTCTAAATCAATTTAACCTCCAGACTAATCTAGACTCTAGGATCCTCCTATACCCCATACCCTAGGATCTACTCTAGACCTTAGGATTCCTCCAAATAAATCTAGACCTTAGGATTTATCTAGGTCTTAGGATTCTTCTAGATCCCAGACCTTAGGACCTACTATAGACCCTAAGATTCTTCTAAACCAATCCAAACCTTAGGATCTACCTAGACCTTAAATCAATCCACATATTAGGATCAATTTTGAGCTTAGATCAATCCAGACTTCAAATCAATCATGATCTCAAGCCAATCTAGATCTAATTTTAATTCAAACTTCAATGAAATCTAGATTTTAAACCTATACAGACTCTAAACTTTTCCTGATTCCAATTCAAGTTCAAACATTAATCCTGCCTCTGATCAAACTTCAATCCTATCCTATCATTTATGATCATCCCAAATGATCATAAATGATTTGGATAATTCAAATCCAATCATCCAGACTTAAAACCTAATTTAAATCTAGAAATCAAGACTCAAATCCAAGGCTAAAGGTCCAAGTCCTGAAAGCCTTTTTTAGTGAATTTTCAAACACTTCAAACCCTAGTTAAATGAACTCTGATTCAAAGTCTATTAATTTCATATTCATAGGACATGTATCTAGAGTCAACCATCCAAATTTGAGCTCATTCTAATGTCTATAACCCTAGAAATTGGAGTGAAATCCGAAGGATGTAGAACCTTCAAATATTTATGGCCTATGCCATTAGACCTGCCACCTAGTGATCGTGACTTTGGAGCCTTCTCCAAACCTTCTGATTACATCCAGACCCTTGATCATGATTTGTCAAGCCTCAAATTGTACTTTAGTGGACCCATTTTCACCTCTAGTTGACCAGGGGTCAAAATGAATAAAATACCCCTTAAGGGTTCAAATACATATTTCAAACCAAATGATATCCAAATTGTTTGGAATCACTTCTAGTAATTTTTGAATGTCAAACCAAACCTATATGACCCAAATCCATATCCTGGGTCAACCTGGTTGACCAAGTCAACCTAAGTTGACCAAACAGGTTCTTTAGGGTTCAAACAGGTGTATTGACCCATTTGACCTCCTCTGACCCTTGAAAGCACCTCTACCAGACTCCATTCACCATTTCAAACTCTGGCCCTGGATTAACTTAGTTGACCAAGTCAACCTAGGTTGATCCTAACAAATCTTAAGCTCTTTCCACCCTTGAATCAAAACTCTGATGCATTCAAACCTCATTCAAACTCCCTTGAATGTGTCCTTGATGACTTGGACTTGATAGGCCATCCTAACCCAATCACTAGTTGACTTGGTCAACTGGTCCCAGGTTTAGTCAAACCTAACCCATTCAGACTAATTCTTGGCCTATATCCAAATCCAATTCAATTAAGCTTTTCAAATGTCAAAGACCCTTAAATCACATGCTTTGGACCTCTCTAAATCCAACAAGAGTCACCTCATGGTCATTTGACCAAGCCAACCATATACTACTTGGTCAAATCACATCAAGTCTTCATGCTTTCATTTAAATTCAAACTCCAAAAGCATTAAACCTATTCCAACCAACTCCAACCTTCTTCATGCCACATCAGCATGTCACTTTAACTAGTTGACTGGCCAATACAGTCAACAAAGTCTTCTAGTGGTTTTAAATGGTCAAATTTCCCTTCAACCCCTTTCAAATTTCTAGCTCACTATATGAATGCCTTGAGATCCATCTAATCAGCTCCTTAAGCTCCACCCATGCCACCTCAGCTGCCATGTGGCATGGGGACCATCAAATATGGTCAAACACCCTCTCAAAGCTAATCCATTTCATTTGGGATCATTCTAGCTATTTCAAATGCTTTGTGGAATCTTCTTAAGTTAATCCTATTCCTTAGATAATTAGGTTTAAACTGACCCTTAATCACCCCATATGCACATAAGGCCAAAATAACCTTTACACATAGTATGTCCTTGGCCCATCCTTGCCCTCTGCTCCTAACCACCCTAGGACATTTGGAAAGAATCAGTGAGTAAAGACAAATCAATGCTGGCCATCCCTTTGGCCTGGAGAAGGTTGAATAGGAAAAAATGTCCAAGAACGAGCACATTCTCCACCTAGTCTTCTCTCTTCATTCGAGCTCCCTCTAGTCGAACTCTAGTTCATTCAAATTCTCCATATCTCCCTACACTTAATCCAAATAAAAACCACCCGGTCAAACATCGCTGACGATCATATTCCATCGAGGCAAAGACATTTTCCGTCCAAGGCCTATAGCGTGTGATAGGGAGCTTCTCATACCAAGGTTTTTGAAGATGGATTACACGTGGATAGTCTACAAGTGCAATAAGACTTTAAATGGATTAGTCCATCCATTGAATGAGGTATAGTCTCAAACCCTAGTCTAGGTTACATTAGTTTAAATAACTTTTCATTAATATGGTTTGAAGCCTGAAAAAACATACCCCATGAATTCTATTCATGTAAGAAATATGGGTTTAAAATTTCATTAAAAACTATTAAACCAATTGACAGAAATCTTCAAAAAACTCTCTTTAGGGCTTCAGATGAATTGTGCATGAATTGCATGTTTTTTGAGTTATTGATCTTGAGTTCAACGCCATGATTCTTCCTATGGTTCGATGTGATATGAGCCATCCATCTCAGATAATGGATCATCTGACAGCCCACAACGACGTCTAACTTGGTTAAATGATATTGCATCCTGCGGTATCATCTCAATAATTATTAACGGATGCATAATGATTATGCCATGATTGCACCACCACCAAAAGATTGGCCCGCAGTAAAATCTCTCAAATCCAATCACGCTACGTGGCCTCCACCGGCATCGACGCCGTCAAATGCATTAAAATGATTTAAAAATATTTTTTAAATCATTTTAAATCGAGAAAAATATTTAAAATTTATTTTAAATCATAAAAAAATATGTTATATATAATGAAATTTTTATAAAATCAATTAATAAATTTTAAAATTAAAAATATTAATTTTATTTTAAATTATTTTAAATATTAAATATTAAATATTTTAAAATTAATATTTATTTAAATATAATTAAATATTTTGGAGATACTCAAATATTTTATTTTAAATTTTAAAATATTTAAAAATTCTAGAAATAATATTAAAAAATTTATTTTGAAATTAATATCATTTTAATGTATTTTATTTAAATATTTTAATTTAAGCTTTAATTAAAAATTAATTTCATTTAATTTAAAATATTTAATCAAACATTCTCAAAATTAAAATTTATTTCAAATATTTTAAATAATTAAATAATCATTTTTATTACTTTAATTTGAAATTAAATTAATTTAAGATATATATTTTATATGTTAAATCATTTTTAGTTAATTTAAATATTTAAATATTAATTATCATTTAATTAAAATTAAATCCAAATAATTTTAAAAAGCTAAATAAAATAATTTTAAATCATTTCAAAATTTTATAAAACATTTAGGATCTAATTAAATTTGATTTAAAAATTATCTTAAATATTAAAAAAATTTAAATTATTTTAAATTCATTTAATTGATTTAAAATTTTAAAAATTCAAATTAATTTCATTTTAATTTCGAAAAATTTAAATAATATATCAAATTTTTTGAAATTTTAAATACTTTAATATAATATTAATTTTAAGATTTAATTTTAAATAATTTCAATAATTTAAACATCTTAATATTTATTTAAATGTTGTAATAATTATTTTAAAATTTAAAAAATATTTTCAAATTTCTTTGAAATAAGTAGAGGATCTCTCAATGTATTTTAAATTTATTTAATTATATTTTGAAATTATTTTAATAATATTTTGAACAATTAATTTTATATGATCTATTTTCATATATACATATATATATATATATATATATATATATATATATATATATATATATATATATATATATATATATTTTTTTTTTTTTTTTTTTTTTTTCTATTTCAAATATTTTAGAGATCTCTTTGAATTTTAAGGCTTGATTGAGTATGAATGAATAGAATTAATGGTGGTGATTAGTCAATAATTATATTTTGGTTGTTCACTAATATAGTATTTAATTATATATTTTATATTAATTCATGCATGCTTAGAGTGCACATGCTAGTACTTAGCATAGGCTCTCCTAGATTTAAGGATTTGAATGTTTTTGTGCAATTTTATGTTTGTCAAGGGTAAGTGGAACATTCATTTAAATTCACTTAAACTTAGTGACATCATTAAGGATAATAATTAAGGACCTTTATATAAAAATTTAGATAAATTTTAAAAATTAGGATACACATCCTATTAACTTGAAACTTTGAACACTTTAACTTAGTGACATCTCCAGCCCATAGGAAAAATTCTAGAAATTTGAAAAGTCATTAAAGCCTTTAATAAATCTTCTTAAAACTAAACCCTTAATTAAGTATTAAAAACTTCCAGAAATTCTAATAAATTAAATTTAAATACAAAAATTACAAAAAATACCTCAAACTAACCAGAATTAAAACCTTAATCAATGAAAAGTAAACTCCTTTTGATTTGACATCAAATTTAAAGTTAATTCAATTTTATAAAAAAATCAATATTTAATTAATTAAAAATAATTAAAAAATCCCAAAAAAATTGAGACATTTGGAAATCGCTCCTTAGGTCATTCCTGACCTTTAGAATTTATTTTAAGGAGTTGAGAGTTTATTTGGAATAAAATCAATAAAAGGCCTTTGATTAAAATAATTTAAAATTTTAATTAATTTATCAAACTTTGAAAAATCATTACTATTTTTATGAAATTCCAAATTAATCAAACTCAAAAACATTCAACTCATATGAAAATCTAATATTTATTAAAAATATCAAATCTTAAAAATCAATCAAAGTTAAAAAGTCAACAATTTGATCAAACTTTAGTTAGAAATCAAGTCAAATCTTCAAAGGTTCATAATAAAATATGGAAAAATCTAAATATAGCAAAATTAGCATCTAACAACTCATCTTAAGGTATAATATTCTATAAAAATATTAAATTCCCATAATTCAATTTTATTTAAAAAGTTAACTTTTGACACCTTAATAAAATGATTAAAATAATCCAGAACATTCTTAAATTCAAAAATCACTTTAAAAAATTAGAATTCTTTAATCAACCTTAAAACCAACAATTAACCAACCTTAATTAAAAATTAATCAACCCTCAAACCTTAATCAATTAAAATCACTTAATCATACTGATTACCATTAGGTAACCTAAGCCTACGAGACTATTAAATTAGTCCCAAGAAAGATGGAATAAACTTCATGACCTCAGTGAGCAACAAATGTGATATAAAAAAAATTAAAATCAATCTTAAAATCAATTTTAAATCATTAATATCTACATTTTAACTAATTTTTTCCTAAAACCTTTCAACCAATCAAAACTTCAAATAACTTTAACAAATTACCCTCCATAAAACATATCCAAACTACACGACTAATACACGCACTTTAGATGGTTTGGTAGGACAACTAACTCTAGTCTTAGGCTAGTCCAGCAATTGCTAGCTTAGATTGATTAATTATTTACTTACCTTTTGCACTATATGATGTGATTGGATTGTGTATTAGATCTACCCCTAGATTAGGGATAATTTATACTAATTCAATATTATGTAGGTGATCATGCTCATAGAGGGCATAAATATTAAAGGGGTGTAAATAAATAAATATATAAATATATATGCTTTACACATGTACTTTAGAATGTTTAGACCCCCTTTAAATTTAAAGAGCATAGCCAAGCGTGGCTATAAATTTGAGTATTTTTTAAATAATTAATGGCTTGAGATTAATATTAATTGCTTGAGTTGTTTTAACTATAACTTCTTTGGATAACCCTGTAGGTTGTTGAGTTTAGAATTTTTCTTTTATATCCAATGTAATTTGATTTGAGTAATTGAGTTGTAATTTGTTAAGTGCTTTGAGATGGGATGTTTAAACAATTATTTTGGAATCCAAAGAGGAAGAGACATCCCTTAAGGGAGAGTCCCTCTCCATTTGGTGATTCAAATTTGGATAATTTTTAAAATATCCAAAGAGGAAAGATGACACCTCTTTTAAGGGGGAGTTTCTTTTCATTTGGATATCCTAACCCAATGATCCAAGGAGTCACAAAAGAACGAAGAAGTGGATAAAGAGAAGACCTATTCTTAAAGTCACTTGAGTCTTAGGATTAGAAATCTGAGCTTATTGTTAGTGGTACCCTGCCACTTTACTTTTTGTAATTCTGGATTGTAATATTAAAAGGCACTTGCCTATGGACATTAAATTCTATTTGATTTATTTATTAATGTTGATTGTTTGATGTTGAGCATGATATAGGATTTCTTGCTTTTAGTAGTTTTTTGGTGATTCTTGCATGCCAATTTTGATTTAGCCTGGAACCCGATCAGAGGCTCGTGAGGGTACGAATAAATTTTTTCTACTTAAATAAAATAATTTTTTTAGATAATATAAAAACTCTAATGTTTTAAGAAGTAAGCTTGGGACCACTGAGCGTTCTTATATGCATACTTATTGCACTTTTTTTCCTTTTCTTAGGCACCTTCTCGCCTGCGGGTTCTAACGGACCACTTGGCCTATGAAGGTGCAGATCTGTCATGGAGAATCTGTGCATTCTTTTAGGATAAAAAAACCTATTTTTAAGCCTTTTAAAAAAATTTTCATTCAAATTTTAAGCATTTAATCGAGTCAATTAACATGCATCGTATTAGATACAAACCTAAAAGAGTCTAAACTTTAATTGCATTTACTTAGACATCAAATACCCAACATATATTAAGGGGCCAATTAGGATCTACTATAGATGTCGTCCCTAATTCCTTAAATTTAATCTAATTAACATCCCTATCACTCTTACATAAAAGACTTGACTCATGGATTTGAAGCATTTAGGTGGTTTAGCTGGCTCCCCAATCCATGCTAGAATAAGTTTAGATCTACATTGCATTAGTTAGGTTCGGGTCATTAATTTTCAATACCCAATTTAGACTTATGTTCTAAGGGAAGCTTAGGCTATAATCCCTTAACTTTCGAGAATTGAATCCCAATATTCTAATAAAATTGACCATTTAAACTTAAAATCTCTTTGCATAAAATTTAAGCCCAACAGTTAGGATAGGCTGAGGTGTTTATGAAGTAATTCAGAACCTTAAAATACCTCCTACCGTTCCTCCTTTGACTCTAGAAATAAGTATTCAATCTTGTGCCATTCCCATTTGAATTTCCAACCCTTACCTCCTTTGACATCAACAATTGAATTCTTAAATAAAAATTTTATCGCTATTTTAATCAAGAGTATTCATAGAAAACTCCAATTTTCCTATAATGTAATTAACTACGAGGGCTTGCGCTCGTAAGAGATTTAGAAACCCAAATCTAAATTTTTAAAATTTTAATTTTTCAAAATGCTCAATTAATTATTTTGGAGAAATTCAAAATTCAACAATCATTATTATCATTTTCAAGCGATCAATTGTGATTAATAACTTCTTTACTCGAAGAGATATATCAATTACTATCATGTTTTTATTATAAAATTAACAATCTCTTATCCAAATTATTGTATTCAAACATTCGATTGACCATCATTTTGATCTTTCAAAATCATATGATGTCTCTCATGAGTTTGTCTATGATAATCAGGATAAAATTCAAAGTTCTAAAAGTTGAACCCATTAGGAAATGGTACATTCACCTCCAGAGGTGATATGTTATTCATAATAATGTGTTCGATTTCAAAACTAAAATTTTTGAAATTTAACTTTCTCAAAGAAAATTAAGTTTTCAAAACTATAACACTTTTTCAATCAAATAAGCTCCAGCACCTTGTTGACCTCATTTTTGTATGAGGTCACTTAGACTACTCTTGATCCTAAATCAATTTAATTTTCAAATCAATTCAAATTCTAGGATCCTCTTAGAATCCCGACCTTAGGATCTATGCTAGGATTCTTCTAGAGCTTAGACCTTAGGAGCAGCTCTAGATCCTAAACTTCTTCTAGATTCCAAGTTCTAGGAATTTCTTAGCCTATAGGATCCTTCTAGATTCCTAACTTTAAGATCTATTCAGACCTTAGGATCTACCTAGATCTTAAGTCAATCAAGCCAAATCCAAGGTCCAAAGGTTTTGTCCTAAAGGCCTTTTTTATTGAAATTTCAAACACTTTGAAACCCAGTTAAATGACCTCCGATTCAGAGTTCGTCAGTTGCATACTGATGGGACATGTGTCTGGTTTTGAAATCAAACAAAAATTCCAGGCACCGCACAGAGCCTAGATTCGAATTCCAGGTCAAATCAAATGCGGCATGCAAGTAAAAAAACTAGAAAAGCAGGAGTTCTAATGTGGAATTTAGGCTCTGTGTGTCTGATTTCAAAATCAGACACATGTCCCATCAGTATGCAACTGACGGACTCTGAATCAGAGGTCATTTAACTGGGTTTCAACGTGTTTGAAATTTCAATAAAAAAGGCCTTTAGGACAAAACCTTTGGACCTTGGATTTGGCTTGATTGACTTAAGATCTAGGTAGATCCTAAGGTCTGAATAGATCTTAAAGTTAGGAATCTAGAAGGATCCTATAGGCTAAGAAATTCCTAGAACTTGGAATCTAGAAAAAGTTTAGGATCTAGAGCAGCTCCTAGGTCTAAGCTCTAGAAGAATCCTAGCATAGATCCTAAGGTCAGGATTCTAAGAGGATCCTAGAATTTGAATTGATTTGAAAATTAAATTAATTTAGGATCAAGAGTAGTCAAAGTGACCTCATACAAAAATGAGGTCAACAAATGGACCCCCAATATGTGTAAGAGAGCGAAGTTCTATTGCACATATTGGCGTTGACCGAGATTAAAGATCAAGTGTGGAATTTTAATCCTAAGGGAATGAAAAATTCATCCCTAGGGAATCAATATTTAAATTTATTAGGGTAGTGCCACTGAGGGCATGCTCTACCACTAATTGATACGAATTAGGATGGCGCCACGAAGGGCACGCTCCACCACTAATCGTTTAACTCAAATGTTAGGGTGGTGCCACAAAGGGCATACTCCACCACTAACGGATATGAATTAGGATGGCGCCACGAAGGGCACGCTCCACCACTAATCGTTTAACTCAAATGCTAGGGTGGTGCCACAGAGGGCATGCTCCACCACTAACGGATACGAATTAGGATGGCGCCACGAAGGGCACGCTCCACCACTAATCGTTTAACTCAAATGCTAGGGTGGTGCCACAGAGGGCATGCCCCACCACTAACGAATATGAATTAGGATGGCGCCACGAAGGGCACGCTCCACCACTAATCGTTTAACTCAAATGCTAGGGTGGTGCCACAGAGGGCATGCTCCACCACTAACGGATACGAATTAGGATGGCGCCACGAAGGGCACGCTCCACCACTAATCGTTTAACTCAAATGCTAGGGTGGTGTCACAGAGGGCATGCTCCACCACTAACGGACGGTCTTGTGGAGAGGAAACTTGATTTACACAAAGAACCGGGTCTAGATGATCATATGTGGAGGAAACTTGCTCCACACAGAGGATCGGGCTTAAATTGATCGTATGTAGAGGAAACTTGCTCTATACAGAGGATCGGGCTTAAATTGATCGTATGTATAGGAAACTTGCTCTACACAGAGGATCGGGCTTAAATTGATCGTATGTAGAGGAAACTTGCTCTACACAGAGGATCGGGCTTAAATTGATCGTATGTAGAGGAAACTTGCTCTACACAGAGGATCGGGCTTAGATTGATCGTATGTAGAGGAAACTTGCTATACACAGAGGATCGGGCTTAAATTTTGAAATTTGAGATTTGAAAGTTTTGAATTTGAATTGATTTGATTTTTGAATTGAATGTGTTTGAATTGGATTTTTAAAATTGAATTTTGAAAGTTTCAAATGTTTGATTTTGAATTAAGAAATTTCTTAAATCTAGGAAATTCGAAGACTTTTTATTGATTTTGAATTTGACACTCATCTGGCATGGTACTTCCTGAAGAGCCTCCCCAACATTTAAAAAAAAATATCGGGTGGCATTCTCCAGGGTTGATCAATTAATGTTTGAAATTTTCTCAAAGATCATCTCAACGACAGGAGGACACTCTTGAGGTTGTTCAAGCTCCTCAACCGATTTCTCGGAAGGCTAAGATATGCATCCAAAGAACCTAAACCAAGTCTCCTCCTTGGAAGGTTCTAAGTTGCTCTATCTTATCACGAGCTTTAACCACTCAGGTTTTGAAAGACTTTGAATTCTATTAAGCCTTAAAACAAAGCTCTACAAGGCCTAGAGCTCCTCAAATTAGAGTCGGGCACTCTGCTCAGTCGTGGATTGATTTTGAACGGCAATTCCCAGCATTATAAAATACTCCTCTAGTAGGGTTGATCTTGGACCCAACATAGAGTGTAATTTTGTTGCAAAGGCTTTAAACAAAAAAGATGCCTATACGTAAGGACTTACACATTCCTCAAAGATAGGATTTGAATTCTTTTCAGGAGTAGAAGATTCGATCTTTCTATTAAGAAGTTTCCTCTAACTTTTTGGACCCTGTCGGAACGACATGTGGAAACAAATTTAGAAGTGCAGTGAGAAGTAGAGTCGACTCCGATTAAGCTGAAAGGATTTTAGGATTTAGGTTTTGTTGACCCAGACCAAGTTTCGTAGAAACTAAATTGGGGTCTCCCTTAAATAAATTTTGAATTAAAATTAACTTCAAAAAGGTTTAAGTTGAAGAGAGAAATGTGCTATTTTCAATTTTCTTGCACATGTCCTTCTATCTAATAGAAAATTCGTGCATGTTGAAGAATCTAAATTCAGGATTTTCAAAGTCAAGTACTTGAAGGTGATCGAGTTATTTTAAGATTCAAGAATTTAGAGGAAGGAAGCCATCTTACTCTTCTTCTTTTTTTTTTTGGTGGCGCATATTGCGCATCTTTTGACTTTTTATGCACTTCGTGCATTTCTTGATTTCTGGCGCATTTATGCATCTTTTAATTTTTTAGAGCATTCGCTCATCTTTTGATTTCAATTGAATTCGAGAAGAGGCTCCACTTTCTTCAAATACCTTAAAATGATTGATCTTTTTATTTTGAATGTTGGGATTATATCTCAAGTATTAGAGAGAAAAATTTATTCTCTTATACAAGGAAAAGTAATCCTCAAAGCACATCCAATATTTTTGAAAAAAGTATCGACTTGACTTTTGAAAATCATTGAGCAGATTTTAGACATGCGAGAATCGCCTATTAAGATAGAAGATTACTAGAAGCTTGATAACATTTTCATTTCTGAATTCAACTTAAATTTGAGATAGATTTTAATTCAAAGGTTAAATCAATCCACATAAGCGGTGGGAGGGAGGGGTATTCAAATATTTGATGGAATCAACTACAACTCTCTCCAGCTTAAGACTTAAGGTAGAGGTCAATTTCGATTAGAAAGGTTAATCAACTATCTTGAAATTCTGAATCTAGTACACTTTGAGAAATTGGAAACTTTCCTTTAAAGGTTGCAAGTCTAGGTGGTAAGACCCTTGTCAATCATGGAATTGAATTCCTACAATCTCTTGGAAGAGAGAGACTGTTATAGGATCTACAACATCCCTAGAAAGCACGATATTATTATAATCAAAAGATTAATCGCGATAGGACCCCGTTAAAGTTATATTTCAATGGTATCACTATCTGACACAATCTTAGATTATTCCCTCTCTCAAATTACCACTAAACTAGTAGTTAAGAGAGTGGCACCCCGAGTGGTTTCTACTCCTCCTCCTTTGCAGATGATGTAGTGGGACACGTATAGTAACGCGCCTTAACCTCTTCTAGTAGAGTGGACGGATCATAACCCTCAGCTGGGGGCCTTTGGCCTATTGCTGGTGATCGCTCAATTCTTTCTTGCTCGAGTCTTTCTGTGTAGTAGTCAAGCAGGTGTATTGAAGATCACACTCTCGTATCTACAACCTCCCTCCTTTGTGCAAGGGGAGGGTACGTAGAAGGAGCAACGAACTCTCGATTGGCCTCGAAGTCGGTCTTCTCTAAGGCTTCCAATTCAACAGTCTTTCTAGCCTTAAGATTCCTTTTCCTGGCTCTTCGAAGGTAATTCTTCATCTTGTTCCTACCGACGACAGGGGTGCTAGAATTTGATCCGATCTCAGATTGAGATGGTAGCTCTTTTGTCATTATTGACTTCTGGTTTTGATCCTCCTGAGTAGAGAGTACAGTGGGTACAGGGGCGATAACAACCTCCATCTCAAAGATGGGGGAGTAAGCTCCTGACCCTAAAGTAACTTCTACTAAGGGGAAATTCCCTTGAGTACAAGTGGACAGATCTAAGATTCTTTCTCCATTAACTGAAATCTCGAGGTTTTGAAATTCCATCTCATACTGAATTAAATTGCCATTAAGAATTTCTTCTACAGGCACATCTCTATTCTGTGAGAAGACGAGTTTCCCAGCCATTTGAGTGTTTGATTTCCTAGAATTAAGAAAATGATTTTAGTTAATGATTTGAAATGACATTTGAGTTTTGAGTTTGATTAATTTTACTCAAAATTTTATAACTCAATCGTATTCAGTTTACACTGAACATGGTGGTTCATAAAATTGACGAGGAACTTGACTCTTTCGCTACATCAATTGACTTGGGGCAAAATGTCAAAATTCAGGTTTGAATTGTAAAATCAAATTCAAGGTTGGATTTAACGTTGAAATCAAACTTGAGTTTAAGGTCGAGATTGAACTTAAACTTAAAGTTAAATTTGGATTTGAACTTAAGATTGAATTTAAATTTGAGGTTGAAATTGAACAGATCTTCTTCAAACTTTGAAACTCAACACATTGGTTTTTATTTGAATGTGGAGGTTTACAAAAGTAACTTGAAGATCCGAGGAACTAGGCTCAACTCTTTTATCCCACCAAGTAAATTGGGGGTGAAATGTTAGAGCCCAGAATTGATTGGAGAATTTTAAATTTGTGTTGCATGTGTTTAATTACAACAGAATGTTGTAGAGGACACGTGGCAACAACAGTTGAAGTAGGTTTGAAAGATTTTCCATCACTTTTGAAACTCAATATGTTGATTTTTATTTTCAACAAAAATGGTTAACAAAGATTAGGGAAAAATCTAGAGACCTTGATTTGACTCTTTCACTACACTGACTAGCTTAGAGTGAAATGTCAAAATCCAGGTTTGATCAAGGGTTTGAATTTGTATTGCCTATGTTAAATTACAATGGTATTGTATAAAACATATGGCAACGAAGGTTGAAGTTAGACGATTCTAGAAAGAATTTAAGAGTTTGAAAATCTGGCATCATCCCTCTTTATTTTGAAACTCAATAAATTGAACTCGCGTTCAACATAAAGGTTAACAAAAATTTAGAGAGGGGGAGATTCTTAAAAGTTGACCCGACTCTTTCACCCCGACGAACTGTTCAAGAGTGAAATGTCAAAGCTTGACTTTGCCAAAAAGATTCAAACTCTAGAATCAAATTTGGACTAGAAGTTTGTATTCTATCACACATACCAAATTATAGGAGTTATAATTTCATATGTAATGATAGAATACATGGATTGATTGAGATTTGAAAGTGATTGAATTTTGCTTAAAGAATTGAAATTTTGATTTTGAAGTTGAAGTATTTTCTGTAAATTGTGAAACTTAGCATGCTATATATTTGTTTGCACGCGAGTTTGCAACATATACAGAAGGATTTTGGCTTGACTCTTTCGCTCTACCAATCAAGTTGGAGGCAAAATGTCAAAGCCCGACTTCGACAGAGGATTCCTACGCTCACCTCTCTTTTGACATGTCTTAATTGAGTTGGTCACGCTCACTCAAGGAAGAAATGGGAGAGGGACCAACGGAGAGAAAGGTAGCTAAAACTACCGATTCAATAAAATTTATACCGCTATTAAAGATGGAGAGTGAGATTTTTCCCCAGTGGAGTCGCCATTTTTGTTTTGATTGAAAAAAAATATATTTATTTAAGTATATATAGTTTTAAAAAATATTTAATTATCTTTGGGAAGATTAAATTTTAAATTCTAATTTTGTAATGGAACTCAAGATTATGAATGATATATCATCTCAAAAAGGCGAAGATATCATTCACTAATTGGTTCATATTACAAAACTTTAACGTTGTCCTTATTATCGTAGTCAAATCCAAGAGGAATCGTATTTGACCTCGAAAGATCAAAATAAGATTTAATCTAGTATTTGGCTAAGCTAATATGGATTGAAGATCATTAATTTCATAATTAGAATTACAATAATAACTGATATATCTCTCCGAAGAAAGAAAATATCAATCATTATTGACCGTCTAAAAATGACGATAATGATCATTGGATTTTCCCAAAAATAATTAATTAGAGATTTTGAAATATTTTTGATTTTTGAAAATTAAATCTGGGTTACTAAATCTCCTATGAGCGCAAGCCCTTGTAGTTAATTACATCGTAGAAAATCAGAATTTCCTACGAAAACTCTCGATTAAAATAGCGGTGTAAATTTTATTTAAGATTTTTAAGGATTGATGTCAAAGGAAGAAAATGGTAGGAATTTCAAATGAGATTGGTTCAAAATTGAAGATTTATTTTCGGGATCAAAGGAAGAGGAGTAGGGAGTGTTTTTAAGATTCTGAATTACTTCAATAAACACTCCAACTAGTTCTAAGCGTTAGGCTCGTATTTGATTGAAAGTGATATTTAGTTTAAGTGATCAATTTTATTAGAAATTTGGGATTCAATTCCCGAAAATTGAGGTCTTATGGCTCGAGCCAGCCTCAGAACCTAGGTCTAAATTGGGCACTAAAAGTTAGTACCCCGAACCTAGCTAGTGCAATGCGAATCTGGTCTTACCCCGGCCTGGATTTGGGAGCCAGCTAAACCACCTAAACGATTTTAAAATATGAGTCCGGTCTTTTTGTAGAGTGGTAGGGACGTTATTTAAGAAAGGTATTTGAGAATGAGACCGACATCTAGAGCGGATCCTAAATGGTCCCTTAAACTTATGTTGGGTTTGATGCTTAAGCAAATGCAATTAAGGATTTAAAGGTTTTTAAATTAGTTGCTAATATGATGCATGCTAATCGACTCGATTAAAAGATTGAATTTGAATGAATGCTATGAAATGAGGACTCCCGGCGGTCCCGGGATTATTTCTTAAAACGTTAGAGTTTCTATGTGAGCTTAAAGTTTTTAATTTGATTTAAGTAGAAAAATTTTATTAAGTCCTTAAGAGCCTACAGTCGGATTCCAGGTCAAATCAAAGTCGGCATGCAGGTAAAAAGACTAGAAAAGCAGGTATCTCTAATGCGCAATCAATTTAAATAAATCAATCAAATTAAATATATCAAATTGAATGTCCGTAGGCAAGTGCCCCTTATTATTACATCACAGAATTTTGCAAAAAATTAAAGTGGTCGGGCACCACTGACTACAACCCGGATTTTAATCCTAAGACTCAAGTGACTTTGAGAATGGGTCTTCTCGTTATCCACTTCTTCGTCCTTCTGCTGTTTCTTGGATCGTCGGGTCCGGATATCCAAATGAAAAGAAACCCCCCCCCCCCTTGATCGGGGTGTTATATTTCCTCTTTGGATATTTGAAGAGTATCCAAACTTGATCTTCCAAATGGACGAAGACTCTCCCCTTTAGGGATGTCTTCTCCTCTTTGGAATTCAAGTTGGATATCAATATCCCAAACTCAAATTACTTTGAATACTTACAACCATATCAAATCAAATTTACATTAAGTAAAATGAAAAATGGCGACTCCGCTGGGGATGGAGAGAGATTGATGGGATTCGAATGGGGGCTCAATATAGGGTTTTACCCTATTCAATCCTCCTCTGGCCAAAGGAGTGGCTAGGATTAACTGGATGAACTCCCTGATGGCTGCCAAGTGTCAAGGGGGCAGTTGGAAAGCTGGGATAAAGGACATGAAGGACATGCTAGTTGGAAAGTTCCCTTGGTCCCCTCATGGACAAATGGAGCCTTGAGGGCTATTTGATCAAGATCAAATGGCTGTGATAGAGTCTAGGAAAGTTCTAGAACATGATTAGAGCTGCTGGAGTTAATAGGATTTGAGCTAATGAAGTTTAATCAAGGTTTTAAGCCATTTGGAGGCTACTTTGACCCTCCATTGACTGTTTGACCAGTCAATGGGTCAAGGTAGCTGATGTGGCATGCAAGGTGGCAAGGAGGATTGCTTTGCATGCTGGAAAGTGAAGAGCTTAAGGCAATATTCCACTAGGAGTTTAAGGGTTCAAGCCATTTAGACATTTAAAGAGTTGTTGACCAAATGTTGGCTGGTCAATACCCAAGTGGACTGCTGATGTGGCAGCCAATTGGCCTCAAAAATTGATTAAAATAAATCAGAACTAAAGCCAAGTAAAGGGATGGAGGTTTGAACTTGATATGGAGTTTAGAGTAGATTTAACCCAACCTTAGAGTTGACTTAGTCAACTCTACTTGGATTTGATTGACCAACATCCCAAAACATGGTTAGGCCATAATTAGAAGTTGGTTTGAAGCTTAAAATGAATTCAATTGATTAAATGGGTTAAAATAACCCATTAGAGCCTTAAGGGAATTTTGAGTCAATCCTGGTTGACTTGGTCAACCAGGTGGGTCTAAGGTCTAGAAATGGGTTCAACAGATTCAAAGTGACATTTAGAGTCTATTGGGTGTGGTCCCAAGTCCTAGGGAAGTCATTTGGTTCAAAATATCTGTTTGGACCCTTAAAGGGGCTTTTGGGTCAAACATGTTGACTTGGTCAACCAGGTTGACCCAAGGCTTGGGAATGGGTCAAACAGATTTGAAATGACATTTGAAACTTGCTGGAGGTGGTTGCGTTCAATTCGGAGTTCATTTGGTTTGAAATCAAAATTTGAACCCCATAGGGGTATTTTGGTCATTTTGACCCCTGGTCAACTGGAGGTCAAAGTGGGTCCAGAAAAATATAGTTTAATGTTCAACATATCAAGATTAAAGGTCTGGAAGTGACTAGAGGCTTTGGTGAAGGCTCTAAGGTCAGAATCTTCAAAGTGATATGTTCAGTGGCATCGACTGTAAATATTTGAAGGTTTTACAGCCTATGGATTTTAATTAAGTTTCTGAGGTTAGAGACCTCAGAATAGGCTCAAATTTGGAGGGTTTCCTCCAGACACATGTCCCATCAGTATGCAATTGACGAACTCTGAATCGGAGGTCATTTAACTGGGTTTCAAAGTGTTTGAAATTTCAATAAAAAAGGCCTTTAGGACAAAACCTTTGGACCTTGGATTTGGCTTGATTGACTTAAGATCTAGGTAGATCCTAAGGTCTGAATAGATCTTAAAGTTAGGAATATAGAAGGATTCTATAGGCTAAGAAATTCCTAGAACTTGGAATCTAGAAGAAGTTTAGGATCTAGAGCAGCTCCTAAGGTCTAAGCTCTAGAAGAATCCTAGCATAGATCCTAAGGTCAGGATTCTAAGAGGATCCTAGAATTTGAATTGATTTGAAAATTAAATTGATTTAGGATCAAGAGTAGTCCAAGTGACCTCATACAAAAATGAGGTCAACACACCTGAATTGGGCAAAACCATTCCAAACCCTCATTCCAACCCGAGCTCACTCTCCAGACCTCCTCTAGCCATTTTTTCATTTTATTTGCTCTTTTAAAGGTCTCTTGAAATTCCCTAGTAATCTTCCAGCCATTTGGAGTTTATCGATGGTGAGGTCGACGAAGGATTAAAGAATTGTCTATTCCAATCATTTTAACATCCTTTCCAAACTTCCTCAGGGCTCTCTTCCTTTATTAAAGTTGTAGAGCATCTCTCAACGAAGAAAAATAACCATTAATCTCCTCTTGATATCATTTGTGTAGAGATAACACTCAAAACTATAGAATTCTACTTAGGTTTCTGAATAGGACTTTAGGGATTGCAAGAAAACTCCATAAAACATATCCCCACTCTTATTTTAGCTATATTTTATTTATATCTTAAGCATAATTCTAGTTAATCAATTGAATAGAGATTTTTAAATAAAATCCAAATATAAGGTTTCAACCATATGGTTGGAGATGACATGCCACGGCCATCTGATCTTTGTAAATTGAAAGTGCTCTGATACCACTTGAAAGTGCTCAGATGGCACTTGAAAGTTTGTTAGGGATGTTAAGCCAAATAGAACTGGCCCAAGCTAACCAAGAGGGGGGGTGAATTGGTAATTAAAAAAATTTCTTTTTACTAAGAGTGAAAATCACAAACCAAAATCACGCCACAAAAATAAATGCGAAAATAAAAGTGCGGAAGCAAGAAATAAAGAACACGGGAATTTATAGTGGTTCGGTCAACCCGACCTACGTCCACTCCTTGGAGGCACCCTCCAAGTATTGCACTACAAAACATGACTCTTCTTTAGCCCCCACGGCTAGGCGGAGAAGCCCTCACAAGAACCTCCTTTTTGCTACCCGACAAGGCAGAGAACCTACCTCCTTTTGCTTCCTCCTGAAGCTGGCAGAGAACCACAACCAAAAGCTAACTCCTTACCTCTACCGACCCTTCCACGGATGAAAAACTCTAGACGAAGAACAAGGAGAGCGATCCTTGAAGCAACCCTTGTGAATCCCCTCACAAGCTCAACCTCACAAGATCCTCTCTCTCTCCCTCTCTCTCTTTCTCTCCTCAAGGTCTTCTCAGGTCAAGGCAGCAGCCAAAGGTCTTTAAAAATGTTGAACAAGAGCTCTTAAATAGAAGAGTTTCAAAGGAGCTCATTAATTGCAAGTTGCCGACTTTATCGTCCAGGCCGATATGGACATCGGCCTGGCCGATCAGTACAAAACTCAGAAGATCGGCCAGAGCATCGCCCTGGATACACTCCTGGCTGATTGAAATTTGGCTTGATCATCCAGGCCGATCTCATGATCGTCCTGGCCGATCAGTTCAAATCAGAGGAAAATCATCCTGAGAATAGCCCTGGATACGAGCTGGCCGATTTTTATCATCCTGAAGTAACTTAAGGTTTTTGACTGGATCGTCCTGGCCGATCCTGCGATCGTCTAGGAAGATATGATCATATCAATCATCCTTAATTACTCCCTTGATTTCCTGATCAATTAAGGTATAATTTATGAATATCGTCCAGGCTTATAAAGGATCGTCCCGGCCGATAATTTAAAAATACAGTATACCTTAATTGTCTATGGCGGCAACTTCTTTCTGTTTTGAGAATATTGACCTGGCCGATACACGTATCGTCCAGGCCGATATGTTAATGATGGCTGCCTTAATTAAGAATCCTTATATAGACTTTCTGTTTTAAGCCTGATCGTCCAGGCCGATAAAAAAATCGTCCTGGCCGATATGAGTAAAAACAGAAATTCTAAGTCTCTCAAGTGTGTGTGTGAATGGTTACTTAGCATCAGTCTCTTTGACCATTATAATTAGACTCAAGAAGTGAAAAACAAACGTACAGACTGACTCAACCCTAAACTTACGCAATCCTGAATTGGCTTCATCTTGTTCGTCCGATCTTCAATTCCTGAAATGTTAGAAGCAACAAGCAGTCCAAGAGAAATAGTGTTTGTCAATCATCAAAACATAAGCCATGAAAATAGTTTCAATAATCTCCCCCTTTTTGATGATGGCAAAACACTACGAAAACAATTAGTAATAAAATTTTAGGATCGACAAAAAAGGAAACTAAAAAACTTCTCCCCCTTTTGACATATCAAAAAGGAGGGAACAAAAGACAAATAGCAAATGAAAATTTTTTTTTTACCAAGGCATGAAAATGATATAGTATTCCATGTGATTGATTTAAAAAAAAACCTGTGAGTTAATGAGTTACCAATCTCATTAATCCATATAATAGTAGAATATCGGTTCATGGTTTACCTTTAGCTCAAATATTTTCTTAGGGTAGAATCGTCTTTTGAAATCAATGACCAAACTCAAATAATTAATTGGATATGAGAAAAAGAATCCACCCATCACTTGTCTTAAGAAAAAAATCTTTATAAAATAATGAAGTAAGGTAAATTTGTCACGATCGCAAGATAATCGAGATCAAGCCTTTGAGAACCAAAACTTCTAAGTTCTAAAAGATTTAAAAAGGGAGAATAGATTGCTTTTGAGTGGGCTCATTTTATGCCTTTTGTCAATTTAACGGCGCTTTGCGCATCTTGTTATAGATTTTTCAATTTTTGGCGTCTTTGCGCTTCTTTTGTTGGCATCATTGGCCAATTTGTTTTTTTGCAAGCTAGATTCTCTTTTATAATTTTTTAAAAAATCTTAGTTGTGAATATATCTTCTCAGATATTAGAGAATAGGAGCTCTCTTTCTAACGTAAGGAAGAATTATCACAAGCAAGATTAATAATAAAAGACAAGAGTAACGAGGGATCTTGATGTGACAAAAAAACTTTAATCATTATAAATATAAGATAGATTTGCTTAAGCAAGCTTAAGAAAAGATCTCAATTTCATAAATAATCTTTAATTTGAGATAGACTTTTGATTAGAAAAGAAAACTATGCCACTAAAATAGGTTAGAGAAAGAGACACAATCACAAAATATTCCTACTATCTAAGAGATTAAGTAGATGAAAACACATTGACTATAAATTTTCAAAAACAATGACAAGGAATATAATACCATATTAGCGATGATTTTGAAAACTAAGTAAAAAGAGACAAAAGAAAAATAAAACACACTAAAAAGTCAAAACAACATAAAACAAAAAGAAAACAAAAAGTAAAAGAAAATAGCTAAAAGTTTCATGTATTTATGTCAATCACACCCAATCTGGTCCTTAAAGAACTGAAAGTGTCGAAAGCCAGTGATTTAGTAAAGATGTCTGCCAGTTGGTTTTCAGTTGTCACATGGTGTAACTCAATGTCTCCCTTAGTCACATGATCTCTAATAAAGTGATGTCTAATGTCAATGTGTTTAGTCCTTGAATGTTGGTTAGGATTCTTAGAGATGCATATGGCACTAGTGTTGTCATAAAAGATTGAGATGGTGCTTACATGTAATCCTAAATCCAATACCTGTTGTTTCAACCAAAGGACTTGGGCCACACAACTTCCAAGAGCAATGTATTCAGCTTCAACAGTGGAAAGTGCAATAGAGTTTTGCTTCCTACTAGACCAAGAGACCAAAGATTGTCTAATGAATTGACAAGTCCCAGAAGTGCTTTTTCTATCCACCTTGCATCCTGCAAAATCAGAGTCAGAAAAACCAATAATCTCAAAAGAAGTGATGTGTCTAGGGTACCAAATCCCTAAGCCTTGTGTCCCCAAAAGGTATCTAAAAATTCTCTTAACAGCAGTCATGTGGGATTCCTTAGGGTCAGCTTGAAATATAGCACAAAGGCAAACACTAAACATGATATCAGGTCGGCTCGCAATCAAGTAAAGTAAAGATCCAATCATGCCTCTTTACTTCTTCTAATCAACAGACTTACCACTAGGGTCCTTATCCAATGGAGCACTAGAAGTCATGGGAGTGTTAATTGTCTTGGCTTTGTCCATCTCATATTTCTTCAAAATGTCCTTTATGTATTTTGTTTGATTTAGAAAAGTTCCATCCTCCAATTATTTTATGCTAAACCCCAAAAAGTAGGACAACTCTCCCATCAAACTCATCTCAAACTCTCTACTCATTGTTTTTGGAAAAATCATCACACAATTTTTTATTAGAAGATCCAAAGAGTATATCATCAACATAAATCTGAACAATGAGTGAATCATCTCCAACTCTTCTAAGAAAAAGGGTGGTGTCTACGCTCCCCTTGACAAACTCCCTCTCTAGTAAGAATGTGATAAGCCTCTCATACCAAGCTCTAGGTGCATGCTTTAAACCATACAAAGCCTTTTTTAATTTAAACACATGATTTGGAAATTGAGAACTCTCAAAACCTGGAGGTTGTTCTACAAAAAACATCTTCTTTTATTTCCCTATTTAAAAAGGCACTCTTGACACCCATTTTGAAAAAGCTTAAATCCTTTATAACAGGCAAAGGCTAATAGCACTCTAATGGCTTCCAATCTAACTATAGGGGAAAAAGTCTCCTCAAAGTCTATCCTTTCTAATTGATTGTACCCCTTAGCCACCAATCTTATTTTATTCCTTACCACCACTCCTGAATCATTCACCTTGTTCTTAAAGACCCACTTTGTCCTAACTACACTTTGTCCCTTAGGTCTTTCCACAAGTTCCCAAACATCATTCCAAACAAATTGATTCAATTCTTCTTGCATTGCTAAAATCCAAAACTCATCAGAAAGGGCTTGGTTAATGGTGGTGGGTTCAGTCATAGAGATAAAGGCAGAGTTGTTCACCTCCTTCCTAAGTCCATGTCTAGTCTTAACTCCACTAGAAGGATCTCCTAAGATCAAATCCTTGGGGTGACTTGTAGAGTATCTCCAATCTCTAAGCAAAGTGTGTGAAGGTTCTCCCCTTTCATCAAAATTTTTTACTCCTTGGGTGACTTCTTCTACTCCTTCATTACTTAGGTGCTCACTCCCCTTCCCCAAATTTTCTACTCTACTTGTAATCTCTCCAACATCATCATCTTCTACTCCATATTTCTTAGGATCATACTCATCAAAAACTATATGGGTTGTCTCTTCCACCATCAAAGTTCTTTTGTTAAACACCCTAAAAGACTTTCCAACACTAGAATATCTCAAAAATACTCCTTCATCAGATTTAGGATCAAATTTTCCCAAGTGAGACTTCCCATTGTTGTGAATGAAAACCTTACAACCAAAGACATGAAGGTGGGAAAGATTGGGAGTCCTACCCTTAAGGATCTCATAGGGTGTCTTCTCTAATTTGGCTCTAACATTCACCATATTCAACACATAACAAGCTGTGTTAACCGCTTCAGCCCAAAAGTATTTTGGAAGTGAATACTCAGCAAGCATGGCTCTAGCGCCTTCCACCAAGGTCCGGTTCTTCCTTTCAGCTATCCCGTTCTGCTGGGGGGTCCTAGGGGCTGAAAAATTGTGGCTAATCCCCTTGTCCTCACTAAAAACTCCAAATCTTTCATTTTCAAACTCTCCCCATGATCACTATGGATGGTCAAGATCTCACAACCTAGCTTTTTTTGAATCCAAGTAGAAAATATTTTAAACTCCTCAAAAGACTCATTTTTATGTGAAAGAAATCTAGTCCAAGTGAACCTCGAGTAGTCATCAACAATCACAAAACCATAAACTTTCTCTCCCAGGCTGGCAGTGATAATGGGTCCAAACAAATCCATGTGAAGGACTTCTAGAGGTCTAGAGGTGCTAATGTCCTTAATGGGGTGAAAAGTGGAGTGGACTTGCTTTCCTAGTTGACAGGCATCACAAAGGTGGTCTTTTGAAAACTTAAGTTTGGGGACACCTCTAACTAGGTCCTTTTGGATTACTTTCCTAAGGGTTTTCATACTTGCATGACAAAGCCTCCTGTGCCACAACCAAGAATCATCAATCACAGTTACCACTTGAAAGTGCTCTGATACCACTTGAAAGTGCTCATATGGAACTTGAAAGTTTGTTAGGGATGTTAAGCCCTATAGAACTGGCCCAAGCTAACCAAGAGGGGGGGTGAATTGGTAATTAAAAAATTTTCTTTTTACTAAGAATGAAAATCACAAACCAAAATCACACCACAAAAATAAATGCGGAAATAAAAGTACGGAAGCAATAAATCAAGAACACAGGAATTTATAGTGGTTCGGTCAACTTGACCTACGTCCACTCCTTGGAGGCACCCTCCAAGTATTGCACTATAAAATGTGACTCTCGTTTAGCCCCCAGGGCTATGTGGAGAAGCCCTCACAAGAACCTCCTTTTTGCCACCCCGAAAAGGCAGAGAACATACCTCCTTTTGCTTCCTCCTGAAGCTGGCAGAGAACCACAACCAAAAGCTAACTCCTTACCTCTACCGACCCTTCCACGGACGAGAAACTCTAGACGAAGAACAAGGAGAGAAATCCTTGAAGCAACCCTTGTGAATCCCCTCACAAGCTCCCCCTCACAAGATCCTCTCTCTCTCCCTCTCTCTCTTTCTCTCCTCAAGGTCTTCTCAGGCCAACGCAGCAGCCAAAGGTCTTTAAAAACATTGAACAAGAGCTCTTAAAAAGAAGAGCTTCAAAGGAGCTCATTAATTGCAAGTTGCCGACTTTATCGTCCAGGCCGATATGGACATCGGCCTGGCCGATCAGTACAAAACTCAGAAGATCGGCCAGAGCATCGCCCTGGATACACTCCTGGCCGATTGAAATTTGGCTTGATCATTCAGGCCGATCTCACAATCGTCCTGGACGATCAGTTCAAATCAGAGGAAAATCGTTCTGAGAATAGCCCTAGATACGAGCTGGCCGATTTTTATCGTCTTGAAGTAACTTAAGGTTTTTGATTGGATCGTCCTGGCCGATCCTGCGATCTTCCAGGACGATATGATCGTATCAATCATCCTTAATTACTCCCTTTATTTCCTGATCAATTAAGGCATAATTTATGAATATCATCTAGGCCGATAAAGGATCGTCCCGGCCGATAATTTAAAAATACAATATACCTTAATTGTCTATGGTGGCAACTTCTTTCTATTTTGAGAATATCGTCCTGGCCGATACACGTATCGTCCAGGCCGATATGTTAATGACGGCTGCCTTAATTAAAAATCCTTATTTAGACTTTCTGTTTTAAGTCTGATCGTCCAGGCCGATAAAAAAATCGTCCTGGCCAATATGAGTAAAAATAGAAATTCTAAGTCTCTCAAGTGTGTGTGAAGGGTTACTTAGCATCAGTCTCTTTGACCATTACAAGTAGACTCAAGAAGTGAAAAACAAAAGTACAGACTGACTTAACCATAAACCTACGCAATCCTGAATTGGCTTCGTCTTGTTCGTCCGATCTTCGATTTCTGAAATATTAAAAGCAACAAGCAGTCCAAGAGAAATAGTGTTTGTCAATCATCAAAACATAAGCCATGAAAATAGATTTGCAACATAAATTACATTAATGGCCATGGTTATGATTGTATCACACACCTGATTCAACTTACTTATATAATGAGACAAATGATATTTCATATGGCTTAATCCCATCTATTTGTTCCAAACCATGCGAATCAAATGGTTCACATGCAATCTAACATGGTTAAGTAGCTAACCACGCACTGCCGCATGGTTAATTATTACGGCAACAAGTGCAAAGTACACTGCATTATCACCGCCACCATTTGAGGTGGTACAATCATGCTTTTCCATGTGTTAAGTCACTACCATTTGTAAAATCAATTTAAAAGCTATAAACTTTGAAAAATCATAATAAATTACCACTCAACCAAATTGGATAAATGGCCCCTTTTTCCCTTCAGAATTAAATTCCCTTTTATTTAAAAATAAGTATGAACAAAAAACTTTAATATACAGTGGGAAAATTAGCTTTGATTATTTTTGAATCTTATGAATTACTCCCTAGTTATATGTTTGATTATGCATAAACATAAATGGCATAAATAACATGGTATTTTACATACCTGTGATTTTTCCAAGCTCATTTGATGCCATCATAGCTCACATTTGAATTTCCCAAAATTTAGGTCATGTTTTGACTTAGATTTTTGAAAAATCATAATAAATTCATCCCTTGCCCAATCATTGCATGTTAGGGCTTTATAGAATAAGTAAATAGAGCTTTATCTTTTAAAAATGAATCGAAGAATGTTGGTTGGGTATTTATAGAGTAATTATATGATTCTTGTTTCTAAATTCTCTTAATTGCTCTCTATATACTTGGCCATTTAGGTTCATTTTTGTATGGATGAAATTATGACATATCATTGATGTAATTTAGATGTGTGGAACCAATTTAATCCATGATTGTTCAATAATTAGATTTCCAAAATTTTTAGTCATGGTGAACCCTAAATATTTAGAAATTCATTGCTTCAATCTCTTTTAGATTTAAAGCACATATTTGTTGTGGTATGATTGTATGTACATGTATACGGGTTAGGGACTTAATTTTTCAAACTTACTTTAACACTAGTGATATGTAAGGACAATAATTAAGGACAATGTCTAGTGAACTTAGAATATTTTTAAAAAATCATACACACATCCTGTAGGGATGAAACATCAAACCCTTAAACTTAGTGACAATATACACTTTAAGATTTGAATATACCTATATGTTGAGTACAATTCCTTCTAGGAAAACACAAATATGTTGGATTAGAGAATCTTCAATTCATCAATAAATCAAAGACCTATTCACCATGGTTGACTTCATTTGGATAGCATGTGTATTGGATTAAGGGACCCCTTCTTCTATCCCTTAATAAATCATCAACCAATATTTAAAGGCATCATGTGATCATCTATCCTATATGGGGTATAATTATATTTTGATTGTAAGCCTTAGGATTTGTAGGTTAATAGCTCCTGCACTCAAAGTTATTAAGTTACAAATTCTAAAATTAAATAATAAAATTCCAACCCTTAAAATTCAAATTATAAAATCCAAATTCATGCATGCTAAAAATTAATTAAATAACCCCTTTTTGGTTGTACTAAACAAACACTTTAAACTCATGCAACTTAAACATTAAACTCATATAGGACATATCAAAGCCACACAGCTTACTTCACACACTTAGATGGTTTGTAAGGACAACTAATTCAAGCCTAGATTAAGCCGATGGTTTGAATTACTTGCCAGGTGCTTTACTTGGAGAGCACCCTGTGTTTGTTTATTTATATTTTCGTAACTCTGAATGTCATACATTTTAATTTTTGTTAGTGTACATAGGCCAGCTCCCTAAGGACTAAATTAGAAGTATTAGGTTATTACATAATTGCTCTACACATTTTATATTTCTATAAGCTTATTGCTTTTTATATAGTTCTTTACATTCCTTCATGAGTCAAAGTAGAACAAACCTAGGAATGATGTATATATACGAGTCCCTATAAATTATGTATTGTATATAATTTGAGTTGTATAATATCCTGACTTGTAAAAAATTCAAAGATATATGCTTATACATGAAAATGGAGCTCCAAAAGATAATATCCCACTCTTGGATGATACCCTCTTTTAAAATTCTATAAAAGATTTAGATTATGAAGACCTTAAGCATATATAGTTTATTCTAAACATATGATAGGCTTAGAAACCCAAATGTTTTGTGCTAGAGGCTGACCAATGTATTTTCCTACATAGTCTGTTGTACATTTCAAATGAATTTAATAAATAAAATATGAATTAAGTAAATATTGAATTCTATTCTGAAATAAAAATCAATAATCATAGAAAATTAAGAAAAATATTAAGATGGTTTCAACCTTTTAGAAGCCATTTGTGGTTTATCCACAACAGATTGAAAAAGTTTTTTGGAAATTTGAGATTATTTGCTCACTTAAAACCTACACCCTAATCTACTAATTCATTAAAATTTCTTACTAACTTAGAATTTGAAAAATTCATAAAAAAATCCAAATTGAACCTTAAAAATGTAAAATAATTTTTTTAGAGTTTGTATGATCAATGAAATCAAAATGAGTCAAAATTTTAAGGAAAATAAAATTAAGAAATATATTTTAATTATTCTCATAATAAAATGCATCAATAAATACAATAAATCAAAATAAATTAAAGATAATTCAAATTGACTTCAATTTTGTATGGAACTCTCTTAAGGTCATCCCTACCCTTTGTGAAAAGTTCCATAAAATTTGAAGTTATTTAAATATTGAAACATAGTCAATTGATAAATAAAAAAATTAGAAAATTCTAAATAAATCCAAATGGGCTCAAATTTTTATGAAAGATCATTGAGATTATTCCAAACCTCTAAAAACTTTCTCATTATTTTAAAGCTCATTTAAATATTAATTTGAATTTTTCCTCAATAAAATAAATTCAAAAATCAAAATAATCATTAAATTTATCGAATCCTCTTAAGATCATCGCTAATCTTAGAAAACTATTCCATAAATTTTTCAAGTCATTTAAACTCAAAAAATTAATAAGTTCTAACACAAAAAGTATTATAAATAAATAAATAGCAAGAAGTTAGGAAATTCATTTAAATACAAGAAAAAAATGCCAAATAAATTTTTATAAAATCATAAATAGTAATAAATGGACTAAATCAAAGTAAATAAAAAATTAAAATAAAAACTTCCTTTACAAGTTCAAAAAGGGGCTCTTTGGTTGGAAGAAAAGTAAATGCAAAGTAAAATAAATTCATTAATTTTCCACTTTTTGGTATTTGGTTAGGTGAAAAGCAAATCCAAGTTACAGTAAATGCAGTGTATCCCAGTTAGTTTATTCTCAAGGTCATGTGTTCTAGCCCAATTTGACCAAGAACATTTTACACTGCTCAAGTGCTTCCTTTACAACCCACAGTGGCCACCTTCTCCATCGCCACCGGATGCCCATCGCTTGCCGCCACCATCTACTGGCAGCCCTCGCCAACAACCGCCATTGTATGCCGCCACCCATTGCTAGTTGTCGGCTACCGTGATCTTGCAGCCATCGTTGCTAGCCGCAACTGCCCCTCCGCTTGCCGCCACCACCCCGCCATTGCCACCGGCTAATTTTTCATATCATAAGCCCTCATTTTTTAGGCATTTTTTCAATCTTGTATTATTGACATGTAAGCCCAAAATTTCTAATAAAATGGGTAATTCAAATACTAAAATTCAATTTTAAAACTTTAAAGCCAACATAAGATAGTTTAGAATGCTTCTAAGCTTCTTAAAATTTAGTACTCAATAAATTTTTTTCCTTTGCCCTCTAGAAAGAAGTGTCATACTTTGTGCCAATCCTTTTTGAAATTTGGAAGAACATCCTTATATTAGACTTTAAAATATCAAAATATTTTATACTAACTTAATTGAGAGTGTTCTCAAGAGACTCACCTCACTTAGGATGTAGTTAACCATAAATGCTTGGTTTTATGAGTAACATGTACCCCAAAATAAAATAAAATTTATTTTATTCTCTTAAGGCAAGTGAAGATATTTAGGAAGATAAGCAATTTTTTTTCCAAAATCTTATATTTATTTTTGAATATTTTATAGAATATCAATCTATCTTTTGAGCTAGTATGTTATTCTAAATATCATATTTGAATATAAAAATAATAATTTTAAAATCATGATTTATTTTCCCACAATAATATGTATCGAAGTTGACTTTAATGTCATTAGAATCTTTTCAAATGTGTCATAATTAATGTATAATTTACTTTCTTTTCAAATGTGCCCCAAAAGAGAAGAGAATATTTGTTGGAAACTAAGATAAAAGTTTGATGGCTATAAAAGATTTAAAAAAAGTTCTAGCAATGTTGATGAAAAATGTGTTGATATCATGTAATGATTCTATATGTAACTTTAAAATAGGATTTTTTATTTATACATATGATTATTTCTTCATGAATTAATATACGCTTTCATTGATATTTGTAATTAGATGGCATGTGATAGTGATCAGATGTTTTAAAAGCTTATCCCCATAGAGGACTAAACATTTTTTTTTTTATGTTGACTTCTCTAAGTATGATTGGTATTTTGTCATAATAGTGACAAGATTTACCGATGACATAATTTTAATTAAGGTTCTTATCTATGTTAAGAAGGATTAGAAATAATTGTTTTTTTTAATCTTGTCTTTTTAAGATCATTAAAAAGACAAGATCACTATCACATGCGGTGCCACACTGACCCTTAATTAGTGGAGGAAAATATTGAGAGAAATCTATCAATGATGCTTTGACATATTCGAGATTTCTTTACCAAGTTCCACTCAATGAAACTAAACTATGTAAAATACCTCAGAGAGAAATCTACCAAGAATGCTTGACCTATTCAAGATTATTTATCAATGCTACTCAATGACGTAAACTAATGTGGAAGACATAAAGAGAAATCCACCAAGATTGTTGAATTATTTGATGTTTTTTGTCATAGTGTTACTTGATGGTATTAACCTATGTGAAAGAGGTTAGAGAAATCTACCAAGGATGTTTAATTTATCAGAGATTTTTTATTAGAGCATTAATCGATAACACTAACTTGTTTGAAAGAGGTCATTGGAATGACATGTGCATGTTTAACCTATCTGGGATTATTTATCAAAGTGTTATTTGATGATATTAACTTGTGTGAAAGATGTCAAATTAAATCCCATACGATCTATTGCATCTTGATTTAGAGGGGTGAATGTCATGTGTATCTTAAATTAAAGTCATAAATTTTTAAGTCCTTAAACATTTACTATCTTTTTGAGGTCATGAATGTGACTTATCCAAGGAGTAGAACTCAAGATGGAGACTTTGTGTAAAGTTTGAAATTCATTTCATATTTTTTTTTGAAAAAAATCTCATACTTACTAGAAGAATCAAGAAAGATTATTGTTAGTAAGACTGCCTTGGATATATACAAAAGTTTAGGATGGAAGGACTTGCTAGACTACAACTGAGATGATAACATGAATATCACTTCAAGGTTGTAGCCAAGGCTGTCCCCTAATTTTCATCTACTTCCCATGAAGTTGATGCAATAATGGATAATAAAAATGAGGATTTTGTTGAGTATAATCATGCATAAGAAGTTGTAGATTTAATGATGTAATTGAAGTTGCCCAAAATCTTGACTTATTTATTTCAAAAATAATGAAATGATAGATACAAAGAGATTACCCTACTACAATTGTGCTCGAGAAATTTACACTAATGGACTTTTGAGGTTAGAGTAAGGGGTTTTCCCCCAAAAAAATCACTTCCCACATATGGTGCTAAACTATTAAATGCCAAAATATTTATGGCAGTATAAAGAGATTAACATCTTGGCTTTATAGGAAAATCCAACACACATACAAATAAAAGTTTAATAAGAGATATAAATTTTTTTGTTGAAAGTCCAAAAAAGGAAAAAAAAAAACAAGCTTGGTTAAAGTGAGTTTACAAGTGTTTGTCATCGATTATAAATGGTTCCCTTCCCCATGATAGTTTATTGTGTTGGCATATAATGTACATAATGTATTTCATTATGGACGTTAGGAGAGTGTAGTGGCATGGGAGCTATCTTCAGATATAATTTGCTATTGATTTGGTCATTTTGCTTTGAAGATGGGAGATCAAATACCACAAGGTTTAGCATAAATATTGATTCTAACATTGGGAGGTAGAGTTATTGTTAATTGTGTGTATTATCCATATAAATGATGAATTGCATTAATGTTGGTAGCAATGGTAGGTGGGAAAGTTAAAGGGCTTCAGTGTAGTTATGCGATAATGATCAAAGAATTATAATTAAGTGATGGTGGTTAGAGAATTATAGTTGAGAGACAGTGGTTAGTGAATTATAGTGGGGCAATGGTGGACGAAGGTCTATAATGGGGCGATGTTGGTTGAATGACTATAGTCAAGTAATTGTGGATGGAGGACCATAGTCAAATGATTGTGGTCAGATAGTTGAAGTTAGGCGACAATAGATCATAGTAAGGTGATGGTTGTCAGAGTGCCGTAGCCAAGCAACTATGGTTGGAGGACCATAGTTGAGTCAAGCTTTTGTGGTTGGATGACCATAGTCGAGTGATGATGATCAGATGATTGAAGTCATTCATAAGTAGTTGGAGGATCATAATGAATGATGGTGCTCAGGAGGATCATCATGAATGATGGAGCAATATCATGAATGATGGTGGTAAGGAGGATCATAGTTGGCGATAATAGCCAGATAAATGTTGTTGGATGATAGTGGTTGGAGGACTATGATTGAGAAAAGTTTCTTAGAAGACTGAAGTTGAGTGGTAGTAGTTGTAGGACCATATGCAAGTAATAACAGTTGGAGGTTCAATATTCGGAGACGATATTCGTAGGTCAATAATGATCAGAGAACCATAGCTAGACAACAATGGTCGGATGATTGTAGTTAAGTGGTCGTGGTTAGAGTATTGTAGTTGGACGACATTGGTCAAAGGACCATAGCTAAGAAATTGTGTTTGACCGACCATAGTCAGGCGATAGTAGTTGGGAGACTATAGTCAGGATACGAATATCGAAATGACTTAATCAGATAATTGTGGACTAGTGGTGGTGGTTTGACAACAACAATTAGGTATTAATCTAATGGATGTATTATGATAGTTGTGCTAAAGTGGAGCTTTGAGAGTTTTCAAGCTTCTGAGTTCTTTTGATTCTCATGTTGAGGTTCTAGCCTCTCTCATATAGATAATGTGAGCATATTTATAATTTTTTTATAGTGACATACTCCATAAATATAGCTAAAAGTTAATACACTCTATTGACTGAACCATATTAATTCTATCAATCATAGACTAGTATTCTAGTTTTTAAGTGCCTTACTAATGTTAGAATTAGACAATTTATGACTTGTTTAATTTGTCTCGTTAAGATACTTGATTTGACTATAAGCATGCGATGAATCAAGATGATTTGGTCATTCAATTAACATCAAGAAGTTTTGTATTGTGCTTTAAGTGCTTGATCTGAGCTCATTCAGATTTAAGTTCGGTCAATTTTGGTGTTGTTAGGTTTTTCTCACCGAAGCATTCAATTTGATTATAAATTTGCATAAATCAAATTTTGGATGGTTCTTAATTCGAATTCAAATTTTACAATTCAACTATGCATTAAGATGTGTGCTTGATCACATAAATTTTCTGATGTTGTATCAATCATCTACCTAATCTAAGCGTGCAAAGGCCTGAGAAGTCATGATGTGTTCTTGATGACTTGATGGAGTAAATTTTATTTTTGTTGAAATTTAAAACGTTAATGTTATATATGTAAATAACTATATTTACATATTAAAAATATAAATTAAAAAAAAATAGTGTCATGCATATAAACCCCCCTTAATATCTTGATTATTAGTGGAGGCCCTATCATGGCCTAAAGCATCCATACCTAAGAAAATAAAATATCAAACATTGTGGCAAAACTATTGAAGAATCAATTCGTTGTACCATACACTGAGGAATAGGACATAATGTCTTCTATTTAATGCGATCCTTAAACCAAATAATTCATGCACTATTTTGAGGTCAACCAATAATAATCCAAATACTGTGTACTAAAATGCGTATTATTGGCTGGGCATTATTTTATTCACCCACAGACCTACTAAATAAAATTTACTTTAATGCCATTTTTAAATTATATCATTAAAATGAGACGTTGAGTCATTAACTTTTCTTTTTAATGAAATAATGCTTATTTGTAGGAAAAAATACCCTAAAATATAATTTGAATGATGGGATATGCGAAATATTAGAAAATATTCACCATAAAGCCCTTGTTTTTTAGGATGATTTTATAGATATGTTAATAAAATATATATAGTTTAAAGTTGCGTGTGAAGCATTGGTCTCATTGGATCAACCTTTCTAGTTCATAGAGATTTGATCAATTGGGCATTTAAATTGATTATTTTTTTTCTTGGTAATTAGTATGATAGTTTTAATAAATGAATTTAATTTTAATAAATCCTACATCACTCCTAACTTTCACATGATGCATGTGTTCAACTTTGTACATTTTAAAGTTAGTTTAAAAAATACATATAAAAATAAACATTTCGATATAATGGGGTCAATAAGTGTGCATCGAGTTATTTTATTGAGTTTATAGGTAATTAATGAGTATTAAATGTTTAATATGTTGGTGATGTGTCTTTAAAAGACTTGCTAATGCTATAAATATTTTGGGGAGTACTAGGGTATGAGTGAAAATGAATAATTCACATGGCTTGTGATTCATTTCTTTGGTCCTTAATCTTGCATTTTTTTTGAATTTTTGATGCCCTCAAATTGTCATTTATCTTCATCTCAACTATATTTTAATTGGTTGCATAGTGGATCTAACTCAAATGGTGCTATTATTGAGTCTTGCCACTCTAATGCTCCATCTTCACTTCCAATGTTAGCCTTCATTTCTTTCCAAATCCATGACTTCTCCATTTTGTTGAGCCACGCCTCGCTCCCACCATTCAGTTCTGATCATCATCCAAATCTACTTTACTCTTCTAAATCCTCACACCTGCTATTATATTTGTCATCTATTAGCCTTAGTTGCCCATTTCTAGCTCTGATGTCATCCTCGGTGTCTCTTCCATCTACACTCAAATCCATCCATCCACATCTTCACAATGTTGGATTCTATTACTCAAGGCACGATGCTCGATTAATGCCCCATCCAATTTCAAATCTCATCGACCATGCACATCAAACTCTTTTATATCAAGCACCAACATCGAATGCTTGTTCTTCCCCTCTCATATCTCGCATCATCCCCCATCTCGCATCGATCTCATCGCCTCCTACCCCTCCATTAAGGCCTTTGATCTGGTTATAATTCACCATTTTACTTACTATGTTTGCTCAACTATGAGAGAATGTTCTTTATGAAGGGTTCTGTAATCAGACAGAGTAAATATAATGGGTAGGTTAGGAGTGACTTAGTGGGTCATTATGGGTCTTAATAGCTCATATGCATTTAAACTTATTAGATTATTATTAATTATTTAAGAAAATGCTAGTTGTCTTTGTATTCTAAAAATACCCCTCATTATGCATAGAATTAGAGTATGCAATATAGAGATGAAGAAAGCTTTGTCTCTCTCTCTCTCTCTCTCTCAACTAGTGAATGCTTGGAATTATGGACATCTTCAAATTGCCCTTATGTCATTCCACTAATATATTTATTGGAGTTTTAGACAAGCTTAAAATTGCCTTATTATCAAGTATCTCCTTTATTTCTGCATTTTTTTAATTTTATGATAAGGTTAATAACATAATGCAATTATTAATACAAGTTCAATCATAGCACTAGTGGAATCTGGGAAGAGCTTGGCTCTTGCTCCCTCTAGATTGGAGAAAAAAAAAACTTATAGATATATGCAATATATGAAAATTTTATTCTAGATTTTTCTAATATTTAAAATAAAAGACTTTTGTCATCTGTTAATTGAAATCATAATCTGTGCACTCTATTGATTTTTCTAATCAATGAAAACTTAAAATATCTGGGATCATCAGAAATCCAATTTTTACATCACGTCTCGGAAATTAATTGATTCAATCCGAGCCCAAATCCAAATCAAAGACCTGAAGGGAATTTGAAGGCACTCAAAACGTGACTGCTTATAGTCGAGCTGCTTATTGTTGATTTTATATCATTAAGAATTCAAATTCCAATATTGTCTCATGGGATCGGCCGCACTCCCAAATTTGCTGGCTGCCATCTTAGATCTGCTCCAGGAAGTCCAGGACGATCTGGGAAGTCAGGTGAGAAAAGCTCCAGAATTTGCCCAGAAGTGTTAAGGTGATTTCCTTAGGCAAGGCCGATCTAGGACTGGGATCACTGTTCACAGATCGGCCGGATCATTCGGCCAGGGAATCGTTTCGGCCAACAATCAGTCTAAATACATTCGGGAAGAATTCGAAGAACTGTTGAGGAAATTCTGTGCACGGAAATCAATTTTCAGAACGTCCGGTATTATCTGTCCGGAATTGACGTGATTTTCGTCCGTACTTTTAATTGGTTCGACCGCTCTGTAACGTCCGAGTGTGCCCTGAAATTTTTGTCCATTCGACTGTGTTTTTATCGATTGGAAACTTGGAAATTTTCTGTGCAATGAATAAAGAAATGTTGAATTTGCGAAGGATTTTCAATGCCCAGGTAATTTGGATTTGATATGCCTGTAATGCTATAAAAAGGGGTTTCTGGATGAATTCGAAATGGGAAACTGAAATGAGCTCTTATAGTCAAGTCGAGCTGGGCAATAAGCACATCTGACAAGACGCATAAATCCAGTTACAGGGAGCCCATGATTCTGATTGATTCTGATACGAATTTTCCGATATATCATTAAGACTGATATTCTGAATTTGATACGTCCGTAATAAACTGTCTTTACGGATTTGTCAAGGGAATGAGCAGCTCATAGGTTCGAAGCCAGGATTAGTCCATTACCAAGTCACCTAAAAGCCTCACAAATGATAGACCCCTGGGAAATATCCGAACCAAATTCAAAGCTCCTATTTGCTGGCTCGAGTCGGGTCGTGACAACCACTCTTAGAAAACTATAAATAGATCCCTTTTTTTTATTGAGGGGGGAGGCAAGGAGGAAAGAAATAGAGCCCAAGCAAAAAGATAAGGAAGAGCTCTCTCGCCACCAGACTCCTCGACAACTGCCAATCGCTGGACTTCCACCCAACAGCCAACTGACACTGGAGTTCTACCGAACCACCGATCGATGCAGGATTTCTACATGACGTCGGACTCCTATCCGACACTGGATTTCCACTCGAAGCCGGACTTATGTCCGTCATCTTCCTTCCGTCGAACTTCTACCCGACGCCAGACTTTTGCCCGTCACCGGACTTCTGCCCGACCGTCAACTGACATCGAACTTCTACTTAGCTGCCAACTGACATTGTACTTCTACCCGACTGCCAATTAATGCCAGTTTTCTACCCGGCCACCAATTAACGCCGGAATTTTGCAAGGCCCCCAATTGATGTTGGACCTCCATTGCCTTTCGACTATAGTCCTTCCGACCTCTGTCGTCTGCTGACTACGGTCCTTTTGACCTCTGTCGCTAAACACAGTTCTTCTGACCTCTGTTGCCCTCCGACTATGATCCTTCTGACTTTCGTTGCCAGATAACAGTCATTATGACCTCCGTCGCCCACCGATTACGATCTTTTCGACCAAACAAATACATCAACAGTGGTTCTTCCTTTTTTCACCATGTAACACACGCTGTATGATGTATATTTATTACATCAAGCCAAGGCCTTGCCCCCAACGAAGGGCCTCATTTGTATTCAATTGCAAATACTAGGGATTCATTCAAATTGGGCTAGGCCCCGTGGGTTTTCCCCCTTTTTAGGGGGTTTTAACATAAACATCTTGGTGACTCTTACAAATGATGCACCATCTTTTTTTATTTGATTGCGTGCTAGATCTTTGTACGAAAGCTAAGACGTTAAACTTTATATTTCTCTACCGTCATGAATACTCAAGGACACAACAATTATAATTTCTTTGCTTCAAAAACATGATAGCACTATTGTTATGGTTAGGGGTATAAGTGAGCTGAGTAGGCTTTGCTTGGCTCATGAGCTGAGCTTATTGAGTTTCAAACTTGAGCAAATTTTTGAGCTCGTTGGCTTATTGAGCTCGAGTTCGACCCAACTAATGCTCGGCTCGATTACTCACGAGCGAGCCCAGATGCAGAATTGTGGGGGGCATGAAATGGGCTCATACGTGAAATCGTGGGGCAGGAAGGCTAGATTGCAGGTTAGGAAAGCGAAATCGCATGTGGGCTCAGACATGGGCTCAGATGCTAGCTCAGAGCTTTGACGTGGGACGAAGGTGGAATCAAAATCTCAGACGCAGGACACATGGCAAAAGACCCGTCGGTTGTTCACACTCTCCAAGTATGGGCAGAGGACCCGTCGGTTGTTCACACTCTCCAAGTGTAGGCAGAGAACCTTTCGTCCTTTCACACTTTCCAAGTGTCGGCAGAGAACTGGATCTCCTTGACAGATCATCTCACAAGAAATCTAGAAGGAAGAGAGAAAAGAGTGAAGTAATCAAAAATCACAAGTAGAGACTCTTACCTTTGACTACCAAGTGAAACCTTCATGCTCCAGTAGTAAGAATCCTCCTTCAAACACTCTCTCACACTCTCTCCTTGACTCTCCTTTCAGTAGGCATGAAGATCAGTAGGCAAAAAGATTAAGAGTCAATTCTTATTGGACTTTATATAGGAAATACATAAAAAATCGTCCAAAAATTGCTGATTTTCAAGTCTTTACAAAGTGGACGTCCCGTACGATCGTGGATCGTCCTAGACGAACTTACTTAAATCAGTTGCATACGAACCCAATGTATATTAGTATGAACTGACTTCGTACCCGATTATCATCCCGTACGAACTAAGTTCGTCCGGTACGAACAGTTATACCATATGTCGGTTTGACAAACTGCAGGAAGTTATCAAAATTGGAAATAATAAAACATTTTTGTCCTGGGACGAATATGAGTTCGTTTGGACGAAGTTTTTACAGATAGCATTTTGTCCTGGGCCGAATAGGAACTCGTCTGAATGAAAATTTTTTAGAGAGCATTTCGTTCTGGGGCGAATTGAAGTTCGTCTGGACGAAATTTTTACAAAGAGCATTTCGTCCTGGGCCGAATATAGGATTTTGTCAGAACAAAAATTTTTCAGAGAGCATTTTGTCCTGGGACGAATTGAGGTTCGTCTGGACGAAATTTTTCCAGAGAGCAATTTGTCCTTGTACGAACAGGATTTCGTCTGAACGAAAATTTTCCAGAGAGCATTTCGTCCTGGGACGAATTGAAGTTCGTCTGGATGAAATTTTTCCAGAGAGCAATTCGTCCTTGCACGAATAGGATTTCGTTTGAACTAAAATTTTCAAGAGAGCATTTCGTCTTGGGACGAATAGAAAAATTCGTCTGGACGATCAGGACTTAGAAAAATTTTCTTTACTTCCTGTTCGTTCCATTGCTCTTCCGAGGGGATAACTGACTTGGTCGTCCCGTACGAACATGGTTCGTCCCGTACGATCAGTATAAATTTTAAAGATCTCCCCAAGTGTGTGTGTGTGTGTGTACTAAATTACTTAATTACAATCACTCCCTCTCAAACTCAATACAATGAATAATACAAGCTTCAATTTATAAATTATCTCATGCTGAATTTTGATTTTAAGTCTTCATTAGTCTGGAGTTCGATTATCCTGAAATATTAGTTTACACAAGAGCAAAAACAATTCTTCCAAAAAGTGTTAAGAGAATACAAAATTTAAAACAATAATATTTGGAATCATCAAAATAATACAAATTGCAAGAATGTAAAACATACAATTAGCAACTCTCTTAACATAGAGGCTATCCATCATGTGATTTTGACCCATTTGATTAATTAAAATAAGAATATATTCTATAAATACTAATTTTCTTTAATAAAAAAATAAAATAATTATTTTTAATAGAATTAAAAAACTTTTGAAAGTAGAAATAAATATTTACATTAAATCATATCCAATGAACAGTTAAATTTAATAAATTTTAACATTTTTAAAATAATCATAAATACTCTTCAGGCCTTAGAGCTATTATTCTGTGCGGACACCGAACGATTCTACCATCCGGTTCTGTGCCCGACACAGAACTCTACCGAGTGCGATACATTTTTGAGATGTCGTGGTATATTTTTATTGATCTCCAGACGGTTCGAACTCTACACATAATAAAAATTCCAGGCCTGAAAGGCATTCGATCCAAAGTCCAACATCCCAATATTAGGGACAAGCTACTTCCGGTGTCAGAATAATTTACATTAAGCTAGGCGTGTCTGGTCCAATCCTCTCCTGCTCACTGATTATATTGGCAGCGTAGGCTACAACATGTTAGATGTTACATCATAGTTAGGGCATCTCCAACCGAAAAACTCATTTTTCACTCCAAAATGCAGTAAAACTCCAAAATGCAGTAACTTGACGATGTCCAATCGAACTTAAAGCATTTTCTGAAAACATACAAAAAGGAATATTCCTAGCATATTCTTTTTCTTATGACAAAAAATTTATTTTAAATTTTTAACTAATCTTACTCTATTTATATTTATCAATTTTAATTCGGCAATGCCCTAGGTTTATCCTCTCGCTTTTAACTTGCTAAATGAGATATCCGGTTTCTTGGCGATTCTCGATAATGCGACTTTAGTTCCACTTAGCTTTTGAAATCTTCCTTCATTGCAAGCCGACTCTCTCCTCCTTCCCCTTGGATGCAATTCGTTTAATTGGCTTCTTGTTTCATCTCTTCCACATTCCACATTAGTGTAAGTAAATAAGATCAACTTCCTCTTGGATATATATTTGAAACAATTAAGAAAACTTTGTTACATTAGAACATATAACTTGCTATTTTCTTTTATTGTTTTTATTGGCTAATATCCAAACTTGTTTTGACAATGAAATTTTGATTCAAGTTCAGTTTTTTCAATTTACAGCTCGTAACATTGTAGTACTCAATGTCTTTTATTATGCCAAATTCTTATGTGTTTGTGATATGATTTTATTGTAATTATCGTAATTTTTATGTTAATGTTTAAAAATCGAACTTTACCAATTCAAAACCGTAATTACCACATAAAAAATTTTATTTTAATTTTCACATGAATTATTTGCACTAGGAAATATCTTTAAACAATGTAATCCTGCGGCTGCCAATATTTTATTTTTAATTATTTATAATATAAATTTATATTTAGACATTTATAATTAAAAATAAATTATTAAAAAAAATGGCGGATGAACATTGTGCGACGCCAAATTTGGCGTCGCACTGTTTTTTGGCATGTAAATGCCGGCGAAATTGCCGTCCGATTGGGACGAACGCCGAACGCCATTCACGCGTATGCCGATCGGCTGGAGAAGGCCTTAATAAACGAAATAACAAACCCTTATGGGTTGGTTGAGGACATATTATTAATAGCAATCCAATCAAATATTATTAAGCTAATCATATATATGATGCAACACAATAATGAATAGACAAGCTGAATTAGCGATGTCCAGTGAACTGTAAAGCTAAGGTTGGTTCTATGAAACCATTTGGATTAATAAGAGATTGTGTAATCATCTTCGATCTTTGATCTATTGACAAAAAATATATAAATTATTAATATATTAATTTAACTAAACACTGCTTCACTCTATTTACCTATTCGAATTTTCTGAATTCGGCAATGCCCACAGGTTCCTCATCCTCTCGCTTGTGTGTGAATTTGCTAGAATGAGATATTCGACTTGTCGCATTGGCGATAGTGCTTCGATAATGCGACTTTAAGTTCCTTTTTGCTTTTGTAGTATCTTCCTTCGTCATTGCAAGCCGACTCTCTCCTCCTCTCCCTTCACAATGCAATTCGTTGTACCATTTGGCTTCTTCAGTTTTATCTCTTCCACATTCCACATTAGTGTAAGTAATGGCTCTCCCCTCCTTTTTCTTGCATAAAATGATCATTTTTACTTCCTCTTGGATCCAATATTTCTTTAGTTGTTGTCGCTTTGGCATAATGTCGGGCTTGCAATATTGAATGCTTTTAAAATCATCTATTTTTTAAATTGACTTTGTTCGGCTTAGTTGAGGAACATCACACACACACACACACTATATATATATATATATATATATATATATATATAGAGAGAGAGAGAGAGAGAGAGAGAGAGAGAGAGAGATTATTTTTTACTTGGATTGTTTTTGCATTTGATAATATAATTGAGTTTTGCTTTCTTTTTGACTATGAAATAAAAGAAAACTCTGGAAACTTACAAGTTCATGAAATACTTTTTCTATCAATCTTACAACTCATAAAATAAGAATATGAATATCCCAACAATTTAAAAGAAGTGTTATTTTATGATGCCAAATTCTTAAAGAATGTGTTCTTGTGAGTCACCTAAGAATTAATTTTATTGTAATCAAATGTGATTCTTTTGGGTAATAAAAAATTGTGCACAAATGTATATAAGAAATATGATATAAAGTCTTTTTTTGGTGAGATATAAAAAGAACCTAATCATTCCCTTATACTTTTTCAAATCTATAGATTTTTTTTTCCAACTGAATGGTAGGGCTCATGAAAGTATTAGTGCTTTTAAATTATTCAAGTCAAGTTTCTCAATTAATTTTTAAATGTATTTTGTTTGAATAAAAAATATCACATTCTTTTCTTGAGTGACATCAAATACTAAAAATAAGATAATTTTTCCATCAAATGCATCTCAAATTTATGGCTCATAGTACATGAAATTTTTTAACATAATGAAATAGCACAATCAGAATGTTAGACCCATTCCTTCTTACAAAGGTGTTGTGCATATGCTTCCTTTATTAAATGAATTTTCATGAGAAATATTCTTAGTTTATTATACCATGCTATGGATGCTTATTTTAGACCAAATAATGTCTTTTCAGTTCATACACATAATATGCATATGTTAAGGTCACAAATCCAGGTGGTCGCTTAATATATGCATTATCTCTAATTACTCCATTTAGAGAAACACTTTTCATATCCATCTAATACAGCTTAAATTGCTTGAAGCAAGCAAAGGTGGGTAATGATATAATGGCCTTAAACAAGCTATAAGTGTGAAAGTCTCATCAAAGTATATTCCGTTTATTTGATTGAAATCCTTAGCTACCAACCTTAACTTATTCCGAACAACTAGTTTAGAATCATTTAATTTATTTTTGAAAAGCCATTTCATATTAATTACACTATGATATGTTGGGTAAGGTATTAGTTGCTATCCATCATTTTGGCTCGTAAAGTGATTCAACTCTTCATGTTATCCATTACTCAAAATTCATCTAATATAGCATTTTTAACTCTAGTGGGCTCAAGTAAGATGATAAATGTAATGTGACTTGGTTTCTATCTTAATGCTTTCCTAGTCCTAACAGCTACTGAAATATCTCCTATAATCACTACAAGAAATGAGTTATTACTGTCGTCCAAAATCAACCGAGAATTATAAAATTCCTCCTTAAAATATGAATTTCCAGCAAATTTCTAGCAAAAATTCAGTAGGCAAAATGCATGTTAGAAACCTAATTATGGCAAAAATTTTCAGTAAAAAATAGTTCCATCGGATGTTCCGACAAAATTCTGGTGGAATTGTATAGATATATTCACCGTCTACAAGACACTCTTACTGTGTTTTATTCGCATTGAAACTTTCAGCGGATTATTTCTTTCAAAAATTTGATATATTTTTGTCGTATCTCTACTTCCGGTGCAAATATGCAGCCAGAAACCTGTAGCAAAAAAAAAAAAAGAAAGAAAAAAAGCACTCCCTCTTATGTTTATGTTTTCTACAACATAACAACCTTGCATAAAAATATACATATATCATATTCATTCAGACATTGAACATAAACAAATATTTTAACATTCACCAAATAGTTTAATAACAAATTTGATCATTTCAAATTTCTTGAACATTCACATAAAATAAATATAAAATTCATTCGTTGTACATCTAAAATTGAACAATAAAATAAACAAACTTAAAACATAAATGTCTAACATATAAATGAAATATTCAATAATGACAAAAAACCTAATTAGAATAAGTCTCCTCCTCTGATGATGCTACCTTATTTGCAATGAACTGCTCCCTCTTAATTTCCGTACTCATCCAACAACTGAGTTTGTTGCATCTGCATCTACATGTCAGCTTGTGATTTCCTGACTTGCTCTAGGTCGGCTATAAGGGCAACTTCTTGTTGGCTAGATAATGACTAATGGCTACTTACTGAGAAGCTAGAGCCACTAGATGTATGCCCCTAGTATGCATAGGCTTGCGAGCATAAACCATAAACTTGGCCTTTATGCATTCCTCCTATAGCTTACGACCAAGTGTGGTAGTCAAAATAATTTGATGATCCCTGATCCCTCACCTTCTCCTCACTGGCTCTCTCGAAGTCATGTATACTTGTTCTATAAAAGTTCATACAAGCTTAAGAAATTTACACGTGACACATAAGCTCTCCTTGCTCATTCATCAATTCATGTTGGACCTCCTGCTGTTGATGGGTATGACTATACAATTCAACATCAATCGGTTCTCTACCAAACACCTCTTTCTGCAATATACTTACATTAATATTCATATATAAGTAAATTATTAAAATCTTTTAAAAATTTTTACTAAATATTACTTGTACTCAATATGTAGAACTGAGCCCGCAGTATGAAGGGAATTACCCATGCCCCCAACATCAGAAGCTCAATTATGTCTATTCTGGTCTCTCCTCCTAATATAATCTGGGCTACCTCAAGCACTGGTCAGCTTACGCCATACACCAAGTGTCCTTGTTGATAGACTGTCTGAATGAAAAATATTTACCCATTAATGAACTCATCTATTAATGTCTTTTGTCCTTATGAAAATCAATTATATATCTAACTTCTTTAATTTCTAATACACATAACATACAAAATTTAGCCTACATATAATATGAAGATATTAGAGATTGGAGTAACATCTATTGAAGAAAAATATGTTGAGTTCTATTTGATTTGTAAATCGGATGGTGCTATTTCACATAGGTCCCCTATAAATGAAAAATCTGGCAACCTCCCAGTGGCTATCCCTTTTAGGGGAAATATAAGGAGTTTTAGCGTGAACGCGCGCCATGTCAAGAAAGATGTCTTCGATCGATGTTGGGTGACACCACAGCTATAGTCTTCAATCCTACCATGCTAAAAAAGGCGTGCATAGGTTTTCAGGTGATACCTATATGAAAACATAATTTACGATGCAGATATTCAGGTAGATTTATCGACTTTCTTGGTATATGAAAATGTAGTTTACACTCTTCCCGTGTCACAAACATTAAAGTATTTTTATACCTCAGCACCTTTCTTAATATAAGCCAAATCTAATACCTCTAATTTCCTAACTAGGTCATCGGGAGCCACCGTTTTATGAGACCAAATCATCTAAGGTGACTCTCTCACTTATGAGCATTCTCATCTCTACGAACACTTAACTTAATGTTATGCTTCTCTTTTAATGGCCAACATTTTACACCACAAAGCATTGCAAGTCTCACCACATCTTATAGAAATTTCCCTTAAGTTTGAGGGGAATTTTCTATTTTATAATAAGCCCAACGCATTCCACCACTTTAACCATCAACTCCCTCTCTAGTCTTATCAACAATAGGAATGTCATCAACAAAATGCATACACCAAGGTACAATTACTTGCAAATGTCTACCGAGAACATCCATGACCAAAGTAAAAACAAATGGGCTACTTAGGGTGGATTTTTGGAGATTGATATGGAGAATGTCGGCGATAGAGTGGTGTACACGTTGGCAACAGAGGCGGCATTCATTCGGCTGGAGGCGACTAACATAAGAGGGAGCGAAGGAAAATGAGAAGCAATGAAATGAGAAGGAAGGTAGCTGTGGAAAGAAAATAGGGCCATTTTTCGGTGGGATTTAGTAAGACGACGTCTTTCTCCCAGTAATTTTAGGCATATTTTCTGCCAAAAGTTACCACCGATTTTGGAAAAGTTGTCGGAATTACAAACCAAATTTTTCCCAGTGATTTGCCGGCAGAAAATCCGCTGATTACACCATTGCTTCTACCGGCGGATGTAATCTGCTGGTAAATCAAGGTTTTCCTATAGGAAATCTAATTCTTAGAATGACTATATATTTATATTTGTATTATCTAGGTAGTGATTCTACTTCATCTGATTTTAAACCTAAGTTTTCTACATTAGGTAACACATTTTCTTCTTCATTTGCTTCTCTAGGTTAACTAGGTAAATTGGATTCATCAAATTTAACATGCATGGATTCCCTAACCACCTAGGTTCTCTTATTAAGTACTCCTTAGGACTTTTCAACTGAAGAATACCCCAAAAATATTATCTCATTTGATTTTGAATCATTCATACCCTTTAATACAAAATATTTGCAACCAAAAATATGTAAGGGAGTTATGCTTGGAGTTCCACCCATAATTAATTAATATGGCCTTTTGTTCAACTTAGTATTAATAATTGTTTTATTCAAAATATAATAAACATTATTAATAACCTCCATCTAAAAATTAATTTTTAGTTAATATATATTTCTTTAGCATGGAACCAGCAACCTCTACTAGGGTGCTATTCTTTCTAACAACTAATATATTTCACAAGAGTGTTCTAGATATGGAGAAATTATGTCATTGTCTACCTCCACGTAAGTACTCAAAAAATTTTCATTCTTAAATTCTCATGTATGATCATTATAGATTGTAGAAATTTAGCAGCTAAATTTTTCCTTAATCCAAAGAGTAATTTTAAATTCCGTAAAGGAATTACTCTTATATGTTAGATATCTAGCTCAGGTAAACAATATAAAGTCAACTATAATAACAAAGTCATACGATTTACCTCTTTGACTCACTATGATGAGAGGTGCAAGAAAATCATATGCAATATTTCAAGTGGTCCATTTATTATAACAATCTGAATAAATTAAAATGATAACTTAACATGCTTTTCAAGCTAACATACATTACACTAATGACCATTTCAATTATTTAGTATGACTAGATTCTAGTAGACACCTTAAAATTTTATTCACCATTTTAGAGTTAGAGTATTCCTTTCCTAATCTATATAATGAAATAATAATTTTCATTTTTGTTGTGTACATGTAAGAACTACTTTCATTAGCTTATATTCAAAATAACTCATGCTCATGCAAAACAATATTAGTTTGTGATTGTTAACTTTCATCTATGCCTTCATAAGTAATACATAGTCTATTCCAAAAAAAAAAAAAAAAATCAATTTTACAAGCTAATATACATATATAATGCTCAAATTTTAAAGCATAAAGGAAATAATTGGGACATCTCTTTTCTATGTCCCATTTATCAAAGAGAATGTATATGTGTTTTTCACTCTTAATTTTGGAGGGAGGATATCCTACTTGTGCCAAATTTAATATATAAAAATTAATAGATTGAATTGATGTAACAATATTGACTTTCCAAAATTTAAAAAGTATATATTATCAAAGAAATGTGATCAAATATTAACATACCCTTTCAAAGTGCTTCTATTACTAGCTAGTGTGTGCCATTTAGGATCTACTTTTGGGTACCAAAGCCTTTTCAAAAATAACATCTCTAATACTAAGTGAAGTGAATGACAATACCCAAGAGCAGATGAATTAGTGATTGATCTTTTATTTTATTTAATTAATTAAAAATATGAGATAATACATTGTTAAAACTTTAAATTAGCAGTATATATATATATATATATATATATATATATATATATATATATATATATATATATATATATATATATATATATATATATATATATATATATATATATATATATATATATATATATATATATATAACGAGTAAATAAAATCTAAAAAAAATGATGAGACGATTTCAACGATGAAAATCCAATATGTTGTTTGACTATATATCACAATATGATTGCCACTAACTAAGAATATTTTTATAGATTTATGCAAAATTGAAAATTTTCATGCATCAAAAGTTTATTTATTGAGCACAAGTAATGAAAATAACAAAGATAAATAATAATGTAAGGAAAAAAAAAAAAAAAAAGATCTATAGAAAAGGAGGACATAAATTAATTTTTATGTGGTTCAACACTAACACAAATATGTGCTACTTAAAACCTCTAACCCAAGGTTCCAATACTCTCTCATCCAGTCAACACCAAGTAAAAAAGTCACTTTTCTTTAATACTGCTCTGACCCACCAGTTAGCCAATAAATGCACCAAAGTAAGTTTTGAGATCTAACAGATCTCTAATAGTTTTTAGTATAACAAACTCTCATCAAGACACATAAAATAAATGGAGGAATAAGTTGAAAGATAAGATGAAAATAAGCTAACAAGTGCAGTCATACAATGGGATCTCATGCACCTTTTAGGATTTTAAAATTAAAAGAAAAAAAATATCTCCCAAGTAACCTCTCTCTTTTTTAATTTTTTCTTTGTTTTTTTAGGCCTCCCATGTTTTGAGATTTGCATATTATTATTTATATCAAGTATCCAAAAATCAGACCCTAAAATAAATTATATAAAAAATACAAAAGATCTCATAGTATGATTAGTACAAGCATACTAATTTTGTAAATATTAAGTTTTGCTCTCAATTTTCATGTATAATACATATCATATAGTAAGATTAGTTCACCTTGATATATATTAATTAGCCTAATAATCATTGTGGTTTAATTAGATCAAATTGGAAAATATATCATATAATATGATCACTAGATGAAAAATAACAATTTCCACCAGTTTTCTGGTAGAATATCGATCGTTGGAAACACATATTTTATTTAAGTGTTTGATACTTGCTTTATGAGTTATTGTAGAATAAAAGACATAAGAGGGTATTTTTTTCGTATATGCTATGGGTTTCAGGCAAAAAATTTACCAGTTCAACCCTCAAAATATGATAGTTTTTCTTTTGTGAACACGTCGAAAATCCACCAGAAATCCTTTAAACCATTTATGTCAAAGAAGTTCGTTGCAAATATTTTTTTTATGCTCATTTTACCAACAAAATATTATCTGTTGGAAATCAACTATAAATAACAATTTATGGTTGAATTCCTAGCTTTTATGGTGGATAATTTGGCTAGAAACAACAGGATTCTTGTAGTGCAAACAATTCAAATTTTAAATTAATCTAATTAAAAAAAAGCTTTATGATAGTTTAAATTTGAATTTAGTATGATTTCATGATAAGTTTGTATTAATTAAAGTTTATTTCACTCGTGTCTATGTGCTGGTTATTTCATAAGTCTTTGATACTTACATATACAAACTGACTAATAAAACACCTCTCTTTTAGATTATTTTTTACTCAACTTGAAACTCTTAATTTGTAAAATTTGATGTTTATATATTCTACTTGAGCTATGGCTATTATCCAAATTTTTATATATTCTAGATTTGCACATCATACCTGTATCTTGCCTCTCATGTTACCTAAACTTTATTAGTGTCAAATCTGCATGAAGATAAATTAGACGAGAAGAGGTAATCTGAACCAAATTATATTTGAGATAATCAAATATCTATAATATAGCTCTAAGCTCATAAGGTCAAAAATTAAAGGAAATTCATCAAGATTTTTTTTTATCTATTCAAAGGTTTTTGTTAAAGTGTTTTTATATTGTATTAATCAGTGTGGTCCCTTTAGAATCAATTATAACTTGATTGGATGGGGTTAATATCATTTGTATCTCTAATCAAAGGTGAAAGTTGGTTTGGCCTTAAATCAATACTATTATTTGAGGACATGACTTTACCATTGCAAAAGGAGTAGAAGGTATTTATAATTTGAAATTCACTTGAAACTTTCTTAAAAAAATTCTCATATTTATAAGATACTTTGATAAGATTGTAATCAATAGAATTCTCTCAGATGTATATAAAAGAATGGATGGAAGAACTTGCCTAACAATAACTCTGCAAATGATTTTTAAATGAACATCCTTTTAGGGATGCAGTAAGGGTTTCCCCCGAGTCTAATTTTCTCCCCATATAACTGATGTAGCAATGGATGATATAAGAAAATAGCCTTTTTTTTTTTTTTAACAACATCCATGCTTAGAGTATTGCTCTTTTAAGGTTGTAATTTACTTAATTTGCCCCAATTTTGACTTATTTCTTTCAGAATTGATAAATAAATAGATAATAAAGGGATAACCCTACTACAACCATACTCAGTATATTAATGTGAATGACCTTTTGAGGTTGCAGTAGTGGTTGCCCCTAGCTTAGAATTGTTTCCCACATATGATGCAAAATAGTTATCATAAAGCACTTAACATTTTGGCCTAGTACGAAGATCTTCACACACCAATAAATAAAATAAGAGTTGCAAGAGACATCAAATTTTTTATGTGAATAACCCTTAAAGAGAAAAGCTATAGGGCCTAGTCCATTTAAAATAATTCCACTAGTGTATTTTGTTTTTCACAAATAATGCCCTTGTCCATTGGGGGGGGGGGGGGGGGGGGGGGGGTAAGTGGGGGCACGTGCCCCCCCCCCCCCCTAAAAAAAATGAATTTTTTTTTAATCTCAATACAAAATTAAGTTGGTAACTTCAAAAATTTATTCGGAGACCATATGAACTCCGATTTCAATAAACTTACAGTCGAACTGAACGTCTCAAAAACACAAACCTAACGACACCCAATTCAACTCAATCCGAACCCAAATGACTCCAAATCAAAGACCCGAAGCATGTTTGGAAGGTTCAAACCTAAACTTGGATTACCAAATGGTTTCCAAACTTAACATGCTTATAGTCGAATCGAGCGGCTAGACAAGACGAATCCAACGAGCCCAAGATCGCCAAATTATGATATCACTAAGACATTTAAATGCCCAATAAACAGTCCACGATCAAGAAATTTAACATCGGTCATCCATTCAAATCACTCCCAATTTAATTTTCTATTCATTTATATTTTTTTTTCTTGATTGATATTAGCTTAATCCTATATTGATTCGATCTTAAAGAGATTTTATTATTATTTTTTTTTTTTGAAATGAGATTTTTAATATCACGTACTTAGTTAATATATTTAATATCACGTATTTAGTTAATATATTAAACATGTTCTAGCCGAAATCGAGTGATTTGATGATCGAAGTCATTTTGTGAAGGAAAAAAATAAACTAATTCACTAACAAAGTTTTATCATTTTTAATATTGATTATATTGGTCCTAAGTCTGGATGTAAAAAATTGAAGAAAAATAATAATATAATAAAAAAATTTTAGGCCCCCCCCTAGAGATATTTTCTGGCTCCGCCACTGCCCTTGTCCATAATTAGGGAATATATTTATACAATATAGTAGACATTAACTATACATAATGAATTATTTAATGGAAATTGAATTAGTCTTAAGGAATTAAATATGTCACCAATATATCATTCATGATTTATTTGATCATTATCCTTTGAGGAGAGAAGCACAAAAACTAAGAAGTATAGTTTTAATATTGATCTTCACATTAGGAGTTAGAGTTGATGTCGATGATGTGCATCAGTTCTTTAAGAAATGGATACATTTATGCTGGTGGTGATAGTAGTCAACAAAGTCTACAAGTGTTAATGTTCATATTTATAATGTACATCAACTTTTTTAGGTGATGACATGCAGTAAAGCTAGCATTTATAGTGGCCAATGAAGTAAGTGGGCATTGATTGGGTTCTCTGTTTAAAATTGTGCAATTAGAGGCACGCCTTGAGGCGCGCCTTTGCGCAATTCCTTCAAAAAATGCCTCATAACCTACGCAATTTTGTGTCCTTAAGAGGCGTACGCCTCACTAGGACTGAGGCGCGCCTCAGAGGCGCAATTGTGCAATTCCTGGTGAGGCGTACGCCTCTCTGGGATAGGGCCCACTCACTTAAAATGAGCCCTTTTCTCTCCTTTTACCCGATAGCCTTCAGCAAAGAGCAAACCCGACATTTCTCCCTCCTGCACGCTCCAGGTAGCGCCTCAGCACGCCGTCGGCCTCCTTCCCGCCGCTTCTCCCGCCGGCACCCACTACAGGAAAACCCGCTATTACCGGCGGATTATATCCGTCGGTAACATGTGAAATCCGACAGAAATCTGGGTTTCCGGCGGTATGTCGTGCGCCGGTTTGGTTCGCGTCGTAAAAGGACTTCCGGCGTAAAATAATTTGCTGGAAATGTTTCCGGCGGATTTCTGACGAAATTTCCGTTGGAAAAATATTTCCGTTGAAATTTTAATACGCCGAAATTCAAAAAAAAAAATTCAGTGTGTAATGCGAACCGGCCTTCCACCCCCCCTTGCCGCGTGAACCGCCCGACCCGCCTGCCGAGTGAATTGACCCGTCTCCGGCTGCTGCGTGAACTGATCCGCCTGAACGCCCGACCCGCCCCTGCCTTCGGCAGGATTCGAACTGCGCCCACTTCTTCTCCCACGCGCGCTGCTGCCAACTACTCTGAAACCAAAACCTGTTATATTCATTACTTTTATATTATTTAAGCTATTACCAATTAATTAAAATCAGTTAATTTAATTTAACAAAAAATTTAAAATTAATTAACTTAATCTAACAATATAAATAATTTTATTTTTTTTAAATTCAGGGTTTAATTTTTATTTTTTTTTTATAATTCAAGTTTAAATTTAAATCATTTCATTTTTTGTTATTAAATAATTAAATTATAATTTTTTTATTATAATTTAAGTTATTAAATTCAATAAGTAATGTTATATTTTAAAATAAAAAATATTTAATTTTTAATTTCCGTCGGAAATCATCCGGAAATTCCGCCGGAAATTTCTTTAGGAAAAATTCGTCGGAAAACCAATCAAAAATTATGTCGGAAATTCGTTGAAAAAAATCCGCTGGAACTCCGCCGGAAAATCCGCCAGAAATTTGTGACGAATTTACTTCCGCCGAAAATTCTGTCGGAAATGAGCTGTTTTCCTGTAGTGGCCGCCTCTCTCCGGCGAAGTGGAAACTTCCGGCCGCCCTCTAGGAGTACTCCACATTGGATTTTAGGTATTTTATTAAGTTTAGGGATATATTTTTCAAGTTTAAGAAAAACTAGGGTTTTGGTTTTTTTTATTTTTTTTTTAGTGTATTTGGTTTTTTGCTTTATGAGACATGGTTAGAGGTAAAGAAAAGACGAATACGTCATTGCGGAGGGATCCTTCTTGGAAGTATAGTGTACAAGTTAACATTGGCGGCGAAGAGAAGAGCTATATTTATTTGAAATGTAATTTTTGCGATAAAGTGGTGAAGGGAGGTGTTACGCGCACGAAGGAACATCTATCATGCTCGCACAAAAACATAACACCCTGTGCAAAAGTGCCGGACAATGTGAAGGAAGAAATAAGTGCTTACATGAAGAGAACTACCACTGCTAAACACTTACAACAGGAGCAATTTGATGAAAGGGTTGAGCATGGTGCTTATTTTGAGAGCGAGAGTGGAAAGGGCTCTTCCTTCACTATACATAGTAGAGGTGCACGGGGTCCTATGGACCAGTATATGACTACTCCAGGAGTGGATAGAGGAGAAGCAGAGATGATGCCTGCAGCTGGTACTAGAGAGGGTCGGCGACAGGTTTGCATGGACATTGGGAGGTTTTTTTTTAGAATGCAATACCATTAAATGTTGCTACATCGCCTGCCTATTTCAGTATGTTGCGGTATGTAGGATTGTATGGAAGAGGGTTGAAGGCACCTTCCATGTATGAGTTGTGAAAGTGGATTTTAAAAGAGGAGCTGCAGAACACAGAGCGGAGCATTCAGGAGATTAAAAGGACATGGATTGAGACTGGTGTGACTATTATGTCAGATGGATGGTCTGACATGAAGAGCAGGAGCTTGATTAACATCATTGTTAACAATCCCTACGGCACGATGTTCTTATGATCAGTTGATGCTTCAGATGAGGTGAAAAATGCTACATTCATTTTCAATTTACTTGATGGTGTTATTGAGGAGATTGGGGAGCAACTGGTTGTCCAGGTCGTGACTGATAATGCCAGTTCATACAAAGCAGCTGGTTAGATGTTGATGGAGAAGAGGACACACCTATATTAGACACCCTGCGCAGTACATTGTATCGATCTCATTTTGGAGGATCTTGGTGACTTACCTCAGCACAAGAGTGCTCTTTCTAGGGCGAAGAAGATTACAAAGTTCATCTACAATCACTCTTGGTTCTTAAGCTTGATGAGAAAGTTTTCAAAGAAAAAAATCATTCGCCCTGCAACCACTAGGTATGTTCCAAATTTTGTACATTGCAAATCATTCATACTGTATGTTCATAGTTCTTACATTTGTGCACTGTGAATCTATAGGTTTGCCACCTCCTATTTTACACTACAGAGCTTGATGGAGGTGAGGCAACCTTTGGAAGCCATGTTTACATCAACTGAATGGCTTAACTCTGCTTGGGGGAAGAAAAGTGAGGGGAAGGAAATAAGAAAGATAATTCTAAATGATAAATTTTGGGCTACTGTAACCTATGTCATTTTGAGCACGAGACCCTTAGTGCAAGTTCTACGCTTAGTGGATGCAAAGAAGAAACCAGCTATGAGTTTTATTTATAATGCTATGGATGAGGCCAAGGAGATGATTGCACACAACTTGGGAGGAGATTTGAGATATCGTCGATGCTCGGTGGGAGGTGTAATTACACCGACATCTACATGCAGCGACATATTATCTCAACTCTCAATTTCAATATTCAGAGAAGAAGTCTTCAAATCCTGAGGTGAAGCTTGGTCTATATCATTGTATGGAAAGATTAATACCAGAGCAGGCAGATAGGGAGCTTGCAGATTTACAGCTTGTTCAGTTCCGGAATAAAGAGGGTTTTTTTGGATTGAATGCAGCAAAAGAAACCAGTTCTAAACGATCTCCAGGTATAATTATTTTGGTAAATGCAAAATACTTTATTAAGGTCTGATTATGTTTTTTCTTGAAAACAGTTGAATGGTGGATCCAATTTGGTGATTCCACCCCTTAGTTATAGAGTTTTGCTGTAAGAGTGTTGGGCATCACTTGTTCTTCTTCTAGGTATGAGCGAAACTGGAGTACATATAGCCAAGTGCAAACAAAGAGAAGAAATCGGCTATCAACACTCAGAATGAACTCTCTCGTATATATTATGCACAACAAGAGGTTAAGAGAGAGGAGGTTGAGGAATAAGGGGTTGAAGGATGATGATGACCCATTAGTGTGTGATGATGTGTGGTCTGATAATGAGTGATTCATAGATGATGAGACAGATTTGCCATTATCAGACTTACAGTTAGAAGATCTAAGTGTGGATGTCTTGAGGGGCGAAGCAGATCAAGTTGACACATCCACTAGTACTACACCACACACATCCACTAGCTCTGCAGCACAACAATCAAGTAAAGGTATTCCACAACTTCTTATATGCTATTACATTACATTTATGTCAAGTGAGCAATGAACATGAATACATGATAATGATATTTTCTCTTAATGAACAGGGAAGAGAAAAGTGAGTCATGTTGAAGATGATGATGACATGACATTCATAAATACAATTGGAGAATAAGATTCACTTGAAGACCCATTTAGTGATGGGATATAATTTCATTATATATATATTTTTTGTATTTTGGGAGTTTTGTTAAACTAATATTTTATGATTTTGTACTTTGGGACAAGATTTTATTGCATATACTTTCTTGTTTTCCACTATTTTCATATATCATTTAGATATTTTTATTGTAAGGTACAATATTGTTATTATTTTCCTGCTAAAACCCTTAATTTTTCATTTACGCAATTCTTTGTTCGTGAGGCTTACGCCTCAGACCGCCTCGAGGCTTACGCCTCGCCTCACGGACGAAAACCGCCTCGAGGCGTAGTAACGCAATTTTAAACCTTGATTGGGTTCTTTATTATTGATCCTTCCGTTTTGCTTTTTGATTGGGTTAGTTTCCACTTCTATCAAATGGTGAGTTTAGAAAATTTTGGATGCTTTTCATCATCATCTACAGGTGGTCGGTGACACTACAGAAAAAAAAACTTATGTCAAAATATTCTAATGTGGAAATATATCACGATAACTTTAGTTCATGGATTTGTATTGACATTAATGAAAGTCAAAATATTATAAGCAATACTAATCTCAAAGTAAAATAAAAAATTTTGAAGCATCATGATGTATTATATATTAGGATATCATAATATTATATTTATAATGATATATGCATCTAATCAACAATGTGTTGCTTGCCTTCATGGATGACTTTCTCTCCTACGCTATTGATTGTCATGCTCTCTTATATGTTTGATTTCTTGTTTGAACATATATTATTAGCTATCATTACCCTAATTTTATTTAAATAATTTGTAGGCTCTCCTATAAATTTTGTTTGTGAGGAGCTATATATTTTGTTGATAAAAAATATTTAGAATGAATTTATTTTAAAATTAGTCATATTAAATATTTATATACTTCACTTATTAATCTTAATTAACATTTTATTTTTTAATTTTTTAATATATGGGTAATTATTTTATTAAGTTTATTAATCCTCTCTATTCTTCACCTTCTCGATAAAAACGAAAAAGTTTCCGTGCTGCCATACGAAGCAAGGACATCTCACTAGAGAGGAAAGCAACAAGAAGGGCGACAGGGAACCAGAGATCTTCCGGTCAAAGAGAGATCTGTTTGCTTATACCTTAGCGTTACTAGTATTTCCATTCCCTCTTTGTTTTACCTCCCTACTCTCTCTCTTTCTCAGTCGTTTTTAACTCTTCTCGATTTGTCGTGCAGAGAGCCGTCCGGTTCTTCTCTATTCCACGAAAAGGTCCTAGATCCTAGCTTTAAGGCCTCTTCTTCTTTTCCCCAGTATAAATATCCTTCGTCCCCCACTTCTCTCTCTCAAAGGCTTATCCTTTTCCTCTCCTCTCTCCTGCCTCTGTTTCTTCTCTGCTCAGCGGCTTCAAGCCAGAGAGAGGGGCACGAGAGCAAGAGAGAACGAGGTAAGGGAAAAGCCTCTTCTTGTATTTCTGTCGAGAACAATGTCGGCCTGGAAGGACAAGGAAAATGATCCCCGCCTTGAGGGAATCGCCTCTGCCATTCGCGTCGTTCCCAACTTCCCCAAACCAGGTCACCTTTTCCTCTTAAGTTTTCTTTTTTATTTATTTCTTTCAACTTTCCCTCATAGAACTGTTCCCGCCTCCAGCTTTTCAAAAAAAAAAAAAAAGATTTTTTTTTTTTTAACTAAATGGCCTGCTTTGTCTAGAAATATCAACTCTGGAGCTGATCTGAAAAAAAAAATTTCATTATAATTCAGGGATTATGTTCAAAGACATCACCACGTTGCTTCTTGATCCCAACGCATTCAAAAACACGATAGATTTGTTCGTGGAACGCTACAGTGGAAAGGGCATCGACGCAGTCGCTGGTAATAACCTTCTCCTTCTCCTTCTCCTTCTCCTTCTCCAATGTCCATTGCGGGGTCTTCCAGTTCGTTGCTACTTTGGAGGAAATCAAAGCTTCCCTTTTTTGGAGATCTGGTGGCTTTTTAGGAAATGCTAAGGTTATTGGATTTACTGCTTCGCAATCTCAGTGGCTGTTCTGGACTTTCAATGGTGTGTTGCACGGGGGCCGACCCAAAAAAAATTTTTTTTTAAATAGAACAAGTTATTGGAGTGAGACGAATTGAATTTTTTGAAATTGTGAAAATTTATTAATAGAGAAAATAAATTAATTTTATTGTACTTTTTCTACTTTTATTTTATTAAACCACTAAGCAAAGTGGATCCCTATCTGGTTTTGGTGTGGACTTCTTCGGGGTATTGTAGCAATACTCCAAAAAAATTTATTGCTTCTAGTTTGTGGAGGTGCTGGGCTTGATGCTGACATTGACTTTTGGTGCCCCCACTCCTTCGAAAATTTTGGAAAGCTACTACTCTTTGTCCAACATATTCTATTCCCTTTTTGCTTTCAAACTATCACTGTTCAGTGGATTCTCGTATGGGAAGCTATATACTGTTTCCTGTCAAAGTTTTTTCTCATTGATCTTGGTGTTAAGTCATTTTCATGGCGGATAACTGTTTTGATGGTTCCTTGTCCTGTTTCTATTGGCTAAATTTAGTTATTTGGGCATAAACTCTTTTGAGTTCTGATGTTTTGTGGACATCTTATTTTAAGGTTTCTCTATTGAGCTTTGGAGGTTATGGATTTAAGTCTCGGAAAGCCTCTATGCTATGAATGTTGGCTGCACATATCAGTCTCTACCCGATAGTATATGTGAATCTAATAATAATCTATGGGAGGAGGGGAAACTAAATGCACCGATATCGTAAAAGAAAATTTTATCCGGAGTATTTGGACAAAAGACTCAAAACATGTTTTTTTTTTTTTTTTCATAATGATAAAAAAAATATGGCATTTTGTATGAACTGTAATACAATAATATTTTGTCTTATGAAAAATATCAACTTTTAGTGTTGTTGAAGAATTTTTTTTTCTTGTATCTTTTATATTCATTTTATTTGTTTTAAGCATGCTGTCTAAAGCTCCTCCTGTAATTTTTTTGGGGCAAAAAGTTTCTTTTTTTATTTTTTATTTTATTTTTTTTGGGATATTTAGGCCAATTAAGGCAAACTCACAGACACAACACATATGCAAGATTTGAATCCAAGATCTTTTGATTGATAGCCGAAGCTCCCAACCAACAAACCAAGTTGAGCTGTGTCTATTTTTTTTATGAGCCTAATGAATTTACAGGTAAATGTGCATAAACAACTTAAGGCAACACAGTGTTGGTGATGCAATTAATTTTTTATATGGCAACATAGTGTTGTTTATAATTATGCGCAGGTCAATCTGCTTGTATCATTTAAGTTTTTGGTGATACAATATATGATTTATATGGCAAGCTGATAGATAGATAACTTCCACTTTAACATTTATGTAGAACCACTGCTGTTTCATGCACCTAATTTTATTATTATAATGAAGTAGTTGTTTGTTATATTACGATTGTGCCTGCTATTATATGTTTGCAGATGCCCACTTGACCATATCATGTTGTTTTTAAAGTAAACATGTGCAGGTGTTTCTAAAAGGTTTAGTTTTAGTAGCCTTGGAGGCTTTGACAAGTGAAAACTTCTCCAAAAGTAACCAATTTATGCTTTCTTGTAACAACAGATGAATTTAAATTCTTTTAAATTTTTTTTCCCTTTTCTAGAGGAAAAGGCTAGATTGGCAGAAATAAGAAACTTTGACCATGAATCTGAGCAAAATTATGGGCTCGTTGCATTTATTTTTTACTTTTTCTCCAAGCATGATGGTTTGTACTCGAAAGGTAACTTTGATTTTTGCCAAAAACAATGTGCAATGCTACATGATGATTCATATTTGCCTGTCATTGTCATTTCAACTGTTGTGTATGGGTATTGATGTTTGCTTTAGTGCTAAATGTTGATATCGAACATTTTTTTTATGAAAGTAACAAGTCTGTTTCCTTTTGATTCCCTTACTCTATTATCAGAGTAATTTATGCTGGGTCCCATTTCTTGAAAAGATGTAGATCAACATGTGGTTGATAGTCAACAATAAGAAGGGATAAAGCTGTTGAGAATCATGGGAACACTTAGGCCTCGTTTGTTTCGGCGTTTTTTTTCCTTTTTTGTTTAGAAATGGAGAAATTATTTTTTGGTCGCTGTTTGGACGGGACGCTTCTATAGAAATGCTTTTTAGGGAACTTCATTTTTCTACTGTTTTGAGAAGCTTTTTGATATTTACTTTTCGTTAGAAAACTCCATTCCCTTAACCATTGTTTCTAAAACTGTCTTTTACAAAAGGAGAGGAAGAATCAAACGAAGCCTTAGTGTGTTCACATCTGCTTATGTGGTATCATGATTGTTCTGTCATTTGTTCTGATATTTTTTTGAGAAACTTACAAGGCTAAATAATTCATCTTTGTTGAATTCATCATTAATAGGATACCAATTATGGTAAAGCATGTGAGAAGTTATGCAGTGGGTCTCCTATTTTTTATTTCCAGTGGTGGTGTTTCGATGTGGATAGACGATGACAAGATTTCTTTCATCACATGGAGCAATCTATCAGCTTAAAAAGTTATTTCTCTAAAAGAAGATTCCAAATGCAACTTGATCTCTAATGTTGATGAAAAAGTAGTTGCACATGTTGCACCCCTAGTCACAACTTTTTTGATGTTATATATAATGCTAAAAATTATATTTCTTTTAATTTACATTTAGTTTTAAGTGTTTGTATATGAAAAATGAAAACTTCAAAATTATAAAAACCAATGGCATGTGGAAGAAACTAATAAATGATGCTAATCATGTTTGTATTAATATATTTATATTTTTTTATTCAGGCACCATGTCCCCAAAATTCAGTTTTCTCTTTTTATTTGAAATGTTACTTTGATATTCCATTATTGTTTTCTGTCTGTATCAAGACATTTACCAAAAATAGCTGGTTTTGGATGGAGACTTAAATGTGCAAGGACAGGGACTATGTCAATGTCAATAGTGATTTAGGTGGATATTGCCATAGATGTTGCGAATTGCTTGAATCTAAGTGGGGCTAACAATATATTAGCAACTGCTAGATTATTGTCATAAGAAGTCATAAGACTTTAATACTGATGACCACACTTGGCTTGGATTATATTCAGAATTTGCTTAATTTAATGTTCTCTTATAAGTAATGACATCATCTTTAATATTAAATTAATGCAAATGGATGACGTATATTTAAGAATAAGGCAGGGCTTGTTCTGGAGTAACTTTTTTTGCACAATTAATAATGCCTTTTAGGCATCTGGCCCAAATTCATCCTGTTATGATTTTAGAACCTAAGTTGTATATTAATTTTTGGGTTCATTAATGTTAAGTTTACTGTGCTATTCCTTTTTGTACTTAAAAATATTTCTTTTGTGGTGCTTTTTGAGTGTTATTAATTCACTTTGAATTATATTGGCTTAGTTTTAGTTTTTTAATTTGAATTTTTGGGCTCAGCTTATTGATTTTTTTATCTTTCTGCAGTAACTTCAAGTTGCTTTAAATGCCAACTAGCATTTGTTCAATATTCTTTGTGAGGTAGACTTTCTGTCTACATGTTATGTGTTAGAAATGGTATTCACTGTTGTTATAGACTTCGTTTGATATAACTTTATTATTACTTTTTAAACCAGATTTCTAGTAAAAAAAGTTCTAGTTCAATAAATTTTTTTACTAAAAAGTTATTTTAGAAAGAAGTAAGAAAGCTGTCTCAAACGAAGCCATAGTTTGATAGATGAATCGTTTTGAGCTTGATGTTAAGCCTAATGGATTTTTTCCTTAGGAAGATCTTTGACGCTCATATTTGTAAAAACTTGAAAGTAAGAGCTAAAACTGATTCAGCAAAGTTTCTCGTTGGGATGAATAAATGTGAGATTTTAGGTGGGCTTTACCTGTGAATTTATAAGTGTTTGGATGAAGGGCATTTCGGTACCTACATAATGTTTATTGTGAATAAATGAGCTATATGCCAAAACACGACTATGTAGGTTCCTTGGTCGGTTAAAGGATGAAAGATCAAGTTACATCATTTTAGAGATTCATTTTGGAAAATTTTTCCTCGAAAGATTATGCATGGATCAATGGAGGCCCTAGACCTCAAGATTAATGTTGGAGATCTGAAACTCTAAATTAGAGTTGATGAATGTGTCCTTCACCAACATAACCGATAGGCTGATACAAATCTTGACACTATCCAGTGGCCTAGAAGGATCATCATCATCTTATTCTACTTTCATTACATGAAGAACATTAAAGCACAAATCTGAAGTCCTTGATTGAACCATTTAGATTAAATCAGAACCTATTTTTTAGGATTATATCACTACCAAGCATCAATGTTTTGAAAAAACCATTATTATTGTTGTGATAAAATGTGCCAGGTAGATGTTGCAAGAAAATTCTTTCTTGTTTCTACCACACTCTCTTTGTAGAAGTGAAGAAATGGGATGCCTTTTTATAACATGTATGTCATGATGAATCAATGATTTTGCCAATTAATTTACTTTTTGGCTGTAGTAGGCAATGATATTAAACTTCCACCGATGTTTTATTCCCCATTATTCAAATTTTTATTCGATTTATTAAACTTGCATGCTATTTCTTGTAGGAGTTGAGGCCAGAGGTTTCATATTTGGTCCTCCCATTGCATTGGCAATTGGTGCAAAGTTTATACCATTAAGAAAGCCTCGTAAGCTTCCAGGTAGATGAGAATCACTCGCGACTGATACCTGTTTCTTCTTTCTAAGTTTTAGAAAATATTTGAACATTTCAAACAATTCTTTGCATCATGCTTAATTGTATTTTTTGGATTCATGAACAGCAAATATTACCATCCAACATTCCTTCGTTGAAAGATATATATGACAAAATTAATAGAATGAAGTTAAATTAGTAGTTGTACTGTGAAGCCTTAGCTATAGTTAAAATGATTAGTGATTGAGAAACTAAATTTATACTAAAATTAAAAGAATTAATAAAAAGTAACATCATAGAACAAACTTATTCTTCCATCAAATAAATTTTTTTGACATGAATGAATTAATGATTGAGTTTTTAAGTAAAATAGTTATAGCTTTTTAATTTGACTTCAAATGCATAACTAATGTCATGCATAAAATGATAATTAAGTGTTTAGTAACATAATTATACATTTATACTTATCAAATTCAAAATGGTTTCATGTCATATTCTAATCTAAAAATAATGACATGTATGACGTGGTATTTAAGGCTTCGTTTGAGACGACTTTTTTATTTCTTCTTCAAAAAGGGTTTTAGTACAAAATTTCTAGTTTTTGTACTAAAGCTCTTTTTGAAGAAGAAATGAAAAAGTCGTCCCAAACGAAACCTAGGTATTTAATATAGTTATGCTTTTCAATTTCAAAATATTGTAATATCATATTCAAATTTAAAAATAATAATAACATTCATGAGATGAACGTTAGCTTTAAATGTATTTTGAATTTAAATTCAAATATGTATGATGTGATGGGCCATAGGATGCACCATTTGGATGGAGAATTACTGACATTTTTTATCAACCAGTCTATCTGAACTTTAAGTTAGCATATATAAAGATCATGCTACTTCAATTTAATTTTTCTTCAAGAAGGCTTTTTGAACCTTGCTTTAAAAACTTATAGGTGAAGTAATCTCAGAAAAGTATATTCTAGAATATGGATCTGACTGTCTTGAAATGCATATTGGAGCAGTCCAACCTGGTGAACATGCTTTAGTTGTGGATGATTTGGTTGCAACTGGTGGAACTCTCTGTGCCGCCATAAATTTGCTTGGTACGCAAGATCTGAAAAATACTTGAAGGAGATATAGGGAATTCTTTTCGTTTGAATTTTATCAAATGTTAACGGCTTCTTATATTGTTTAGTTCTGTTTTAAGATTGCCAGTAGTTGGCTATAGCTACAGTGATATCTACTTAAACTCTGAAAGCGTTGAGCATTACGTTTTACATACTTTATTTTAATTTTGAGGGCATGGTCAGCATATTTTTTCTTTTATTTAGTAACTGACATTACCATAATAGTTTTGTGCGCATGGCTAGTTTTACTTGGTTATAAGATCATGTTTAGCTGTTGCTGGACCATCATAAATTTTGCAAAGGCTAAACTTAAGTTTATGAAGCTGCACAGGGAATTAAACCAGCTTTCCTGCGATATTTCCTCTAATCTATATTAGTTTTTGGAATACAACTATTCTTATGTAATAATTTTTCATGTTTACCCGTATTGTATGTAGTTTCTTATAAAGAAGGAAATCAAATTTCTAATTTCTCTGTGGCGCCTCAATAGTAGCAATAATTACTTCTGAATATTATTTTTGTAGTATGACTAAGATTATTTTTAAAATAGGGGTTGTTTGGGCTTCTGCTTGGCTATTGTTTTCTTTTTGGTTTTCAAAAACTTTGTGATGGAAAGCTACTTTTTATAATAAGACTTAGGTTCGGTTTGTGATGGCTTTATTACTGCTTCTTGAAGCATCTTTCTAGTATTAAAAATTTGTACTAAAAAGTTGTTTTAAGAAGCAATATGCGATGCAAAGGCATTAGCTTTTAGTGTTTTATATAATAGATTAGATACTAAAGAGGGAGAAAGATATATGTATAAGTTAGCCAAACAAAGAGATAGGAGTAGTAAGGATTTAGTTCAAGTGAAGTGTATTAAAGATGAAGATCAAAAATTACTTTTCTTAGAAGATGATATTCAACAAAGTAACAAACATGGATGAGATATTTTGCTAAACTTTTTAATGAAGATTGTGAAAATAAGATTGACTATGGTGACCTTAGCACCCTAGATGAAAATAAAGATTTACGTTTTTATCGGCGTATTAGTAAAACTGAAGTTTGAGAGGCTTTAAAGAAAATGAAGGGTGGAAAAGCTGTTGGACCTGATGATATTCCAATAGAGGTGTGGAAATGCTTAGGAGATGAAGGAATTTCATGGCTTACTAAACTTTTTAATACTATTTTGAAGACTAAGAAGATGCCAGATTAGTGGAGAATGAGTGTGTTAATTCCTATTTTTAAGAATAAAGGTGATGTACAAGATTGTGCGAATTATAGAGGTATTAAGTTAATGTGTCATACTTTAAAACTATGAGAGCGAGTTTTGGAGCATAGGTTGCGACGTGATACTAATGTTTCTCAAAATCAATTTGGATTCATGCCGGGTAGGTCGACTATGGAAGCCATACATTTATTAAGAGGTTTGATGGAAAAATATAGAGAAATTAAGGAGGATCTACATATGATATTTATTGATTTAGAAAAAGCATATGATAAAGTTCTAAGAGAAGTGCTATGGAGAGTTCTTGAAAAGAAAGGAGTCAATAATGCTTATATTCAAATCATTAAAGATATGTATGCAGGAGCTATTACTTGTGTTCAAACACAAGGTGGATTGACCAAGTATTTCCCTATTTCGGTTGGGTTACATCAAGGATCAGCCTTAAGCCCATATCTTTTTGCTTTAGTCATGGATGTTCTCACTAGACATTTGCAAGAGGATGTACCTTGGTGTATGCTTTTTGCTGATGATATTTTTCTTGTTGATAAGACTAGAGAGGGAGTTGAAGGTAAACTTGAATTATGGAGGTCAACCTTAGAGTCTAAAGGTTTTCGCTTGAGTAGATCTAAAATGGAATATATGGAGTGTAATTTTAGTAGTAATAGACCTAGTGAGGGGATTGTGACTTTGGGCGATCAAGTCATTAATAAGAGTACACGTTTTAGATATCTTGGATCTATTGTTCAGAGTGATGGTGAAATAGATGGGGATATTATCAGCAGAATTCAAGTTGGACGGTTGAAGTGGAGGAATGCATCGGGCTTGTTATGTGATAGAAATGTACCCCTCAAACTTAAGAGAAAATTCTATAAGATGGTAGTGAGGCCTGCAATGCTTTATGGTGCCGAATGTTGGCCTTTAAAAGAGAAGCATAATACTAAGTTAAGTGTGGCAGAGATGAGGATGCTCAGGTGGATGAGTGGCTTTACCCTTAGAGATAGGATACGAAATGAGCATATACGTGAAAAGGTTGGAGTAGCTCCAGTAGAAGATAAGATTAGAGAAAGTCGCCTTAGATGGTTTGGTCACATAAAACGGCGGCCTTGCGATGACCCGGTTAGGAGAGTAGAGGTATTAGATTTGACTTATGTTAAGAAAGGTAGGGGTAGACCTAAAAAGACTTGGTTAGAAAATATTAGGAATGACCTTTCTTTATTAGATTTAAATGAGAATTTGACTTTTAATAGGACGCAATGGAGAAAAAGGATTCATGTAGCCGACCCCACGTAGTGGGATAAAGGCTTGATGTTGTTGTTGTTGTTGTTGTAAGAAGCAATAAGAAAATTGTCTCAAACAAAACCGTAGAGTATGATAGCTGTAAAGAGGTTGTTTGATTTTGTTTTCAAAAAAGAAAATAGTTCTAATACTGACAATAGGTTTTAAAAAGATTGCCTTCCCATAACAATTCTACAATCACCCTTACAACATGTTGCAGTCACCCCAAATGAACCAAACAAAAGTTTTCAGTTCATGCCAACCCAAAGGCCTTAACTTGTTTCACTTGAGACTTTTGCATATTCATCCATGACATTTTGAATGACATCTGAATGAATGTGAAGAATTATTTTGCTTTGCTTGAAGTTTTGAAATGTTTGGTTATATATATATATATATATATATATATATATATATATATATATATATATATATATATATATATATATATATATATATATATATATATATATATATATATATATATATATATATATATATATATATATATATATATATATATATATATATATATATTCCTGTGATGAGATGCTATTTGGTAGCATTTGAATTATTTTATGGTATAGTGATAATATGTGATATGTTTCATTATTCCTATTTTATGTACTTCATAACTAACTGACTTTGCTTCTGAAGGCTTTTGAATTTTAAACTCTTTACAATCTCTTTGCAGAACGTGCAGGTGCTCAAGTTGTGGAATGTGCTTGTGTCATTGAATTGCCTGAACTTAAGGTAAATTATGCAATTTTTTTACGTACTCTTTCCATCCATGCACTTAGAAGCACACCAGGAGGATAAGGCATGGTGTGAATAAGTCGAGCTTGAACTAGTTTAAGAATTATTCGGTTCTGTTCTTTAACCAAGCTCATCAATTTTTTTTAATGTTCCTGTTTAATTATTGAGCCAGATTTGAGCTGTTTGTAAGCATGAAATCTACTTAAAATTCTTAGTAGATTAGAGAATATGTCCATCATCTCCCTCTCTCTCTCTCTCTCTCTCTCTCTCTCTCTCTCTCTCTCAAGAAATTATTCTGTGCGGAGTCCGGACAGGAAGAACCGTCTGGACTATGAGTGTACACACTGTGTACAAATAGTGTATATAAAAATTTTATACACACTGTGTACACTCACATGTCCGAACGGTTTTTCCCGTCCAGACTTCACACAAAATAATTACTCCTTCGCCCCATTTCTTCTCTCTCTCATAGTTTTAGCTGGCTTACCCTTACAAAGTTAACATATCTTCTTTTAACACTTTAAAAATGCGAATTATATTAATCTGAACATGTACAGAGATACAAAGATGAGGTCTCTCAAGGTCCACTATGTTTGGAGACCCATTTTTACAAACTGGCTCGTAATATATAATAAAATACGACAGCTTTTATCACTAAGGCTTCCTTTGAGATAGCTTTCTTATTGCTTCTTAAAATAACTTTTTAAAAAGTTATTTTAAAAAGTAATAAGAAAGTCGTATCAAACGAAGTCTAAATTATTGATTTTAAACAATTTATACACATTAATTGTGAGATAAGGATGTTGCTGCTTTTCTATACTTTAGAAATTGCAATACACAGCTCACAAATTATAGTAAGTTCATTTTGTGGATGTGCAGGGCCGTCAAAAGCTGAATGGCAAGCCATTATATGTTCTTATAGAATCACACTGATGGTATTTACCTTCTCTCATTCTGCTAGTAATAATATACCATTTGTACCTTGGAGAGTTCATTTGCATTAGCTGTTCATATGGAAGAGCTGGCGCCAATATTCACATGAGTGTAGTAAATTTTATTATTTATCAGTTTTTTTGAGCCTCTCTACATTTATTTGTCCCCTTTTCAAATCTAATTCTCTGCACTAAATTATTTGTTGTTCAAATTTGGAGTTTTATTGTGAACATTTTTCATTCATGCTTCTGAGAGAAGAGGATGTGTAGAGCCGACTCATCTAAATTATGAAGATATTATAGTAAAAAAACTATGAAAAAAAAACTAAGATGTCTTTTTTGCTTTATTTTTATTTTATCATGAAGTAAATCATATTTACAATGTTTAAGCATATTGTCTTGTTTCTAATAAGATGGAGATTGCGGTCGTTGGAGGGAGAAATTATTTTGTGCATACATCGGACGGTTCGGAGGCCAACCAGAACACGCCACGTTACTCGGTACCCAACACCGATTCAAAGCAAAAAAAGTGATGTGGCGCGTTGTCCGCACAAAATAATTTATCCGTTGGAGAGTCATTGACAACAACTGATAAGGTGCTAATAAAAAAATAAAAGTTATCCCTTACAGATCCTACATTATGAATGTTGATTTATTCAAAACCTAACTGAACTTGCTGAGGAAGCACAGAAACATATTTACCAGATTACATCTATTCACTCTATCTTCACTGTACTTGTTGAATCCATAAATCTATGAATTCCTGTGGCATCAGTTCATACTTTTTAAACAGACATCAAGATTGACCATTTTTTATTAAAACTGATCTGGTTACATTGCAAATCATAGTATATATTTCTGCTGACTGTGTTATATAGTATAATGAATTGGTCCAGAAATCATGAATAGATGTGATTCTTCATAATTTTCATAAATGGTTGAGACTCTCGATGCTTATCATGATAGAAGTAATTCTTCATCTCAATATTTATTAAGAAAGAATGCTACTTCTTCTTTGTTTTCATGGAAAGATGTATCTCTATGGCTATAAGAATTGATGGATCCAAATAAGTCTACTGGAAATTGAGAAAATCCAACTGTAGGATCAGGAACTTATGAGTTGCTTGAATTAGACAAAAGGCCATTTGATTTTCTTAAGAAAAGGGATGAGTTAGGTTTCGTTTGGAACAACTTTTTTATTGTTTTTTAAAACAGTTTTTTAGTACAAAAATCTTTAGTTTAAACAATTTTTGTACTAAAAAGTTGTTTTAAGAACAAATAAGAAAGTAGATAAAGAGAGATTGTGTGTGTGAAAAAAAAGGTGAAATGACTTTGATGTGCTCTAATTTTGTCCATGGATGGCATCCTACTTGCATGACTAGTGAGGTTAGGGTAGAGAAATGGTAAGAGAGAGAAAGGAAGGAAAATATAAATAGAGTTATAGAGAGAGAAGCTTTAGAAACTAAGTATATGAAACAATAATAATAAAAGTTTGGTATTAGAAGTCTTGAAATTTTCTTTTTCTAAAAAGGATTTATGTTTTATGATCGAAGATAATTTTTTTAATCCATTGAATGTGAACCAAATTCATTATTTAAATAACCACATTAATTGTAATCGTAGTCAATGTTAATAAACATATTCAAAGTAATAATAATAAGATTGATGTTTCAAAAAAAAAAGGTACTGAGCAACCGTATCTCTTTGTGACAACTCATCATTTTTCATTAACAATGCACTTAGAGAGTTTTATGATAGAGGTCTCCATAATGCTGGTTTATTATATATATATATATATATATATATATATATATATATATATATATATATATACATTGGTTGAAACTATATGTATAATTGAGTTAGGCTAATTGGTGAGTCAGTTTGAATTGGTGAGTCAGTTTGGGCTTGACTCAATAAATAACTTGTAAGCTAAGCTTCATCAACTAACAAGATTCGATTCTTTAGCTTATGAGTTGAGTCGTTTGAAAAAATATTAATATAAAATACACATAAAATATATTAAAATTTAATAATTTTAGCATGAAATTGTTTAAAATATTTTAAAATTATAATTTAACCTTATTTCAAATAGGGCTGCAAACGAACCGAGCCGAGTATGTGAGTGTTCATGTTTGTGTTCATTTAATATCAGCTTGTTCAAGTTTGGTTCATGTTTGTTCGAGCTTTATTGTTTGTGTTCATGTTTGGTTCATTTAAATTAATGAGTGTTCATGTTCGGTTCATGTTCAGTTCATGTTCGTTCATTTAGTGCTTATCGAGCTTGTTCGCGAACATATTTAACAAATTTTTTTTAACTATCAAACAAAGATGTTCATGAACATATCTATGAATAAACACATTTATAATAAAAGCAATTGTCTATTTAACAAAGGCAATTATTATTTATTTTTATTAATTTTATAGTCAAATATTAATTATTTTTATCTAGCTTATTCAAGAGTTCAAAATCGAACACGAATCAAGCTTTTATCGAGCTTAATGTCGAGCTTGTTCTCGAGCTTGTTCACGAACTTCAAATAATGTTGTTCGCGAACATAAACGAGCCGAACACATTAGTGTTCAAGTTTGTTTATTTAAGAATCGAGTATTTAAAATATTGTTCAAGTTTGTTTGTTTAGGTAATTAAACGATCACAAACGAGCTTTAATCGAACCGAACAACGAGTAGCTCGTCGAACGTTTGGTTCGCTTGCAGCCCTAATTTCAAATGATTTCTTATTATTTCTCATTTAAATTTTGAAATTTTTATGATGATATTATAATAATTGTTTAAATAAGAATGTCATTCTCTTTTTAGTGATAAATGAGTTAGCTCGTGAGCCACTCAATTCTGTAGTATTAATCTCTATCTTCATTATTAATCAAGCTCAACTAGGTGTGAATCCAGCTTGGACTGACTCTTTGACACACATAGAATTTTTTATCATGTTCAAGTATTACAATATATCAAAAGGAGGCTTCTGAAAGCTATAGATTATTTTTTCCCAATATGAATTTTTGATGCAGGTATTCTTATGTAAAATATTAGTCATATATATATTTTTTCAAATATGACCACATATATGATAATACAATGAACATTGCTTATGAATGTCTCTAACTCCAATGTTCACTATTATTTGTACTTTTTTTATGGGAAAATATTATATTTTGTAATTGATATTATGCTAATCTGTTATATGCATTGAGTTCACCTAATTGTAGCTGATTTTCTTTATGCCTTATTACTTCTAAAAAGGAGTATAGATAGAGATATAAGAGTCATTTAGCTACAAATTGGCCCTAATATAATCCATATAACCTCTTACTATTATCTATTAATTACTTAATACTTAATATAACATAATGAATCAATTTAATATCTTATTATAATAGATAATAGTTTTTTAATATTAGTTATCCCTTTAAAATCTACCTCGCTCTCACATCGAAGTCATTGTAAAATAAGATACATCAAGATGAGAAATACTCGCCGAGTATTCAAGTTAGAATGTTGGTGCAATATTAACAAATTTGTGGAGATGGGTGGCCATTGAACTACAGTTTTGGCAAATGGCCATTTAGGCAGCAACTAATCCTCTATATATATATATATATATTTTGTCTTGTAAAGATTGCAATGCTATTAGAGTTGTCTATTAAAATTGATGATAATATAAACTTTGGTGTTGGAATAGGAGCTTATGCTTTAGTGCTAGTTGAATTAAGCAAGGAGCTTAATTAAGGTTTTGACTACTAGAGCAGGTGAAAATGTCTCATGAATAGCGTAACTCAAGGAGCTTGAGAAGTTGCTTGCCTTTGGCGATGTATTCAACTGTATCACAATGCACTTGTTATTTGTTGACGAACAAGAAATACATGTCACTACATGAATTTATATAATATGATTGAATATTGGGGTATGTTTGTTAGCCAATTGAGGTGTCAAGATCAAATTTGAGAAAGATATTACCTTGACTCTAGTTATTAGTTCATGAATGTCTCATATAATCTTCTGAAGTTCACTTAATTTTTATTCAATGTATGAAAGTCAGATAATAGTGATGAGATGCGTTGATTAATGAGCACTAAATGACAAGTATCACAATTATAGCAATGAATGTTACAAAACTAGCGAAACATAAGGGTAAATAATGGCTCGTGAGCATTGATGATTCCGAAAAAATACAAGATTGAGGAAAGATGAATAGATTTTTATTAATGTGATTTTTGGTTGATGCACTTCATATCCTAGCACACCCAATTAACGAGGAGTACTGAGAAAGATACATGACTCATTCCCTAATATAACCCATATAACTACTTACCTTTGACTTTGTGAGGGAACATGAGAATATATATATATATATATATATATATATATATATATATATATATATATATATATATATATATATATATATATATATATATATATATATATATATATATATATATATATATATATATATATATTTATTATATTATATCAATTCATTCTATCTTTAATGAAGTGATTCTTCTAACCATAAGTCTTCATAAAAATATTGTGGCATCAATTTTCACTATTTAATTAGTAAATATCAACGTCGGATCATTTTTTATTAAAATTGACATGTTTATGGTGCAAAACATAGTAAATATTTCTTATGATTGTGTTTTACAATCTTATTTATAATAATTTAATTTAGTTATGTTATTTTATGTCTTCGAGTAATAAAATGATGATGATAGTATTTATAATGTGAAGAGCAGACCCAAAATTCATGAATAAATGTCATGCTCATAATTTCATAGATGGCTGTGAGTTTTCATAAAAAGTGATGCAACTCTTCATTTCAATATCTATCAGAATAATGAAACTTTTTATTCATTTTGTTTTTCATGGGATGATGCCTCCCTCATTCAACATTTTCATGAAAATTGTATTTCTATGGATGTAAAAACCAGTGGATCCAAATCAGTATTGTGGAAATTGCTAGAGGCTTAAGAATTGAGATTTGGCTGAATTAGACCAAGTCTTTGGATTTACTCAAGGGGTGTTTTAGCTTGATGGATATATACAGAGAGAGAGAGAGAGAGAGAGAGAGAGAGAGAGAGAGAGAGAGAGAGAGAGAGAGAGAGAGAGAGAGAGAGAGAGAGAGAGAGAGAGAGGGAGAGTATAGCAAAAAGCCCTTTTGATGCAACACAAGAATATTGATTTAGATTTTATGCCCTTGTCAATTCAATTGACTGTTATTTATATTTGTCATCTTAGAAATCAATCCTTTCCATGATTATTTATTTTGTAAGACAATTAATCAATGTGTTAGTTAACACACAATTGTACATAAGATATTCCATCAATTCGAGCGGCACTACTAAAGGACATAGATGGTGGGGTTGGGAATCCAAAAGGTTGACGACGGAGACGAATAGATATTATGAGGGTCTTACGAGCGTTGAGAGGATAAGAGTGTTGGAGTTGAATACGTGAAGCAACGAACAGTGAGGATGAGAGACATTTAATAACGAGCTTCCAACAACAAGCAGCTCAACAAAAACACCTAAGTAGTATGATCCTAATAGATTATAGGTATAAACGACGATTTAATGATGTCGATAACTCCAAGAAAATGTACCCAAATTGAAATATATATAGTGATACAAGACTCATTTAGCTATTTTTTAACCCTAAAATAACCTATATAAACCCTTACCAGTACTTGATGAGCATTTAATACTCTTTATAATCTATTGACTCGATATAAAAACTTATTATAATCCATAACAACTTCTTAACAATATATAATTAATAAGGTTTTTTTCTCTTTATTTTTAAAATTTAAACCTCTCAATCATCTCTTTAAACTTCCTCTAGATTAATTAGCTATTAGTCTTTGTAGCTCCCTTCTAAGATAGTTTATTCATAGCTTTATTTTTCACATAGTTATTATATTTTTATTTGACTATTATTTTCATGTTGCATTTCAAAAAATTATGTGGTTGAAATGATCTTTCTAGGAATAAATTTGTCGGTGTGATAACTTTTACAAATTTATTATCAATTATATATATTTATAGATATATATTGAAAGTGTTAATAGTGCCTCCTACATATCATATGTGGATATAAGATTATATCTGGGAGAAGTCTAATTATATAGAACTCTTATCAAGATGGTAGGCCCAATTAGTCAAATGAAAGTTCATAAACACTTGTGCTGTCAGCTATGGTTTCTTCTCCTTGGAGGGAGAAAATGTGCAGCATGACTAATAGTTATTAATTATGTTTTTAAATAAGTTCAGTCATAGGGTCAATTGCTTGTGAATTAACTTAATCATTATGTTAATTTTATGTTAATGAGATTTAAGACAACTTAATCACGATAGCTCATTAAAAATACCAGCAAAGTTTCAGAATCATTCCTCTTATAGAAGCTTCTTTTACTACTTAATTGGTATGTGGGCTAAAAGGCTATACTCTCTAAATAAATTGATAATATTTTTGTTTTTTTGTTTTTAAATATAAATCATATAAGAAATCAAGCATCAATAACATTGATATATCCTCAAAAAGTTATCTTGATCAGGCACAAATCTCGAGACAAAATCAACCTGAAAACTTCAAAAATTAAATTCGGGATCACCTGAACTTTGATTTTAGCAAACTTACAGTCAAACTGAGCGTCTTGGAAATACGAACCTAACGACACCAAATTCGACTCAATCCGAGCCCAAATGAGTCCAAATCAAGGTCCCGAAGCGCAATTGGAAAGTTCGTACCATAATTTGAGTTACCAAACGGTTTTCAAATATGACATTCTTATAGTCGAATTGAGCGGCTCGACGAGACAAATCCAATGAGCCCATGATCACCGAATTCCGACATCATTAAGACCTTCAAATGTCTGACAAATGGTGCACGATCAAGGGATTCAATATCGGTCGTCCATTCGACCACTCCCTGTTTACCCCTGATCTTACACCTATTTACAAGCCATGCCACTCCAGAACATCTATAAATAGGCCCCTCAATTCTCATGAGAGGGGACCCAAGCAAGAAGCAAGAAGGAGGAAGAAGAAGAAGAAGAAGAGAAGGATAGGAAGGAAGAAACTCCTCCTCGACCACCGTCGCCAAAATTCTGCCTGACCCCAGAGTTCTGCCCGACGTTCAAGCAACGCCGTAGTTCTGCTCGACGTTCAAGCAACGCCGGAGTTCTGCTCGACGTTCAAGCAATGCCAGAATTCTTCCCGAAGTTCAAGTGACACTGGAGTTTCACCCGAACTCCAAGTGAAGCCGGAATTCCGCCCGACCTCCAAGTGACACCAGAATTCCGCCTGACCTTCAAGTGAAGCTGGAGTTCTGTCCAATTTCCAAGCGACTCTAGAGTTTTGCCAGAATACCATCCAACGTCAGAGTTCTCCCCGGCCGCTAACTAACGTCGGACTTCTACCCGATGTTGGAACAACGCTCGTCGCCAAGTTTCTACTCGACGTCGGACTTCTGTCTGTTGTCAGACTTCTGCCGGACATCTATCTAATGTTGGATTTCTGTCCATTGATGGATTTCTACCCGATGCCATCCTTCTGGCCTTCGTCTTTAGATAATATTCCTCCTGGCCTCCAACGTGTGCCGACAACGGTCCTTCTAACTAACATCACCCGTCGACTACTGTCCTTCTGGCCTTCGTCGCCCACCGACTACGGTCCTTCTGACTTACATCGCCCGTCGAGTACAGTCCTGTGGCCTCCGTTGCCTGCCGACAACGGTCCTTCTGACTAACGTTGCCCGCTGACTACAGTCTTTCCGGCCTCCATCGCTCGCCGACAACCGTCCTTCCGACTTACGTCGCCCGCCGACTAAAGTCCTTCCGACCTCTGTCGCTCACTAACTACGGTCTTTCCGACTTACGTCGTCCACCGACTACAATTTTTCAGACCAAACAAACACATCAATAATAATGTTATGTATTCTCACCATGTAATGTACTCTATAAGATGTACATCAAGCTAAGGCCTTCCCTTGAGAAAGGACCTCATTTGTAATCAACTACAATACTAGTGGATTCATTTAAACTGGGCTAGGCCCTGTGGTTTTTCCCCCTTTTTAGGGGTTTTCCACGTAAAAATCTTGTTGTCTCTAGTGGATGACACACCCTCTCACTTATCTGATTGTGTGCTGGATCTTCGTACAATGCTAAGATGTTAAACTATATATTTCTCTACCGCCACGAATACTCCAGAACGCAACAAACATAAGGATCTATAAAATCACAAAAAAAAAAAAAAAAAAATTGACTCTATTAGGATAGTAGCATTACTCGAAAAAAAAAGGCAAATAAAGGCTAATTAACATAAAAAATATATTTTCAGGGAGGCATATAGAAAGGAATTTGTTATTTTAAAAAGATAAAAAAATTGATAAAAAATTATAATTTATAATAGAGGCTCTTCGTATTATGAAAAAGTTAAATGATTATTTCATTATCAATACAATTAAATAATTCTTTATCAATATAAATGACGAGTATTACATACATTGATCTTTAATTTCAATTTGTACTTGATTATAATAAACTTAGCAGAAAATACTCTTTCATCTTGTATTACATTTTTCGTAAAATAAATTCTAAAATTTTAAATTTATATTGTTAAAATTTTGATTATAATATTTGAAAATATTTTATTTTTATATTTAGATCAGAATCTATTTTAATATAATTGAGGTATAAACTTTAGGTATTATATATATAACTATATAAGAATATAGTGTTATATATGTAAATCCCCTTAATATTTAATTAAACTCGGCATATCTCATTGTTCTTATTGAGTCAACTTATTTTTTTTATATTATAAATATGTGGGGCAGAGCTTCTCTTAGTAATAATTTTTGTGCTGCATGATGAACTCTCCCCTTATCAGAGTTCAACTCCAATGACCCCCTTATGTCCACTTGGCTTAGGGTTTGCTTGGAATTGAGCTCATTGAAAGCAGTTGATATAGCTATTAGTTTTCTTCCTTTTCGCAACTGTTAGGTCACAGCCTCATTCGTAGGTCAAGCATATATAAATAATTTGACACCTAAAAAACCTTAGGAATTCATTTAATGGTAGCAGCAGGAACAGTAAAGTAGTATTTCTTGTTAGGCTCTGCAATAAATTATTTTATTTAGATGAGTCCCTCACTCTTTCTCTCTTATCTTCTCTATTCCCAAAAATATCATTGAATGTTTTGAAACCCTAAACTATAAGGAAAAAAGAAAGGACAAAGGAGCACGGTAGAAAGATTGCGACCTTTCAACTGCGATCTGATATGGAATGTTGATTGTGCTAAATTTTGAACATGTTTATTTGTGAGTGATTGTTAAACTTGTTTATATGCAAGAAATGGTTAGATACTTGGTGGGTGGTCTAGTGATACTAAATTTTATAATATAAAAGGGATCCTTGAGATAGACTTAGAAAACTAAATTATATGTTAATTAGAGTATTAGTTTTACGGAGTTTCGTAATTGGGTTGTGATGAAATATAATAGTGTATGAATATAAAGTGATTGGCCCTTACTTACAAGCAAAAGTTCTAGGATTATTTTGTAATGAGAGTGCTAAATGACTTCAATGTAAAAATATTAGTAGCGATGAGAACAATGAGCTTGAAGTAATCATAAATGATAAAGTGGAAATAAAATACATAGAATACCAACATTTGCATAATTCGGGTCTAACTATTCTTATGTCTATATGCGAGATGGCAATGATTCGATTTACGAACAAAAAATACAACTATATCATGATCCGAAATGTCAAAGTACATCCAAATAGATTGGAAAAGAATAAATCTAACAATCACACATTGCGGATATTACCTCACCCAAATCTTCCTTAATTATTCTCAATTTCATAGTTGTGATGCCTCACTTTTCATGATTTTATTTAATTCAAGCTGTGGAAAATAGACTTTTGGGTCCCTTAGGGTTGGTCAAAACTTAATTCTTGAACCACTTAGAATATGTTCAACTCAATGTTATCTTTAGACCAAGTTCAATCCTTTGGGACCATCCATGTCCATGTCCATGTCCTTTAGTCTTAACATTTGTCCCTTTCTCTTCACACCTACCACATCAAAGATGTTAACACTAATTAAATTTATTCTATCAAAATAAGGCATTATAATCTCACTTGCCTATTTTTGTCTTTTAGAAGACCTTTATTGTTGTTCCCATGTACAACTACATTTAGGTACCTTGGGAACTCCAACCATTGCATAATTTTAGAATATTAATTAAAACCATTACATGCGAGGAACCTAGATAAATGTCATTGACATCACCTTTGATTGTTACATGTATTGTACTTTTTGTATAAGAAGTTTTGAAAAAATAAGGAGATAGACCACCTCTATAATAACTTTCATACAAATAGTAAAAGCTTGTTCAACTAGTGAGGGTCCCATAATTTTTTTCCTTCAATAGTTTTCATGTAAGAATCATTTCTCCCAAGTTTTATTTTATTTGGCTATTTATTTGCGATACAAACATCCACTTAGATCGATTTCATGAGTTTAGATAGTTGAAGATATTCTTAAATGATTGACCTCTTCTCTTACCTTCTGATATGAAAGTACCCTTTTTGAAATCCTCTCCTTTTGTATTACACAAAAAAAATAAAGAAGACTTAAAATAAGGTTATAGAGCCTATACGAATAGCTAAATATTGTACGATATATGGTGCCTAATGATCATATAGATTTGTTCATCAAGTAGATTAAAATTGATTCTATATAATCACACAAATATGAATAAACAAATTTATATATCATTTGAATCAAAAGATCTAGGCATAATTTATATAATAAACTGACCAATTTAGTAGATAGTCTACTAGGCATAAAAATTTTAAACTACTACAAAGAATGGGAATGCATGAGTAAGGTGTAACTTTTGAAATATTTTAATGCATTGGTGCTGTAATTTCTTGAACTATTTTTTTTTTTAATGAATTTTTAATGCATGAAAGATGCATAAAATATATTTGAATATTTTATTATTTTTATGAAATGCATAGAATTATACTTATATGTAGAGGATGATATGGCTAATTTTTTATATTTTTCCTAAATAATGGTCGTTTATAATTTATTAAATTAGTATTTTAACAATATAACATATATTAATTTTGATAAAAAAAATATTTTTATAAATCCATAAAAATAATTTATTGTATTTATTATTTAGTAAAATTACTTTCATAATTTTTATTAAATATATAATTTATATTAATTATTTTAGCTAGCCCCCATGGATTTAAATAAAATTTTAAAGTCTTATTAGATAACAATCTATTGATTATGTAAATAATTATACAAATTTTAGCCATTCAAAATAAATCTCATGTTAGGGCTATATGAGTTTAGTTTGGTTAAATGTGCATAGGTTCCTAGTCCTCTTATACTATCTATAAAGAAATCTAAGGTCTTCCTAGGGATTGGAGAGAGATACTATCTTTAGGTGATGAGTGGCAAAAGCATAAATGACTTATCCTTTTAGTTCGATTTGACTTTCTAGGCTCACTTAAGCTTATTCTTCTTTTTCTTTAATTACTTAGGTGGCTAGCTAGCTTAAAGCATAATCCTTCAAATTTTGATAAATGATGATGGTTTTGATAATTATACATGCCCTTATTTAGCCCCTCTTACATAGGAATATGTTAGTAAATATTTGTAGAGTTTAAATTGGTTTAGAGGTGGAAAATAAATTAGTTAGTAGCTAATTTGATATCTTAGCATTAATTTAGCTAAGTTTTATTGATATGAGGTATTTACATTGCCTCATGCTTTTAAGAGCTCATTAGTCTAACTCCTAAGGAATAAATGGTTAGTTTAGGGTTTATGGAAACAACTAAGGCTAATTAGATTAGGTCAAGGCCATATGCTAGGTTAATTAAACTATGTTTGATTCATCTAGGGTGGTTTGATTGATCCTATAGTTTAGTTCACTTATAAGCTAGACGACTCGGTTAAGTCCTTATAGTCTTTGCTAGCTAGGCATGGTCAAATTGAGTTGGGCCAACATGAGTTAACTCAATTTTAGGTTTAAGCTATGTTTGACCTACTCAAGATAGGGTTGGTGAATCAATGTTTATGATTTTTTTTTTCTAACAATAAATAATTTTATTAAAGTTAATAAAATATATAAATTTTTATTTATTATTATAAAAAAATAAAAAAATAACATTTCAACGATCATTGATTAAGCATAGAGTCCTACATTTTTCTTTCGAGCAATGACTCTATTAAAAAAAAAAAAAAAAAAAACTTTTCCCAAATATACAAATGCACACAATACAGTGTTAATTAATGTATAATTAAACCTTATAGATAATTAAAAAACAGGGAAGAACCGCCCGAGCATCGAACACCAATAACTCCTCTTCACTGAGTCTGACCGAGTCAACTCCGGATCCCATCTCCTCCGGGTCCCCGACACGGCCCACAATAACCCGACAAACCATCATACCCCTTCGACGCGATCCGCCACCGCAGCACTCGTGGGCCCCACCGCTTCCGGCGAAGGTCCGCACCCCCTCCATCTTCCCCACTTTGCATCGCGCTAATCCGCCGTCGGCGGCCGTCGCGTGGAAGCGAAGCATCTCGTTGCCGTCGGCGGAGCAGCGAGGGTCGTTGGAATCGAGGCGGAGGACGGCAGTGCGGCGGGCCTCGAAGGCTGCAATGGCAAGCGGGGAGTGGCGGACGCGGAATAGCATGTCGATGTGGCAGGGGAAAGGAAGGGACCAGCTTGAACGGAAGATTATTTCGATTATGCGACGGGAAGAATGGGTTGCCGAGAGTTTCGAGAGTGTTGGAGGCGGCGACGGCGGCGGCCGAGGGGGAAAAGGAGGGCTGTTGTGGTGTGATTTCGGCCTCTGTTTGGGCGAGAGATTAGGATTTGTTATCGAGGTGTTAGTTTGGGAGCGATTATGTTGGGGCTTTTGGGTAGAGAAATGGGGGGTTTTGGGGAGGAGGAAGAAGACGTCGAGAAGGGCTTGAGAGGAACTGTGGCAAGATAGTGATGGATTTCTTGAGGAGGAGGATGGCTGGCGTTTCTTTGGGAGCTGAACTATGTCATCCAATGCGTTGGATTTGCAGTAGAGAGGTTTCAGCCAACGGAAGGGCATTGCTGCCGGAGAATGGCAGCTGAGATCGCCGCCGGTGATGGAGAAGAGAAGAGTAAGAGAGAGAGAGAGAAGGTCCCCGGAATTTAAATGGCGCTCAGGGTCTTTATTCCGTTGATTATTCCAGTATGGGCTCAATTGTTGTTTATAAATAATTTTATTTTTGAAAGTTATGATTTATTTTATAAGCAAGAAAATTAGGAATATTATGGAAAGTATTTTTAAAATTTAGTATTTTCATTAAATTTATAATAATATTTAAATTTTAAAGTAGGGGATTTACATATATATACAACATATTTTTTTATGTATTTGTATTTTTTTTGTATTTGCATATCTAATACATATATTTTTATGTTTAACCTACAAATATTTAAGTCATGTAAAAAATAACACTAATAGCAATTTTTAAGATTAAAATACAATTTTTTATATTTTAATATAATTGAGAAACTAAATTATTTATAAAAAAAATAAAAAAAATTAAATGTTATATATAATTGTGCATTTCTTGGATAGCATGGGAGTATACTTTCAAGTAATATTGATAATATTTTTAAAACTAGCATAGTGTAGCTAATATTTCATATAAATATGACATATTTTATATCAATGCCAAAGGGAAATTATATTATTAAATGCTTCACATAATCTTTTAAATCCAACATTCTCAAGAGTCATATATGAAAAACTATTTGGGTCACTTTTATTATAGTCAAACTCATGTAAGGACTCTTTAGCAAGTAGTCTAATCCTAATCATTTGAATATTAATGTTGGATCAACCAAATGTATTTATGGATGACATATGAACATACTAGCAAGTAACTTTTAAGTGAGAGTTAGATAATTAGGTAAGAATTGAGTGAGTATGTAGAGAATACATGGCACTAGAATCTCTATAAATCTCTCCAAAAAGATCCAAAAAATGCTTATTCACCCTCTAATTATTGGGCTTAGAAGGTTATGGGAAAGGCAAAACCTAAAAATATAAAAAAGTATAAAATATTATATGACTTTTATAAGTTGTAACAAACACGTACCTATTTGGTTGATTTCCACATGGATCCCTACCTTTGGCATTGCATTTTGGTCCAAGGTGAGTCTCAAGAACAGGAGAGATTATTGGGTTCAAACACCAGACACAGGTTACCGTTCGGTACTTCAGAGTACTGAGTAATACTGAATTTGGTATTGTGAAGTATTGAGTTCGGTACTTCACAGTACTTCACAGTACTGAGCTAGGTACTGAATAGTACAGAGCTCAGTACTGCTCGGTACTGTGGAGCACCGAGTAGGGGGTGATGTGGCGCATTTTCATTGGGCTCCGGACGTCGTCCGGTGTCCGAACCCAATAATTGCCCCAAGAGAGAAGAGAGTGCCTTTGACTAGTCTTTAAGATTTGGTATATAGGGTCAGTATGTGAATGTGAGTCCTTTGGATATGCGAGAGTCGATATAGGTACTACTTGGATCTCCAGGAATAATAGGTAAGTTTCTATTTTGATGATTCAAACTGATATGATATTTTAGAATAAGAGTCCTATCCTCTTTTTTTAAGCTATCATCTTTGGATTTAATTCTCTTGAGTGTTCTTATACTAGGAATACATTTCCTAAGACTAAGCTAATTAGCATCTTATAGAAAGATAGAATTGTTTAATCTCAATACTCGTCTTCCTATGATCACACATTTCTCATTCTAAGAGCTTGTTCTTATCCTTCGCCATATCATAAATTATTATCAACCGCATCTTTGAAACTTAGCATTCCATCAGACATTTGCATCATTGTTTATATATTAAGGATTGCCTATCTAATCATGATTCACTATTCATATTCATTGACTTCTATCAACCCTTTTTTATTAAGTCTTCTTACTTTGTTTGATGGAAAAAAAATGAACTTTGTTTAATGTATATAAGCGAGATTCCTTAATCAATATTTTTCTTGAGTATTTCTGAAGATGTAATTGATGTCAGCAATAATATTCCTAGCAGAAGCCTCCGTAGTTAAAACATTTAATTTAAATATGAAATTTTGTTCTAAATTCGAACATCAATCTACTTATGAATTAGCACCCCTCCTATTATAGACCCATTAAATAATCATAATGTGAAAAAATATTTTGTTTAAAACTTACATTAAAACAAAGCTCATGCAAGAAATAAATAAAGTATTCTATTTGAAGGTATAACTATAAATAAAAGGTGGCCACAAAATACATTGGTTGTCAAAAACTGCACAATGATATGACAAAAAGATGTTGGAACAAATTCTAATATAAAGAAAGTACATAAGATCAATTTTTTTCATCCTTCTAAATATTATAACTTTTCACTAAGATACTTTCAATCAAGGCTGAAATATGAACAAGAGATTATTAGAGCTTTCACTACAGGAAAATCAAGCGTTACCGGTGGCCAAAACCCTTCAGTAACCACAAAATTCTGTTGAAAAATTTGAGTTTCTGGCGGAACCTCATTTGATGGTAAAATGTGCGTTAGAAACATTCTTTCAGGGGAAAAACTTCTTCGGAAATGTTTCTGGCAAGCTTACCAGCATAATTCCAATGGAAAACAGAAGTATGATGCATCAGTTTTTAGTTATTAGTTATGATATATTATCCACAGGAATTTCTGACATAAATTTATCGCTTTGTCCAACGGAGTTTTTCACTGGATAATCCGTCGGGAATGCTGGCAGTAAATCTCTGCCACAAAGTTGATACATTTTGTTGTATCAATAGTTCCGGCGGATTATCCACAAAAAAATTGCCATAAACCTCAAGCAAAAAAAAAAAAAAAAAAACTCACTTTAATGCAACGTTTTAAAAACCGGACCGGACCGGCCGGTTCAACCGGTTGAACAGGCACCCGGCCGGCCGGCCGGTTCGGTCAGCTGAAGAAACCGGGTAATCAAAGAACCGGTATTGAACCGGTCCGACCGGCGGTCCGACCGCAAAACCGGCAAACCGGAAACCGTGTATGAACCGGCCACTTAAGCCCTAATGCGATTTCCACCGTTTGATGTTAATCATGTGGTATTTAAGTTTGAGTAAAACACTAAAACAAGTAAAACAAGACCTAAATTTTATTTTCTACCTCCCGTAACTCCCGAAGCCGTCCGCTCCCGTGTCCGATTTTCTTCCTTCGTCGCTGCACTGGGCGCTGCAGCTCGACTTCGTTCGTTCGTCGCTGCTCGCTGCAGATACTCCTTCGTCGTTCGTCGCTGCAGCTCCGCCGTTCGTCGCTGCAGCTCCACCGTTCGTCCGTCGCTGCAGCTCCTTCGTCTGTGCTTGGATCCTTCGCCATCCAGTTCTTAATCGTTGGTGCTTGAATCATTGTAAGATGTTAACTTTATTTTGAACAAATGTTATTATCATGATGAATAAAATGTTGGCATTTTGCCATGGATTTTGTTTCTCGGAGTCTGAGAGCCTCCGGAGCTCATGATCGGATGCAGTTGGGATTTTGTTTTGTCATTCCTATTGCTACGTTAGGCACGAATTTTTCATATAGAGCCTTTTGCCCTATTTTGCTCTATCACTGACGTCGGATCAGGGGATCCGAGGTCGGATTCTGAGAACCGTATCTTTGCTCTATTTTGTCTTCTTATGATTTTGCCCTATTTTGTTCTTCTTTAAACCGTATGTTTGCTCCCATAATCTTGTTATGATGAATATTAGTATTAAGGTTTTTTTTTTGTACTGCTTGAGCCTATTAGGAATTTAGGACTATTAGATTATATAAATTAGTTTAGTTAAGTGCAATTATGTTTGCTGCGCTTCAAGACAGGAGCAATGGAACTTTGTTTGGCGACTTAGCTTAAAATCAAGTTTTACAGGAATACTTGTTTTGTTTTGTTGTAATTTTTTATTTGTGGTTCTCTTATTTAGTTGGCCATATGGATTTACATAGGAAAAAAATGGAGGATGCTTTATACTTGAAGAAAATACTGGATAAGCTACTAAAATTTTGTTCCTTCATCCTTATGCTAAAGATGATAAGTCTTGGACATTCTACTAACTTTCCCCATATAAATAAAAAAGAAATTAGATTACCTTTCAAAGGCAATGTCATCTTCCTATATTGGAATACATGAATAGCAATTCTAATATTTTTTCATGGCATTTACAAAACACTCATATTAGTATGATACTTTTTAGGCTAAATATTGATCCATTGTTGTTTAATACTACTAATGGATCAACAAAACAATCAATCTGCACAATCAACTCAAAGCTTTCATGAGAAAGTAGATATCGTTTGGAACCATTTTACTGAGTGTAAAACCACTGATGGTAAGAAGCAATATAAATGTCTTCATTGTGGAATAATTTATAAGGGAGGAGGCATTCATAGGATGAAGCAACATCTAGCGGGGATTAAAGGGAACATTGCTTCTTGTAAGAAGGTTCCACATGACATACGACATCAGATGCAACAAAATTTGATTGAGATATCAAAGAAAAAACAACAAGCACAACAAGACTTGTCGCAGATTGATGATTTACTTGGTGAAGATCCAGTTGAAGAAGAGAGGGGCTCATGTTCAGTCACGAAATCACAAAGTTCAGATATACATGGTAAAGGAATGGATAAAGGAAAGAGAAAAATTGATGAAATTGATAATGTTTTTGCACCTAGAACAAAATCTGGATCTCAACCTTCCTTAAAAAGTGTGATGGCATCTAAGGAGACAGTGCACCGTGCAGATTTAGCAATTGCTAGATGGTTTTATGATAGTTGCATTCCATTCAATGCCATCAACTCACCTTTTGCACAAAAGGCTATAGATGCAGTTGCTGCAATAGGACCTGGATACAAATTACCGTCTTATCACAGATTAAGAGTGAATCTATTACGGGATACGAAAGAGGAATGTAAATTGCTAATTGAATCTTATAGAAAAACATGGAAAGAAACTGGTTGTACGTTGATGGCTGATGGTTGGACAGATACAAGAAATAGGACATTAATAAATTTTCTTGTTTATTGTCCTCGAGGAGTTTCATTTTTAAAATCAATAGATGCATCTGATGTCATCAAAGATGCCACAACATTGTGCTCATTATTCACTGATATCGTTGAATGGGTTGGTCCGGAGAATATAGTTCATTTTATAACAGATAATGCAGCAAATTATAAGAAAGCTGGTGAGTTATTGCATGAAAAATATGGAAATATCTATTGGTCATCTTGTGCAGCTCATTGCATTAATCTCATTCTGAAAGATATTGGAAGCATGCCTTATATTACAGAACTAGCTAGAAAATCTTCAAAGGTTACAATTTTTATTTATAACCATGCTTTTATATTGGCCTGGTTAAGAAAAAGGAAAGGTTGGACTGAAATTGTAAGGCCAGGATTAACTAGATTTGCAACAACATTCATTACCTTAAGAAGTGTCCATGATCATAAACATGATTTGCAAGCATTCATCACCAACAAGGCTTACATTGATTCAAAGCTAAGTAAGATAATGAAGGGGAAAGAGGCAGCCTCAATTATTTTGGATGCAAAATTTTGGAATGACAGCTTCATAATTTCTAAATTATCAGGGCCCCTAATTAGGTTATTAAGAATTGTTGATGCAGATGAAAAGCCATCTCTTGGATACCTTTATGATGGTATGTTCAGAGCTAGAAAAGCAATGAAGACTATGTTTAGAAATAATAAAAGAATGTACAAGCTTTTCACTAGTATCATCAAGAGAAGATGAGATAATCAACTAAGACAAGGGATACATTCAGCAGCTTATTTTTTGAACCCTCATTTTCAGTATGATAGAAAAAATTATTGCAACAAGTCTGAAGTTTTGCAAGGTCTAGTAGAATTGATTGGCAATAAAGATGTATGTCCAAAATCAACTTTGGCAATGAATGAGGTGAGATTTTTTCGTGATAGTTTAGGAAGTTTTGGTAAGCCCATTGCATCAACATTAGCAAAAGAAATGCAACCAGGTAAGATGACAAAATTTTGAGATTTCATTTTAATATATATTTGAACAAATTAATGTATGTTTGTTAATTTATAGATGAATGATGGAGAATGTTCGGCTCTAGTGCACCAAACTTACAGAAATTGGCTATTAGAATTCTTAGTCAGACATCATCTTCATCAGGTTGTGAGAGGAACTGGAGTGCGTTTGAGCAGATTCATTCAAAAAGAAGGAATCATCTTGAGCACTAAAGGCTGAATGATCTTGTCTATGTTCGTTACAATCTCAATTTAAGAAATAGGTACTATTTGAAACTTCTTTAAATATTTTTTTAAATAATGATGCACATTTTATTATTATTTTTTTATAATAATTATGTAGGTTGCAGTTTAGAAAAAGAAGTTATGATCCTTTGGATTATGCAAGTATTGAACTTGTTGATTTCTGGATCCTTGATGATGAACCAACTCCAGAATTGCATTTAGAAGACTTGGAGTCAGAAATTTACAAAGATGATGCAATTCCTATAAATGTAGAACCAAACTTAACATCATCTACACCAACCCCAAGTAAGATTGTTGATTAATTTATATCATTTGAGTATAATATTAAATATAGACTTATTATTTCATATTAATAATTTGCAGATGAAAACAACTTATCTAATATATGTGATGAAGATGACATACCTTGTGAGGATGCAGAAGCATTTGGGATGCAAGATTTTGGTGAAGAAGAGTTTGAGAATCCATCATTCGATCACACAAATTTAGTGGATGATTATTAAATTCACTATGAGTTATGAGTGTTTTGAGTTTTGAGTTTTTTATATGTAAACTGATATAAACTGATTACTTTTTTGTCTTTATGGTATTAAGTTAAAACTTTTTATATTTATGAATTTTGAGTTTGTCTTATCAATAAAGTGTTATAATTTTGCTAAAAGTTATGAAGAGGTATGTTATATGTTGCCAATTTAATATTTATTAATGTCTATTTTGTTATATATTTTACTTCGTTTTCTTTTACTCATTTCATTTTGTAACAATTTCACATGATAGAGAAGGAGAATTGAAGATGGTTGCATTCATCAACTTCCAACACACAAAAGAGCTCAACAAAAGGTATGTTATTTACTTATTTGCTTATGTTTTATAAACTTCATTGATGCCATATTTATATTATTTGATTAGTTTGATATGAAAATGAAATGCATAGTGAATGTATTAGAGGAAATGTTTTCATTTATTTTATAATTTTAATAATATTATTATTTATTACATCATCCGGTTCGACCCCGGTTCGACCGGTCGAACCGGTCAAACCATGAACCTCTCCTTCTTCCGATCGGTTGTCCGGTCCGGTTTTCAAAACGTTGCTTTAATGTTTATGTTTTCTACAACATAATAAACTTGCATAAAAATATACAAAAAATCATATTCATTCAAAAAATTGAACATAAAAAAATTAATTTAACATTCAACAAACAGCTTAATAACAAATTTGATCATTACAAATTCATTAAACATTCACCAGTTTAAAATGAAATATAAAATTTGTTCTTTAAATAATAAAAAATGGACAATAAAATGAATAACTACACAAAAAATATATAATCAGAATTAGTCTCTCCTCTGTTGAAGCTATCTGCTTTCCACTGGATTCCTCTCTAATTTTCTGAAGCTCATCCAACAACTGAGTTTGCTGCATGTACATCTAAATGTCAGCTTGTAATTTCCTAACTTGTTATAGCTCGATTGTAAGGACAACTACTAGTTGGCTGTACAACAATGCCTTGCTAATTGCTGAAAAGGTGGGGCCACCAGATGTTTGCCCCTCATACGCATAAGCTTGCCAGCCTAAACCATAAATCGGGCCTTTTTGCATTTCTCCTACTGCTTGCGACCAAGTGCTGTTGTCATAATATTCAACTAATCCACTAGATGATCCCTCACCTGCACCTGCCTGGCTCTCTCAAAGCTATTATACTAGTCCGATAAAAATTAATATAAAAATAAAAAATTTACACATGACACCAAAAATATTAAACTAATATACTCACGTAGGCTCTCTTTGCTCGATCATCAACCCATTACTGGTCCTCCTATCACTTATGGGTATGATTGTGCAACTCTATAGTGATTGGTTATCTAGCCAATATCTCTTTGTATAATATACTTATATTAGTATTCATATCTAAATAAATTAATAAAATCTTTTAAAATTACTTACCAAGCGTCGCATGTGCTCAATATGTGGAACCGAGCCCCTAGTGGAGAGAACAACCTATGCCCCCAACATCAAAAGCTTGATTATGATTAAGTGTAGGGTAACACCGCGTCAGTGGCCTTTAATTCTACTACTCCAAGAAAAGCGTGTATATGTCTTCAGGGGGGTACCTATGTGAAAACGTAGTTTGCGTTAGAAATATTCTAGCGGATTTACCAACATAAGCCAAATCTAAGACCCCTAAACCCTTCTTACATAAGCCAAATCTAATACCTTTACTTTCCTAATTAGGTCATCAGGAGGCAGCCATTTTATGTAAGCAAACCATCTAAGGTGACTCTGTCACTCATGAGAATTCTATAATTTGCAAACACTTGACTTAATGTTATGCTTCTCGTTTAATGACATTTTACATCATAAAGCATTGCAAATATCTATCGAGGAAATCAACTCCCTCTCTAGCCTTATCAACAAGAAGAATATCATCAACAAAATGAATATACCATAGACTACAATGACTTCTAAATGTCTACAGAGAACATCCATGAACAAAGGAAACCTAACGTGCGACTTATAGCGGTGGGTTGATGGAGGCGTTGGCAGAGAATGCTGATGGAGAATGTCGGCAACAAAGCGAACACGTCAACAATAGAGGCGAACGTCGACGATGAAGGCGAACATTGGTGATGGAGGTGAAAGTTGACGATGAAGACGAGTGAGGGAGCGAGAGCAAGCAGGAGTGAAATGAAAATAGTGCCTCCGCGGAAAGGGAAATAGGGTTCTTTCCGGCGGCTTATTCTCCGGAAACATTTTCAGCATATTTTTTGCCAGATATGTTTCGTTGAGTTTAAGTCGGCGGAATTTTTGCAGGTATTTTCCAGTGTATTTTTTGTTGGAATTAACTGCCGACTTTACAAACCCCGGCGGTTTTGCCGGTGGTTTTTCGGCTAGTAAATTTTCGACAGACTTTTCGTCGGAAAACCCGGCGCTATTTTTCCGACAGAATATCCGTCGGGTAGACCGTCGCTTATACCGACAGAGATAAATATCCGTCAGAAATTCCGCCAGTAAATAGAGATTTTCCTACAATGTTTCCCTTAGCCATCCAACAATAAGCAAAAAGATGCAACCAAAATGCCAAAGCTACATAAATGGGTTTGGCTGAGTTGAAGAGCTACTAATAGAAAAGTGCTAATTAAATATGAAAAATTAAGTGCCATATGGTACTGATGAAGTATTGTCGAAGTAGAGTAGGTGTCACTTGTGACAAATCGGTCTCAAATATGAATTGCTTTTTTATGGCAATAATCTTTAACTCTTGTGGTGTCCATACGAACTCCCTTAAAGAGGGGATAACTTACGTCGAATGAGGAGTAATATTTTTTGAGAATTCTAGACCATTTATTTGAATCTCATCTCTATTTATTCGCATGCCCTATTTGCATGATTGATCCTTTCATTGTGCAACAGGGGCGGAACCCTTTGGAGAAATTGCCCCCCTGAAATTTTTTTTTTTTGGTTCATTATACTATTACTTAGGTAATTTGTCCCCCTTCAATATTTTTTTTAGTATTTATTACAAGGGTTTTTAGGCAATTGTTCCATGAGTGCTGCCCCCGGAAACCACGGAGGGGCGCTGCCCCTTGACCCCGCTACCTGATCGGAAAAGTCGAATCCCGCCAGGGGACACTGCCCCCCTTGGATCCCCGACATATTTGCCAACAATTACTTAAAAGTTTACCCCCTGAAAACTATGACTGGTTCCGCCCCTGTTGTGCAAGATATCTAATAATTATCATCGAGAAATCTAAAATATGGTCAGCATGTTCATTTCATCTACTCACCAAGTCAAGTTGGTGGACATTCAAGGACAAGCTCAGTCTCAAAGGGTAGGGATAATAAATCAAGGAAATAATATAAATTATTTAGTTATCTTAAAAAAAAAAAAACCTAACTCATTAAATAGTTTTTCCTCCCCATTAAAGCTCAATATAACAAAAGTAAATAATGAAATTTGGTGGTTCAAAAAGTTTGATGGGACATGAAAGATAATTTCGCATGGCTGTGGAATTTAAGAGATCCAACTAACTCAACCGAGCAAGTGATGAGACCCAACGAAGTAAAGGATAATGATGATGGTCTATGCTGCTGCATCTTCTTAAAGGCAGTCCTCTTAGAATACTATATGCATTGTGCAAAAATTTAAACATCATAAATGAGGATCATACTCGTGTTGAAAGCCAAATATGAGTAATTGTATGTCACCAAAGATTTATCTTGATGGAGCATAAATATCGATGTGAATATGAGTTGAAGGCTTTAAAAATTAATTTCAGGGCCATCCTAACGTTATTTTTAGCATAATTGAACATCTCAGAAAGAAGAACCCAAAGACACAAAATTCAATCTAATCCGAGTCCAAATCAAATGACCAAAGTCTACTTAAGAAACTAAGGAGCTCTTGCATTCCCTAGCTAGCACAACCAGCTGTCGTTGGTGTTCTTGACCATCGATCGCGACGGAACTTTTGTCCGTCCTCTAACCGTCATTTAATTTCCACTTGCACGTTGACTACCAGTGGATTCCTTTCCAACAATCAAGTAAATCAACCATCACCTGATTTTTGCACCAAGAGCATCCGTCTAAAGATTGGCAAAATTCTTTAACACATTATACCCAAGTCGAAGGACAAATCAACTTTTGTAATTCAATCAAATAATCGTGGAATATTTTCAACTGGACGATGCCCCGTGGTTATTTCCCTTTCAGGGTTTTCCATGTTAAAATTATGGTATTTCTCTATCATCTGTTTGTGCGTTGAGGATTCGTTTATTGCTAAGACGTGAAATATTATTTCTCTATCGCTGTGAATTTTTTTGCCTGCAACAAATCTAATTTTAAATATGCATCTTGACTTAATTAAAATGACCCAAATGAATGTGATATATATTAATCAATGTATAATGTTCCTTCAATCATGACTAAGATTTCGTTTGGGATAACTTTCTTCCTATTTTCTAAAGTAATTTTTTAGCATAAAAATTTATTGAAATCAAAATTTTTGTATTAAAAAAATTGTTTAGAAATCAATAAGAAAATTGTCCCAAACGAAATCTCAATTAACTTCACCCAAATAAATGTGATGTGCGTTTCTAAATATATGATGTTCCCATCAATCTATGTAGAGTTTTTAGAGTATATATACATACTCCAATATTCTATTTAAGACCACAAAGTTGACCAATAAACACACATTTTAATATTTTATTAAATTAGGCCAAATATTATATTTTAGCCATATTTTCCAAAATATTGTAATAAAAAAAATCACAATGAATATTAACCTTTTTTTTAAATAGGAGTATTTATGTTGTAACGGAAAGTTTTAATCATAATTAAAACATAAACATTCTTTAATTAGAAAATTTTAGGCACGTAGTAATTAAAGGCATTCTTGTAAACATGTGATTATAAAAATAAAAAACTATTAATTGAATCTTCTACCAAATTCATAGCCCAAGTTTTAGCTTTCTTTGAAGTTGGTAGATAAATTGGAGCAAAACGTGCTGAAAAAAATTTGTTTCAAACTCTCCAAATTTGCTCGAATTGATCATAGAGGCTCTATAGGCTCCAAAAAATCCCAAATTAAAACTTGAATGTTGAAATACAGCTTTAGGATGACTAAAGCTTATTTAGGCCTGCAGTAGGCCAATTCAACTATCTAGTTGGCTGTCGTCACTAACAGCGGGCCACTAGGGGTGTATACGAGTTGAGCTGAGTTCAAGTTCTCATCGGTTTTAGTTTGATCATAATCAGTTAATCAAGTTTAACCTTGAGCTTGAACTTAATTCTATATTGTTTCGATAAGTTTAACACAGTAACACCAAAGGTGTTTCAATCCAAGTTCAAATGCCCAATGCAAGCACTAGAAGTAAGGTAAGAAACTTTAATGCATAATTGAAAGACCAAATATTACATGTTTATACTCAATTGCATTATGTTTTTTTCTCTTTTATATGTGTGTGTGTTGTGTTAGAGTTTTGTTAAATATTAGGGCCTAAAACTAAACTCTCTTTATCACCTTAAATTTTCTAGCATAGAGCAAATATTACTAAAATCTACTTTTAATCATATTTTTTATGGAAATTTAATTAATTTCATGATCCTAAATAACATTATTTCAAGTAATTTCAACTATATATTTTGATATTTTTTTGGATTTGAATTCATGATCACCTCTATGAAGATAATAAAGTTTATCATCATGAAGTCCAAATATTTCAATAACCTACATTCTAAAACCAAATTTGCTAAATTAAACTAAATATTAAGTGAAAAGCTAGCAGAGACAAGGAAGGCCACATGCAAATGGCCTGATGAATAAAATACTGCACCATTTGTTTACTTTAAGGCATGCTTTGGAAGCCATGTGAGCCTGCATGGGAGAGCAGTTTCTATATTCCCCTGCGTATGCTAATAAACTATGACGACAAAGCTTCTCATCAAGACAAGTTTGCGTAGCAATGGCACCTTTACATTAGCAGTGATGTAGCTTCAACGGCATGTTAGGTTGATCATGAGAAGTCGTCAAAAGTAGTTGAAGTGATGCCACTGTATACTTTGTGAAGAAGATCAGGCACGTATGGGAGATACTCTTATTTAGCTTATCAATATTGCTTTTTATTTACCACCCTACCAAGAAGAAGCATCTGTCATTAATGGAAGCTGCTTTACATAACTGATATGAGAAGTTATGTTTTTTATCAGTGTTTTTGGTTGGTAGGATCAAACATATTTAAAGCTTGTAATCTTATCTGGATAGCTAAACACTTTCCTTTCAGTCCGACCAGACAACTAAAGCTAGTTTGATCACTTTTGTTGGGGCATAGCCTTGAATAATTACATAAAAGTAGGCCGAAAGGAAGAGAAACAAAAGGTAAACTGTTAAATGCAAGGCTTTCAAGTAGAGGCCGGGGCTTAGGGGGGTGATTATAGTGGTGCAACATAAAGAAGAGACTTGATACGTCACAGAAAAATCTTTATTTGACATGAACTTCGATGCAAATATGATTCGAAAACTTTCAAAATTAAATTTGGGATCATCCAAACTCTAATTCCAGCATATTTATAGTCAAGTTATATGTCTCAAGAAAACGAACCTGATTACATCAAATTCAGTCTGATCCGAGCCAAAATGATCCCAAAACAAAGAACCAATACAAACTTGAAAGCTTCAGAGCATCAATTGGATGACCAAATGATATTAGAATATGACATGCTTATAGTTGAATTGAGCAACTCGATGAGATGAATCCAATGATCAGCCAGGATTGCATAATTCTTACATCATTAAGACACTTAAATGATGAATAAAAGCCCAATGCTTAATGGAATCAATATCAACTGTCCGATGGAGCACTCACAACATGCCCTTGATCTTTTCCATATCTACTAGCTATGCTACTCCCAAAAAACTACAAATAGCCTCCCATTATTAAGATGAGTGGGTGGGGGGAGAGAGGAAGAGGAAAGAAAGCTTCAAAGCTCTCTTGCACTCTCCATTCACCAATGCAATCTCTGGAGTTCTTCCCGACCACCAATCCTGACCAGACTTCCACCCATTCTTTGACTATTGCCGAATCTCTTCCCGGATACTACTGAAGCTGAATCTTCTCCCAAATATTGTCATCCACTGGTTGTGGTTCTTCTGACCACCATCACTTGTCGACTACGATCCTTCTGACCACTGTTGCCCATCGACTACGGTCCCTCCGGTCACCTACCAATCCCTGCCACCTACGGTCCTTCCGACCACCATCGCCCTATGAATACAATCCTTCTAATCACCATTACTTGCTAACTAAAGTCCTTCCGACCATTATCGCCTACCACCCTTCTAACTACCATCACATGTTAACTACAGTCCCTTCTATCACCATAGCCTACCAACTACAATTTCTTCAACCACCATTGCCACCGATTATAATCCTTTTGATCACCATCATCTGCTGACTATAGTCCCTCTAACCACCGTCGCCTTCCCCAGTCCTTTAGACCACCATGATCATATGTCGACTACGATCTCTCAAATCACCATCACCCACTGACTAGGATGTAACTAAGCAAATAAATTGGTGAACACTCTCTTGAGAGCAGCTATCATGCCATTCTCCATTTATGTAATGTGTTATATACAATAAGCCAATGTCCTCCCACGAGGAGGGGCATCATTTTTAATCAACCACAAATACTGCTAGAATCATTTCAGCTGGCCAAGACAACATAGTTTTTCACCTTTTCAAGATTTTTCATGTAAAATTTTTTGTGTCTCTTATGAATGATGCTCTTCAATATCGTATATATTTTTGTATTGGATCAATCTTCGTATAAAGCTAGTATACTAAACTCTACATTTATTTACTATCGTGAATATTCCATGATGCAAGAAGACTAACAAGCTTATAGGGTGTGAGGAGGGAAGAGTTCTACTCGGAATTCATTCTTTCTCTTTACTTATCATACCTAATGCATATGAGATTAAATTTGATAGAAAGTTGGTAAGTTAAGCAGTAGATGGATTTGCATCAAAATTCTCATTTAATTATAATCTTATATTTATAGAAGCCAATTGGAAGCTTTTGTTGAGAGAATTGGTATCACATTAAGTTGATAACCACCTAGCTAGGCTATTATTTATTAATTTGATGAAATATTAGTGGTGTATTACTCATTATGGACATTTGTCACATCCTATTTATGTAAATGCCTTACAATATGACAAGTAAAATTCAATCCATATTTGAATTCAAAATTGCCAATCTGCCAAGTGATGAGCAAAAGACAAATTCACCACATTAAAATGCTAGATTATCCAAGATGTATGTATGATGTTTAATTATGTTGCTCTCATTTTTTCAAGTAGTTTTAGATTTTTTGATGTTGTACTTATAAATGTAGCTGCATAATATTGTAATGGAATTAATTATGAATATAAACTAAACTAGGAAGTTTATCTTCTTTGGCTATTTTACACATAACATCAAATAAGATTCATTTATCTCTAATTATTTTATGTTTTCATTGGTTGTTATATCATCTTCTCCATTTCTTTCAAGTTATGGAACTTCCTAGCATATCCTCCTCAACTTATATGGAGGGATTCCTAATAATTGTAAACATCTGGCCAAGCCTCTCTCAAATAATCCTAATCCATCACTCCTCTCTTTGAATGCATCCACCCATTATAACACCTCTCTACAAACATTAAAAATACATTTTATATTTCACCATATTCTAGGGTAACCATTTGTGTGCCCTCACCATCATCTAACCATATGAAACAATTCCCAAAGTCATTATATTTCTTGGCCCTAGAGATCACCCCACAATCCATCATTTTAATTTTAGCTCTCTATCACTTATGAAGGACTACCTTTCAATATTCTTTATCATTTCAAAGCTCTCCCATTAGCTAGCTCCTTTCATATACACCACATAAAAATAATTATTACCATTCCTTCAAAATTCAACATAACATAATCCAACACATTATGGTTGAAGACCTATATCTAACATGTAAAAACTATGCCAAATTTTGAATGGGAGAATTCTTTCTAATGCTTAAGTAAGAATAATTTCCCAAAACTATTTCATAACGACCATCCCTACCCTTGTATGTTGGTAGGTTATTATGTTTTTTAAAAAACTTGCCCAATGATTGTGCTAGTTCCTTAAAGAAAAGATTACTTTTCAAAATGCTCTCCACCACAATTCTAACCTACCTATAATATTATAAGTCAAAATCCACCCCCTCTACTCATTCTACCTATCACATTTTCCAAAATAAGGAGGATTGCCCCTTACTCCTTTATAATGCCAATCCATCCAACCCTACTCAAACTTCTTAATTATATGCTCAACTTTCCTTAGTGAGTTGTAAGTCTCTATCTTTTAGATAATTTTTTGTTAATTTATAATTTATTAGGCTTTTTATTTTAATATCTTGTTAGACAATAAGTATTATGTGGAAGGGTAGCTTAATTTTAATTTAAAATATAATAAATAGTCTCCTAAGTACATCTTTTAGAATATATATTATTAGTGAATAATATCTTTATTGTCAAGGTGCATAACAATAATGATCGTGATTTTTTGAATTCATTTATTAATGTTGAACTATGTGTCATAGATAATTTAACTCCCAATTACGTTAGAGATACATCTTATCTAAGTTCCAATACCATCAAAGTTAAAAAGGCTTAAATATAGAGTTGTACAAACCCTACAATATGATTATGTAAAAATAGTTGACCTTATTTATCATTTTTCTATAAATAGGGGTTTTATGGCATCTCTATTTTAGATGATGATGTGTTTGAAGTCCAAATAATAATTGCTAGTTATTTATATGGAAGCAAAATAATTATCATATCAACATTACGACTCAGGTAATAATTTAACAGAACCTTATGAAATTACTTCCCACTAATGATCGAGTACATTTTATGGTATTATTTCTTATGTAAATTTATCCACACTGCTTTTTCACTCTTGTTATGACATCCCATTGTAGTCCAAGTTGGGCTCACAGTATCCATGTTTTGATGTTGTGCCACTAATTTGCTTGTTATTTTTTGATATCTCATTTGTCTGTTATATAATATAAATAAACGAGTAGTTGTCTCAATAAATCTCTTATGTACTAACATTTAACCAAATTCAGTAACAAACTCATTACCTATATCCTTATTGTTAAGTTATGTATCTATATTCCATTATAATAGCAACTCATTATGCTCCTGTGTCTAACGATGCTTATAACATTATATATGTTATCTCATTAGCTAACTCATGTAGGTCTTATACTAGCTTTAGTGGAAACTAGAAGTATTTAAAAAGAAAAATCCTCCAACTAATAGACATCTTCATAATATAGCTTCAACTCTACATTTTTTATCCGTTAATCTTGTGATCACTTGTACATAATTTTATTCCAAAAATTCATATTATAAATAGCAACATTTATATCATCAACCTTTCGAAACTCCTCTAGTATCTACATTAACTTGTGTTGTTTAACTATTGAGAGGATCTTGCTCTTAAAATAATAATAATAATAATTCTCTCTCTGCATAATGCTCTTGGTGTAAGATATATAGTTCTATTGCAAATAGTGGTAAAGATTCAAGAATAGATTAAGATCTACATTAAGGATTTGTGGGAGTTTTAAGTCAGTCATGCTTTATTTGATGTCTCTATATTTATTCCTTTTTTTTTTAAATCAGTTGGGAATATATGCTATGATAGTTTTATTTAATTCAATAAGATGTTTTGGTGTTTTTTTAAGGACAACGTAACTATTTAATGATTTATTACAGAGGTTTGTGTAGATTAATTTTAATTTGATGTGTTTACATAAAGGGGGACATGTCAAAGAAGTTAAAACCTAAATTGATGTTTAGGAAGATTATATAATATTTCTACTTGGAGTTATCTAAAATAGATAACAAAAATAACATGCCACCTTTCTCGACAACATGCTTCTAACTAAAGCTTAGTTGGGATAGCTTTTACTGTTTTCTGAAGTAGCTTTCTAGTAAAAAATTTTATATTAAAAATCTACTTTAGAAAGCATTGAAAAGCTGTCCAAAATGTAGCCTAAAAGATTTTTAAAAAGTGCTATGTATGTTGAAAGAAAATAAGGTATACCCCTTAAAAACATTCTTTAAAAACTATTTGGTAATAAATAGATGCCCAAATTGATTAGGACCATCTATTTATTCTATCATCATAAAAACATACACAAATCTTAAAAGAGAAAAAGAAGTGCCATTTCACAAAAATGATCACTCTAATATTTACTCTCATAGTGAGAGGTACAAGTTCCTTGCAATGAACAAGAGAGATAGAAAGAGAGTAGTAGAATTAACAAATAAGTGTGTTACATACACCCATAAGAACTACAATTTGAGTAATACTCTTACTATTTTATGAATTAGCTTTTTAGTTAAAAAATTTTATGAATTAAAAAGTTTTATACTAGAAATCTACTTTAAAATTTAGTAAAAAAGCCGTCTCAAATGAAGCCTAAGATTGACTTTATTACCCTTAAAACAACCAATAAAAGAGCAGAAGATAGTCCTATACTACTATAACTTTATCACTAGTAACATAAGAAACATAAGTGTGAGTAGGCCAAAAAGTATAGTCTTATTTTATTTTACTTTTGTGTGAGGGAGGAATACTTTCATTACATATATAACCTTTTTTATTTCTTAGGCAGTTGTGTGGTATACACCGTAATTAACTAGAAGTTAGTGATTATATGTTTCGAACCTTGCTTCTATATATAGTAGGGGTATCAAAATGAGTTATCGGGTAGGATTTGATTCCGATCAGAAATTGAACTGACCCGAATACGACTTGTTTAATTAATGGTTCAAAAGATAGACCCAAAGTCGATCTACTGGAAACTCGAATGATCAATTAAAATCCAACCCCGTTAACTCATTTTGGTGAATTTTTCTTAATAACTTATTAATTATAGAGTTTAGATTATTTGATCAATAATAAGAATATCATACCCACAAGCAAAAGAAATTTAAAGAAAAAAAAATATTAAACTTGTCATTTTCTAATCAAAAGCTAATTTGTAGGCCAACTCGAATCTGACCCTTTAATAAATGAGTTCGAACTCCATACACAAACTTAACACGTACGTTTATTAAATGTGTTAATCAAACATAGATTTAGATTAAGAAAAACAAGCTTATCTGATAGTGTACTTAATTATATATATTAAAGGATGCAAAGTCAAGCCCTCAAACATTTTGATTTCTCAGTCTTTCAATTGAAATCGGTATTTGAGATAATTAAGTTTGCTAATGAGTTTGATAGCTTTCATGATGTGAATGGAGACAAACTTAACGGATTTCTAATTATTTTTTATTTTTAAATTGAGCTTATTATAAGCATCTCACGCATATATCAGTTATAAAAGTTAAAATAATTTATTTTTTTTATTTATCAGATGTTGAAGGTCTGGCTAATTGCATGAAATGACTTACGGAGATTATTTCTTCAAGATTATAAATTTCAATAAAATATTTTATGATTTATGGTTCAATATTTTTTAAGAAAAAAATCAGGTTAAGTGCCTGTCTTTGTCTAGTTAGCTGGCCGGGCTTTTTGTACATACAAGGAATGGAACATTAAAAAAGAATGCTAAATTGTCTATATATTATTTATATATACATTTGAACTAGATATTTTATATTTTCTCAACATTCTTAAACATAAATGACATGTTTACAAAAAATTTACATGATCGATATTACTCTTGAGATAATATTTGAATCGAAAAAATTTATGATTAAATTTAGGATCATCTAAACTCTATTTTCAGTGAATATATAGTTGAAATAAATATGAACTAATCAATCACTACAGAAAATTCAGGCATTACCGGAGGTTTTTTCCGGCGGTTCCTGTAAGATTTCAGGCAGTTTCCTGTGAAGTTGACCTCCATAATTCAAGTTTACCTTGAACTCCCTCTCTACTCTTATCAACAAGAAGAATATCATGAGCAAAAAGCAAACACCAAGGTACATCTTCTTGCAAATGTCTAGTGAGAACATCCATGAGTAAAGCAAAAAGATATGTATTTAATGCTAATCCTTGATTTAATCCAAGCGAAATAGGAAAATACTTGTTCAAACCACCAAATAGAAATTTTGAGAAAAGAAAAACACAAACTTAAATTCAGTTCGAATGGCGGTTTCACGGGTAGATTGCGGCCGTGCTCGGATGCCGAAATGGGTGAGAGATTGTCGGCCAGAGGGAGGTTGTCGTCGGTCGAATTCTTGCGCAGGAGGCGCGATCGATCGTGAGAGGCCGAAGGAGTGGGAGCGATGTCTGTAGCAGAGAAAGGAGAAATGCGAAGAAATGAAGCGGAAGGCTCGGGATAGCTAAATTTAGGACACTTTCCAATTGTTTTATGGCAGTTTCGACCACCCTGTAAAAGCACCGGTACAAAATGAAACCGGTGCCCTAGCCGCCGGTTATTATACTGCCGTTAATTCTTACGGCGGTTAATTAAAAAAAAACCACCTGCTAATACTGGCGGCTATATGACCGCTGGTTATACCTGAATTTAATGTAGGGAATGCTACAAATGCTCAGATCTGACTCCAAATGAGCTCAAATTGCTGACGATCACATCTAGCAGTCAGTATCATCGTTTCTAGTCTTCTGACAATATCTAACCTTTTGTTGGGTTTATAATTGTTCGTTTGATGACATCTGAATTTTATAATCCAAATAATGGGAATCAATCAACTAATCTCAATTATAGCTAATCTCATCTTCTTCAATTTTAAGGAAAGGATGATTCTTGGATCTTCAATTTTATAGTGGATTATTGTAACTAGATCAGACATTGTGGTTTTTCTTATTTTCGGTTTTTCCACATAAAAATTTCCTATTATTCTATATCTTTTTCTATGCATGTTTGATTTTTGTACAACGCAAAGATATTAAACTTCAACTCTAATATTATAAATTTTCTAGCATGTAATAAGAAGTAAAAAGTTCAAGCTAACTGCCATCCAGTTAATTGACTTGGCATTTGTACAAGCAAAGAGTGAAAGTTCAAACAGTGCTATAGCCGAAGAAAATTAATCATTCGAGATGAGGTTGAATAAAAAAAAACTTCTAAAATTTTCTCGGAAGTAAATTATTAGATTGACATCCTTAAAAAAAAAAAAAAAAAAATTATTCATTTAATTGACTTGTATTATTAATGTTTGCAATGTATTTATATTCTAAGGATCGATATGGACATATGTAATTAGCCCCGTAATCCTTTGTTTTGTTTCATTTAAAATTTGAAGGAAGATTATTCACCCAACAAAGAAAGAAATAGAAGATAAAAGTTGCCCGGTGAAGCTTCTCTTAACATAAAAAATTTAATGGGAAGAGTTGTAGTTGAGCTAATGCATGGTCTTTATGAAGAAAGACAATGGTGGTTGGAAGCAAAGAGAGTAGTTGCAGTAGAAAGACGACAGCTTTGAAATCTTTTGCGTGATTTTTTGAGAAGGAATAATGGAAAGGTGCAGAAGAAAAGCTCCACATTAAATTTTATATTGCATAAAAAATCAAAAGTTTGGAACTTTGACTGTCAATAAAAAAGTTTTGGATTTGAAATTTAAGTATGTGAGGTGAGAGTTTGCCTTAAATATCCCTAAAAAACAAAAGAAAATTTGAATACCAATTGGCAGTTAACATGAATGAATCATTATGATGTTTTATTCGTACATTCTGCTACTGTTTCAGCTCTCTTTCTTCCTCGCAGGCTCCAGCTGCTTCAAGCATGTTTATGAGAATATTTATCTTCTTTTGTTATTTAGATCTGATGATATCTTATTTCAGAGCATTATATGCTGGAATCTATTTTCTGCAATTCAGCCTCTCGATATGTTGTTTTTTCCTTGGATTTTTTGCTTGATGTTTTGGACTATAACCATATAACACTTATGCTTCCTTTTGAGGCGATTTTATTAATGCTTTATAAATGTAAATTTTATCCCAGGGAAATAATTTTTGTGGAGTTATTTTAGTTAAATTTGAAAATCTTCTTCGTCATAAAATATATATACTATTGTGTTTTAATTATAATAGATTTTTTCATAATTTTTGGGTATTGATGCAAATACTTAAGAAATTGACATTTGTCGGTACAAGTAGGAATTTTAGGATCGCTATCTTTCCGTTTTGAAAACCGATGTAACCAGTATTTTTTTAAATAAATTGTGTTATTTTATGAATGTTTTTTAAATAATTTTTTTAGCCACAAAAAAATTATATAAATTTTATATTAAAAATTGATTAAATTAAATAGTAATATTATTATTGCATTATTATTATTTTAATCTAAATATCCTAAGTAACAAACATAATCATTAAAACATTTTAAAATCCCTTTTCACTATTAATTTTCGGTTAACAGAGAATTGTTTGAGAAATTTGAGAAGAAAAGTGAGGAGAGAGAAAATACGTTCTAGGATTTGATGGTTGTATAGTAATTTTTATCTATATGTCTTGTTGGGAGATTTGCTCGTCGAGGATAAGTATTGATAAACTTTCTCCGCATAACTTTTGGCGTGTGATAGATCTCGTCAATATGAGCACTTTGACACAAGTATATTGCATATTTATTAGTCAAATTGGAAGCTATGATTTTTTAAGCAAATTCATAGTAGATAAATTCAATAGATTTCTTCGCATTTTATGAATTGCTACATTTCATATGTGACATTGATAAAAATATTATATTTTAATGTAAGGCAGACTGGATGAAAGGCTGCTTATTCGCATGAAATATGAATACCGATATCAATTGGTTGACAATTGGGCCTAATTAAGACTCAAACCCAACTGGATAACATTTGAGGTTGCAAAATACCAGTTAATAATATTTAAGCTTAGATTAAGATTGACGTCCAACTGGACAATAATTGGGGTGGAATGATAAAAATATCAAATTAAAGATGTTGCATTTATGATTGTATTTACATTATAGTATATTGAATTTATTGATAGATAAAATTAAAATCATACTGCATTCATATTGAAATAAGATAGCATAACACACTGACACGACTCATTGAGTGATAGTCCTCTTTATCAATGTTTCTTTTAATTTGATATATAATACTCTTTTATAAATATTATATTTTAGTGTAAGGCAGACTGGATGAAAGGCTGCTTATTTACATGAAATATGAATACTGATATCAATTAGTTGACAGTTGGGCCTAATTAAGACTCAAACCCAACTGGACGACATTTGAGGTTGCAAAATACCCATTAATGACATTTAAGCTTAGATTAAGATTGATGTCCAACTGGGCAATAATTGGGGTGGAATGATAAAAATATCAAATTAAAGATGTTGCATTCATGATTGTATTTACATTATAGTATATTGAACTTATTGATAGATAGAACTAAAATTGTACTGCATTCATATTGAAACAAGATAGCATAACATATTGACACGACTCATTGAGTGATAGTCCTCTTTATCAATGTTTCTTTTAAATTGTTATATAATACTCTTTATCGTATGTCTTATAATTTGATAGACTTCTTTTGACTTCACTAATCATATTGATTTATTATTATATTTTAATATTTTTATTGCTCATATTAACTAATGATTAATATTGAATAGAATAAAATATACATATTGATTCATTTGCCTTACATTGAAAATAGTGATAGAATTTTGATTATTTGTTGGGTATTTTAGCTCATTATATAAATTTTAATGATTTTTGGTCAAGGGGTCAGAATTGTGAGCAGTGATACTAATAAAGATCATCATATTTTTCTTTAGATTTTATTATGCATTTCTTTTATCCATTTGTAATTAAGAGCAAGTGAAAGATTAGTAATTATAGTGATCTTCTGACTAGTGTAAATATCATTTTGGCGAATGAATAGTAAAAATATTTTGATATATATGATTTTAGTTACTTTCACTAGTTAATGGTTATATTCATGATTTGTTGAAGCTCTGATTTATTCTTAAAATGATAAAAAATAATTCTTCCAAATTTAATTTTGAGACATGACAATCAATTTCAAGCTAATTTATTGTGAACCAATAATATAAGCTTATAAATAGTTTAAAGTTAGATAGTAATGGTCTGAGCCTATGATTGATTAATATGTGAACTAGTTCTTTTTAAAATAATTCCATTCATTGTAGTTTTGTAAGAAAATAAATTATCATTAATTAAAGTGATACTTATAAACTAAGATCATACTAAGCTAATCTCAAAAAGAAGGATATACAAATTGCTAATATAGCTATGATCTATTTCTCACTCTGATATATCATATAACATAAGAGATTTGAAAGATAATTTGGTATAACTTGTTAGTTCTATATGAAATTTAATTGCGCTGATCAATTAGGTTGTTTGTTTGACTTGAAACTCAAGTCAAATTATTATGCTCACTGGTAGGTGTGGGGAGTTTACCCCTACATACCCGAGAGCACCGGTGCTGCATACCTGAGTGCATCGATGCTGCAAAATAGAGAGTAGAGCACTACATTGCTCTACATTTGGCGCCCCAACTCTATGTGATGCCACAACACTGAGGGTTTGACTGCCGCAAACATCGTGGTGACAGAGGCTTGAGCTTCGTAGCACTATGAGAAGGACTGAATAATTTTCTTTCTCATTTATATGAAGGGTTGTGTCCCTTGGTGTTATTAACTTGAATTTCTCTTAAATTGAGGAGGGTTCTATGCTTTTTTTAGATTCCAGGAGTTTTCACGTTAAATCGTTATGTCATTTACTTTATGTTGCTTTTACTTCCTTTTTTTATCATATGGTTTACTTCCATCCCCAACAAAATGTGGTCACATCATGAGAATTTTCTTCTTATATTGCCATGGGGCAGACTAGAATTTTGTGTGTAGATTTGAGTTTGCAAACGAATCCTCTTCATCTGATCGAGTAAATGAAGTTCCACAAGAATACTAGCTTGATTTGATTATGCTTAAAGAAAAATTCTTGCGAGAGAATAGATTTATATCTTTTTTGTGCACTTCCTATTGTAGTAGAAAAAATGATCATAAAGGTATCTTGGATTTGTTGAGTAGGTAAGGATAGTGGTAAAACAATTCCAAGGTGAAGTTTCCATTAAGAGAATCATTATGAGTAATTTTAGATGATTCTTGAATTTGTTAAAGAGGTAAGGAAGGTGATGATACATCTTTCATGGTGAGATTACTTGTAATAGCTATTAAAATAGTGTTACATCTATTTAGACCTGACCTAGTAAGCCTTGTGTGCCTAAAGTTCTACATTTTTATTTTGTATGTGTTTGAGAATGTTTTGTATATATATGAATGTTTGAATTGTATTCTAAAGCATGTCTTAAGGGTATATGTGCATATATCATGAAGTTTAGTTTTTTCCCTTTGGAGCATTGCGACATTGTGTTTAATTAGGGGCATTGTGGTGTTAAGCTCTCGAATTAGGTCATTCATAAAAAGATCTGGGTCGACATTGCATCACTATGTCAAATTTTTATAAAATATCAAAATGCACTCATTTTTCTTTTAGCCAAATTAGCAATCCTTGCCCTTTAGGTTGATTTAAGAGAGAGGGGATTTAAGAGAGAGAAGCTAATTTAAGGAAACTTTGGCCCATTTTCTGTTATTGGTCTAATTCAAAACATTGTTTGGGTCAAGGTAGGTTGCATTGCCTATCTCCATTTTTTGTATTGTGAAAATTTTGAGATTTTTTTGATTAAAACTATAAATTTGTACCATAAAAAAAGTGACAACTTCACATTCACTAAATTTTCACCGATTAACTTTCTATATGTTAAAGATATGAGTATTATTGATATTTTAATATTTTTTCTTAAATTTCCACCAAGTAAATTGAAAACTATGCTATTCTTAGCAAACTGAAAAAATGATTCTAACCTCAGAAAATAATATCGTAATTATTTTTAATGCTTCAAAACAATGTTTTGCACAATCCGAGTAAAAATATGAAATTATGAGACTTCACTTGGTTATTGAACCTGTTGTTTAGTAGTATAACAATCTTGGAATGTTTACAATTTTATTATTTCATTGTCTTTTGTTGAAACACAATTATATATACATGTATTGATTTAAAAAGTGTGATTCTAAAAACATGTTATGTGTGCTATAGAAAGTCCTATTGTGCTGAAGGCATTTAAGTTAAAAGGGCCTGAATTTTTTTAATATATGTCATACTATGTATTTTAGAGTCATAAATTTAGTAGTCCAAACTCATAACTATCGAGATATTACCCTCTTTAGTCAAAGAGCTTCACAGTTTATCCTGTTGGTGTAATTTCCAAGTAGTTCAACAATCCTATAATTTCTCCGGGATGATCACACTTAGGCTTCGTTTGGGACGGCTTTTTTACTGCTTTTTAAAACGGAGTTTTAGTACAAAATTTTTTATTTTTGTACTAAAACTCCGTTTTAGAAAGCAATAAAAAAGCCGTCCCAAACGAAGTCTTAATTGCGGAGTTTCCAATGAAAATTCCATCCATTACACCAAAAGGCGCCTCGATGTTTAAGAGTTTAGCTTTCTTTTACTTAAGGGATTTCACAATCTCTCCCACTTAAGTAAATGATATCCTCATCAGCATCATTATCCAGGAGTCATCCACCATACATATAGGATTCTAATGGTGGCCCTTACAAGTTCAAGTGGTGGCTCCCGTGATGTAGTACTTTATCCTATAAAGGGTTGTAGAGGTGGCTTCAAGGCATAGTATTTTGTCTTATATGACACTTAATTCCCATCTTCCGGCTGGTGTATTGCTCTGATACCAATTTGTGATAGTCTAAACTCTTAACTATTGAGATATTGTTCATTATGGCCAAAGAGCTTCATGGTTTTGTTCAGTTTTTATAATTTCTCAGTAGGTCACCCATCCCAGAATTGCCCATCCTAGAATTGCTCTAGGATAATCACGCTTAACTACGGATTTTCTAATAAAAATTCTAGCCATTATGCCAAAAGGTGCCTCGATATTTAAAAGTTTAGCTTTCTTTTACTTATGGGGTTTCACAATAAAGGCTTATTTTCTAATATGCTATCACAGTAAGTCATAAAGGAATGAATTGTGATATCTATTTCTGCTGAGAGATATAAGGACCTGAGAGAAATTTATAATTTTCTATTATGATATATGAAGTAGTTATTTATTTATATTTTATGCAAAGCTCATTTCATTCATTTATCTGTCAGTATTATTATGTTTAGTATAATTACCTATTAATAACTACTTTTAATTTAGTTAAAAAATGTTGGTGACATAGATCACACCTATTTTGCATTCTATTTTAGGCCAGAGCAAAGATAAGGAGTTGGTTGAGTAGTTGAGTTTGCAAGTTTTAATTTTTTATTATGCCTAGTTTTTTTTTTAGTTTCGATTATATACAGTCATGGCTACTTTCTATTATGCACTGCTTTATTTTTATTGTAGTCATATACTATAATGTAGAGACTTTTGTTGTATATATATTATATAGATGAAAGAATATTTTGGAATGAGCATATTTTCTTTTTATTGGAAGTTAATTAATAGCTCTACTGTTAGCTAATATAAAAAAGAAATCTAAAAGTAGCTCCAAAATAAGATTTTGGGCTTGGTCTATTACCATTCAACATAATATGGCTCATTCTGCCTGGAAGTTATTTTGGGTTAGGTTGTAACAATCCCTATGTCACACCCTAAGATCCAACATTAAAAGAATTTTTTTTCCTTTTTTCTTTATTAGTTATCTTTCATCTTAATCATTTACAACTAGATCAATTTTTTATCTAGAACTGATTAATTACTTTAAAGAAATATAAACTAAAAAAATCATATTACTATAATTATTATCTAAATGTTACATCAAGAGTCCCAAAATTATATGTATAATAGCCACAATGACTTCAAATTAAAGATTACACATAAACTAGAGGAACTAGTAAAATACTCAATATTGTCATTGCTTAGTTTTAAGTTGAAGGCTCCGTACATTTACTTGAAATTATATAAAATCACATAAATAATATAAAAGCCTAGCTAGTAACTAAAATTCTACTACTGAAATCAATGAAAGATAAGAGAAAAATAATATATATTGTAAGTCATGCAAAGAAATATGTGAATTAATAATAATAATCAGTGTCAGTTGTTGACCTCGATTTTGCCCAGAATTGGGCTTGGAGAGTTGACTTGGTCAAATTGACCAAGTCAGACCCCAAGACCCTCTCCAATAGGTTCAGTGGGATGACCTGAGTCTGTTGAGCCCAGACCTAGGCTTTGAGTCAACCTGGTTGACCAAGTCAACAAGGGTTGACCTAAATCGACCCAAACACCTCCTATTGAGCTAAAATTAATTTCAGAGCTCTTCGAGCTCGTTTCTCTCCTCTAATAGACTCAGTAGGTTAGACCCAACCTATTGGACCTAACCTTGGGCCTTGAGTCAACCCAGTTGACCAAGTCAATCAGTGTTGACCACATAGCCCATTTAGAGCCCAAATCCATTCAAAAACCAAATCCGATCAATATCGTGGCTTGATCCTCACTCTCCCCTGACTCCCTTGCTTGGTTTGACCTAGTCAAACTCTGACTCGGTCAAATCAGGCCCTTAATAGGTTAAATCAACCTATTTAAGAGGATTTAAGAGACATTTAATGCATTTAAAGGCTCTAATTCAATTCCCTTGGATTCAAAATCAAAACCACGGCCTCCTAAGCCTAATTTCCCTCCTAAATTCATCTAGATTATAGCCTAACCGTCCCTTGGTTGTTGAGGAGTTTAAATAGGTAAAAAATTAGGTTTTGATGGATCTTTTTGCTCTTGCTTTCTCTAGAGACCTCCTGAGGCCTTGAAATTTTGTGAGAGCACTCCCACGACCTCCCTCCACTTTTTCGAACCAAATCCCGACATCCAGACCCCGCCGGCGGCGATCCTCCGGCGAACCCTAGACGAAATTCCTTCCAAGGCTTCGTCCCATCGATCGAGCGCGTGTTGGATCTCGACGTCAACTAGGAAGTTGTTCCTGGAGAGTCCACGAGTCCAACGAGCCCAAGATCTTCCAAATCCACCGTGTGGATTGAGGTAAAACCTAAACCCTAGTTAGAACACTTAGGGTTAATTAGCATCGTTATTGGCTCGTTTTAATTCGAACAAAATACTCCCCAAGGATGCTCTTCATCCCTAGAATATGTGTTTAAAATTTTACGCGATTTGGTTCAGCCGTTTGGGAGAACGAGACAAAAATCCCCTTAGGGCTTCGGACGTGTTCGCATGCAGAATAGAGCGATCAGGACCGTTGATCTTTCGATCGACGGTCACGATCCGCGCCTCGCGTGGTCTGGATTGACCGTGGGTCTCCGCCCGCGGCTTGACTGGCCACGTGGCGCCATCTCGTCCGTTCGCTCAGACCACGCGCATCCGACGGCAGCGGGAGCCGCTGACGTGGATAAATAACCACGTCCTGCGGTTACTGATTGCGGCATGATTGCCGCAATCATTGATTGGCGGCGCAATCATCGCGCCGCCGCCAATGATTGGCCGCGATTCCGCGGTCCAGTAAGGACCCGCCACGTGTCACCCGCCGGATTTAATATTTAAAAATTATTTCAAATTATATTTTAATTGTATTTTAATCCAGAAAACTTCCAAAATTCGTAGAAAATTCGTTTTTCGTCCGATTTCGACGCATAATACCTCGTTTTGTTCGTATTTTCATTATCTACCCTATAAATATTTTTTTTTTATAAAAATAATGAATATATTTTAAGTTATTAATAAAATAGTAAAAATAACATTTATTTTTAATTTATTTATATTATTATTTTATTATTATTATTAATATTATATTATATTATTATTGAGATTAATGTTTTACTGTTTTAATGTTATCATAATTATGTTTTATTATTATTATTATTATTATTATTATCATTATTATTATTATTTCCTTTAAAATTATTTTTAAAATAGGCTTTAATGCCCTTTAAACTTCGAAAATTAATTTTTTTTTTCGTTTCAAATCGGATTTTTGCATACAACGTCTTGTTTTGAACGTATTTAGATTCTGCACATGCTGGAACTAGTTTTACTTGAAATTTTTTGGGTCTGTGAGCAATTATTTCCAAAACAGTCAGCTGCATTATTTTAAAATTATTTATTTATTGCCTTTAAACTTCGAAATTACATAACTTTGTCGTTGTAAGTCCGCTGTCAACGCACAATACCTTGTTTTGGATGCACTTGGAATTCTGCATATTATAAAACTATTTGCAGATGAAAATTTTGTCTGCATTTTCTGTAATTTCTAAAACAGTGAAACTGCACTATTTTAAAATATTATTTTATTGTATTTGAACTTGTAAATTTCGTATCTTCGCCGTTTTAAGTCGGATTTCGATGTGCGACCCCTCGTTCTTTTCAGCAAGACGAGCTTTATGTTTCGGAACCATTTCCAGCCCTTGATTTTGGCTGTCTTGACTGTTTTCTGTTTTATCCTATGATTCGGTTATTTTAATATTATTTAAATTAATTATCATACTAATTATTTTTAAACTAAAAATTATTTTTCAAACTATTTTGAAACATCGATTGGGTGGTCAGCGGGTTTCCCTATACTTATGTATTATGAATTGAATTATTTTCAATTATTTTATTTTCCAAAAATATATTTATATCAAAATATATTTATATTTATAAGTACTTTTAAATTATTTTAAAACTACTTATACCTAAATTCTAACTTTGGGAGACCCGCTATCGTATGAAATTTTAGACATAGGTTCTATGAATGAAGAGAAATCATGGGGGAGTGGATTAGTGGGTGATTGAGTCTCAATCATTCACTAATCTTTTCTTTAAGTGTCTTTACTTTTTATCTTTCGTAGATTGCATGTGTAGGTCGTCGCACCACAAGCACTTAGTCTAGGCTCTCCTAGATTTAAGGACATGGCGTGTTTATTTTGTTTATGTACTCCATGCATTTACTACCTTGAGGGTTAGTATGAACTTCAGTTTAAACCCATATAACGTAGTGACACCTTAAGGACAATAATTAAGGACCCGTCTAGCGAACTTAGAAGTTTTCTAGGAGCTAGGATAGATCCCAGAACGACATGAAAACTTCAACACTTAAAGTTAGTGACATCATAAGCCTTTCATAATTTTCTGGAAATTTTTAGGAGTCTTTAGACCCCTTAATTAACCAACCCTAATTAATCTGTTAAATAAGATCCCGAGACCTTCCGAAAAATGCAATAATTACATATTAGGTCAGAAAATTACCTATAATACCTTGAATTGACCAGAATTTGATCCTTGACCTTAGATAAATAGGGCTTCCTAGTTTGACTTCAGTTTGACTCCTAATTTGACCATAGGTGGAAATTACCTTTTTGCCCCTAATAAATTATTAAAAATTACTAAAAATTCCAAATTTTCTCCAAACACTTGGGAACACTTTCTTAGGTCATCCCTGACCTTTGGGAGTGATTCCAATCAGTTTGGAGCTTGTTTGGAGCAAAACAGTAAAAAAGGCCCTTTGTTAGGAAATTTAGAAAATTCCTTTAAATTACCCGATCTTTAGAAATTCATAACTAATTGTAGAAAATTCCAAATTAGGCAAACTCACTTGCATTGGGCTTCAATTAGGGTCTAGTATTTATTAAAAATCGTAGGTTTCCAGAAAATGGCCTAGATTAGAAAGTCAACGTTTTGGTCAACCCTAGCCTATAGTCTAGGGCCTGAAACTTAGAAAATTCATAACTTTGGATAGGAAGCTCCGATTTAAGTCTACTACCTGTCTAACTACTCGTATTAAGGTCTAGTATTTTCCTAAGGTGATAGGAGACCCAGACTTAGCCTTTTTCCCATAGTGACTTTTTGGACCCTTAGTCTAGTTCCTAGGAGGACCTAGAACTTTCCAAAATTGGCTAATACAATTCAAACTTCAAATATGAATACCCTTAGTTCTTAAAACTGATCAACAAATTAAAATAACAAAAAATGGATCTAATTCACTAATATTTGAATTTCAATTAAAACATCCTTTTTTTAGACCCCCAACATACCTGAACTCTAGATAATTTCAACTAACTATCTCACTTAGGATCTATCCAAACCACACTAGCCTTACACACACATAGAATGGTTTGCTAGAACACCACTTCTAGATCTAGGTTAGGCCGCTGGGTTTTATTTTTTTATTTTTTGCTGTGTGCCGGAGCTTTCGTAGTTTTCACTGCATGTTGTTTGAAAATTGAATTGCTGTGTTTGCTTACTTTTCTTGCACTCTGTGATGTGATGGGCGCTAGATTTACCCCTAGGTTAGAAACGTCATATATATATATATACTGTTCTTCTATGCAGGTGGCCATGCTCAAGCTAAGAAAAGAGGGGCACCGTTATGATTTCTAATGTTGTCTTATGCAGGTGCTTGCTCAGCCCCCCTGATATAATGAGGGCTAAAATTATTAAATAATTATAATTGCTACAGATGGAACTGCTTAACCCTCAGAGTATGGCTTGGCACAGGGTCAATGGTGTTAGCATTTTCATTTTCATATAAACTGCTTGGGATGATTATTAGGATAACCTTGCAGGTGATTTAGAATTTACTGCTTTTTCAATAAATGTAAATTTGTGTGTAATAATTGTTAAGAGTTGTGAAAACAACTTTTGAGTTGGGATATTCTTATCCAGCTTGAATTCTAAAAGAAGAAGGCATCCCTAAGGGGAGAGTCTTCTTCCATTTGGAAGATCGAGCTGGATGGCTTTAGATATCCAAAGAGAAAAGGCAATACACCCATACTAGGGGGAATTGTCTCTTCGTTTGGATATTCAAGCCACGATAAATCCAGGGAGTCCAAGGAGGAGTGATCCAAGGAGTCCAAGGAGAGGATACCCAGTATTGAAGATTTGAAGACCCAATATCCCACTCAAAGTTGTTGGCGTCTGTCATAGGCTTAGAAATCTGGGTTATTGGCAGTGGTGCCCGGCCACTTTACTTTTCTGCATACCCTGGGTTGTAATTAAAGGGCAGTTGGCCTATGGACATTTATTTGATTAGTTTGTGGATTTATATTGATGTGCTTACCTGATTGCGCTTAGAAATATCTGCTTTTTCTAGGTTTCTTTCTTGCATGCCGTTTTTGTTTTCGCCTGGATCGTATTAGGCTCATTAAGGACTATAAAATTTTTCTACTCGTAATTAATCTTTAAAAATTTAAGTTTTAAATAACATAGAAACTTAACAAACCTAGAAAATTACCGGAATCGTCCGGGGTCGCATGCATATTACTGCATCTTCTCTCTCCTTCTAATAAGACATCTCCCTGCCTGCGGGTAGAGTCCGGATAATCTGGCCTATGAGGATGAAGTGCCGGACCTAGGGAGACTCAATCTTTTATAAAAATTATTTTATATTAAGCCTGTTTTTAAAATCCAAAGCATTCATGAGCTGACATTTCAACTAGCATGCATTGAATTAGAAATCAATTTAATTAACATTTAATTGCATTAGTTAGGGGCATTCACCCAACATAAGTCTAGGACCACTTAGGAAATCCTCTAAATGTCGGTCCTACTTCCAATAACTGTACCACCCACCCATCTTTCATAATTGATTTGACAGCATGGTTTTAAATCGATTAGGTGGTTAGCTAGCTCCCCCAATCCAGGCCGGGATAAGTCTAGATCTTTGCATCGCATTAGCTAGGACACTGGTCTTAGTGTGTGTCGAACACTAAGTCCAACCTAGATTTAGGATTCGAGGCTACTACATTCGGTCTCGTAGTAGGCCTTAAATAGTAGGTAGGTCCCTTCTTTTCAGGGACCCTAAATCCTACTTATCCGCGTTACAGGATGACGCCACCTCCATCATTCTCTCATGCATGTGATTGAGTGCTTGATCTTTCTTTTTTCCAGTTTCCATTTAGTACCCTAGAGCCTCCGAATGCTGGTATGAGCCACGCATGTCGATTCAGCCCTTCGGACCTTTCTTCCCTTTGAGTAGGATTTCCTAGTCTATACCCTCGTGCCGATCCCATTTTAGGAGAGGATAATGTATGATCCTTAATCGAGAGTTTTCTCAGGCTCCGGCCTGGGATGTAATTAACCACGGGGGCTTGCGCCCGTGGGAAACTCGGTCCCACATCTACTAAACCTCATTCAAGCTCTTGCATCGGATGGGGGAAACCCGTGACTAGGTCGTGTATATTGCTACCCATCAGGGTGTGTTGGTGAAAGCCTCTATCCTCAATGGTTAGTCGTATGCACGATCCAATCTGTCCCTTCCAATCGACCCGTTCGCGCGGTGTTCTTTCGGAGGTCCACATCAGTATTATCAATCAATATCAAAAATCAATATTAGTAATAATTAATTAGTATTAGCAATCATTAATAGGTATTCTATCATATATTCATACGAGGGTATCTTGTATCTTACTCTTGCCCTTATGTCTCTCAATTAGTCACCCTTATGACTCCTAATAAGCGTACTCCTTATAACTCGACTTAAATCATGTGAATCAATGGCCCTGACTCCTTATAACTCCTAATCAGTCTCCACACCCTTACGACTCCCATCAGTATATCTTAAGGTTATCACGTGGGGGTAATTATTTCATATATCTGATATCAATCAATTCATCCCTTCAGTCAGATCAATTTAGTACATCCTTTAAGTCAAATCATTATTACTTTCTAATACATATCCACTGTATCAATCATATTAAATCATATTACATCACTTTCATCCCATTTTTGGAATACATTTTTGCTACTCATTTCCTAAAAATATTCTTATACACATATCTAATTATTAAAAATGCCATAAAATTGTATCATATTATTCAGAATGATCAAATCTATAACATATAAAAAATTATAAGGTGAAAGCTTACAAAATTAAGAGATAATATATTTTAATTAGATTTAGGAAGATGAAATCCATAGAAATTAAATCCATCAAAAACAAAACTAACGGGATAGTTACTTACAATACATAAAACAAATTTTGTAATAAGAATGACATACAAAAATCACCTGAAGATATTTTTGTCTCTTATTCTCTTTTGTCTTATCCCCCTTCCTTTCTCCTCCTTCATTTTCTTCCTTGGCAAGGCAATAAGGGTGATGGAGTAAGTATATATAAACACTATTAGTGGCCTAGCAACGTAGTGTTGCACGAAGAATTCAAAATTATTGTAAAAACAGAGAGGATTCATTGCCGCGATAATATTTTGGCGTCGTTATACTCTCAAGCCTAGCACCTCAGCTCTCACAATCTAAGTGCCACAACACTCCAATTCAAATAGAAATTCAAACATTTCATTTAAAAAAAGTTTTCAGATTTTGAATTGTTATAATCTCCTCAACTTCAAAAAATATTAACCTCGATATTTTTATATCATTTAATTAGAGAGAGAGAGAGAGAGAGCATATTCTTAACATAAAGAGAAATCTATTATATTATGAAATTGAGTCTATGCTATATCAAATCAAAATTAACTTGTAAATAAAAAAATTATATCATGTATCAATTACTAAAATCATTAAATTTTTTTTTTGGGGGAAAATTTGGGCTTCGCCCTTCTATTGAATCAACAAAAAATTACATATGTGATAAAAATCATCAAAAGTAGGCCAAAAGTAGTTAGACCTGAACTAGGTAAAAAAAAAATACAAAGAACTAACAGCAAATACAAGCTGCTGAAGCAAAATAAAAGACAATAGAGGAACAAACCAAAATTGACAATATGAACCTGCTCCCAAGCCAATAAGGGCTCGACTCAGAATAAAGATAAAAGACGAAATACCCTGGTTGCCCGAAGGCCATCCAAGGGACCTGCAAAGGGAGCCTCATCATTGTCCAGTCAGGCCAGCAGGCTTTAGACGAAGGGACAGGTACAGGAACCCGATGATGCATCCAGCACAGCTAGCGCATTAGAAAATTTCCAAAATTTCTATATAATTCTTCCATTTCATAAGCTTCATATGCAGATTCCTTTTGATACTCAACAAAACAGTAGTCTTGCATAGATAATTCCCTCCAAATCTTCTATTGTTCCTTTCTTTCCAAATATAGTAGATGGTACAACAGATAGCCATCTTTAAAGCTTTTAAAACTTCTTATTTATCGTGGAAAGCTTCAGTTAACCAGTCAAAGAGTTGCATAATAGAAGGTCTAAAGAGAAAGATGCACATCCCAGGGATAATACTCTTAAGAATATCAAACAAAAAAGAGAATTCAAAAAATAAATGGGACACAGATTCCTCAGGAGTATTACATAAACTGCAGCCAAGAGGAACATGAATATTTCTAGTAAGGAGAGCATGTGCAGTCTTTAAACCCCCAGCTAAAGCAAGCCAAACAAAAACCGTATGTTTAAGAATATGTCCCCTATGCCATATCATGTTAACCCAGCAGCAGTCCGATTTTTCAGAATAGAATTCATCTATAAAAAGTTTGAAACAAACATTTTTACTATTGTTCCAAGACAGACAAGCACCAGAACTATCCGAAATCTGCATGCCATAGAAAACCTGATGAAGGGATGAATGAATTTTACCGGAGAGATCCCAAGTGTTTCCAGAAATGAGCTCAGAAAGAGGAATATCAGGAACGATATCAAGGTTAGCATCGCCAATAAAAGCCCCTAACGTGAGGTTATGGCACCAGTGATCCCATTTAAGAGAAACAGTAGAGTTTTGAGTGACAGAAAATTTAAAGCAATGTTTAGAGTCCACAGCAGATTTATAGATTGATTTCCAGAGTTTAGAAGCAGAAACCAGAGGCGCCTTCCACGGAGATATGTATTTGGTAAGAAGCCAGATGGAAAGAGGAGTAGTGCAGTTATACATCCTGAAGATTACAGAGCAGTGGTAAGCAAACTGCAAGGCTTGTATAGAAGGGATACCCAGTCCACCTTTGGATTTAGGATTGCAAATTTTGTCCCAAGAGAGCATATGAAGCTTCTTACCAGAGTTAACATCCCCAAAAAATAGAAATCTAGAGGATAATTTTTTATAGACCTTGTATATAGCTTTAGGCAATATAGAACCACGTATCCAATATGCTATAGTGTTTTGTATGGTGAATTTCAAGTATTGTAGTCTACCAGCAAAAGACAATAAATTAGCTTTCCAGCCATTAAGTTTCCTGTTTAAGCAATCCAGCAGAGGGAGGAAATCACCAATTTTTAGCCTATAAAAAGAAAGAGGTATACCAAGGTAGGTAATTTTATCTACTATGGTGTGAATTGATAGCTCATGACAAATATCAAGGTGATTTCTCAGATGTCTATGGAACATGATAGAGCCTTTTTCATAATTGATGTAGAGACCCGTGGAATTAGCAAAGTCTGTCAGCACCGAAGAAAGGATTTTACAGTTATCAGCTGTGGCCTTCCCAAAGATCAAAACATCATCTGCATAGAACAAATGAGTAAGAGAATAATTATCAGTGGTAACACCTTTGAAACCCCTCCCCTCAAGAAGATTGGAGAAAGCATCCATGACCAGACAAAAGAGGTAGGGACTAAGAGGACACCCCTGCCTCAACCCAGCAGTAGAGGAGAAGTACCCTTCAAGAGCACCGTTAAGAACTATAGAATAATTCACATCAGAAACACAAGCTTTGATCCAATTTACAAACACATTAGGAAAACCTTTTTGCAAGAGCCTAGCCAGCAGGAACTGTCTAGAGACACAGTCAAAAGCCTTTTTAATGTCTAATTTGGCACAAAAAAGATTGGCGCCTCCTCTTTTCCCCACATAATAAAGGATATCACTAGCAAGCAATATGTTGTCAGTCGACACTCTAGATTTCACAAAACCCGCTTGGTTGTCCTTGACAATCAAGCACGTAATCGGTTTTATCCTAGCAGCCATTACCTTGGTGATAATTTTGTACAAGACATTACACAAAGCTATAGGCCTATAATCAGATATACTGGATGCATTTTTATGTTTAGGAATAATAGCAAGTGCAGTAGATTTAACTCCATTAGGCATATATCCTTTAAGAAAAAAGGAACAAACAGCCCTGCAAATAGTAGGCCCAAGGATATGCCACCCCGTTTTATAAAAATGGAAGTTGAAGCCATCAGGCCCTGGAGCAGATGAGGAGGAGCCCGAAAATACCGCATTTTTTATTTCTTTATCAGTCACAGTAGAGATAATAGAATATACATAAGCATCCGGCAAAGCACTGCCTAATGGGAAAGAGTCCAAATTCCAGAGAAGCAGGTGGAGTAGGATTGTATAATTCTTGGAAGTACTGTATAATGGAATTAACCACATCATTAAAAATTTTAACTTATAAGAATGAAATAAATCATACCCATCACATCATCCGGCACTTCAAAAGCCATTTTCAATGATTCCAACTATCTATGTTCAATCTGAGCATATTCTTTTTAATATCCTAGAAATGGACACTCTGCCATCATGTGCCCATAATCATCATACCTAAAATATTATCTGATCATCCTATAATAGGGTCCAACATATATCTTCTCACATCAAATACATTGCAATGTGGTTGGACTTTAATAATCTTTACATCATTTTCTCACTACTCTCCCCCATTTTCTTATATTTCTTCCCATACTATTTCGTCAATTTATCGCTCACCATCTCAAAAATCATGTCAGTAAATCTTTCCAAATTCTTTGAAGTCACTGAAAACATTTCAGTGGCAAATTTAGATTTATTTCCTTTCTTAGTTGGGTCCATTCGCCTAATCAATAAATGAATCTTATCTTTCAAACAATTTTTTTTCAAACAAAATGAACTCTTTAAAATAAAATAAATCTATAAACACATCAATAATGCAATCAATGATGCAATTTCGTTCAAAGTCATATTCTCTTACTAATAATTACTCTGAAATCACTTTGTCATGCCTCAAGATCTAACGTGGAAGAATTTCTTTTCTTTTTTTTCTCTTCCTTTACTTATTAACTTTTTATGTCATTCATTTACAACTTGATCAATTTGATATCCAGAGTTAATTAATTACATTAGAGAAATATAAACAATGAAAAAAATATAATTCACATTACTATAATCAAAATGTATGCACTACATCCAAAGTTTCAAAATCATATGTACAATAATCACACTACCACAAAAGAATATACATACACTATAGGAGCTAAAAGAAAACTACTTTAATTTCACTGCATAACCTCAAGTTGAATGCTCCTTATCTTACTTTAAATTATGTAAAATCACGTAATAAGCAAAAAAGTCAAGCCAACAACTAAAATCTTACTATTGAAATCAAAGCAATGTAAAAGAGAAACGATGTGTTATAAATCATGTAAGGAAATATAATAGTCAGTCTTAGTATTAGTAATAAGTTAATAATAATTAATTAGTATCAATAATTATTAATCAATTTTTTATTAGATATTTAGATGAGAGTATCTTGTATCATGCTCCAGCCCTTATGACCTATAATTAGTTATCCCTTATGACTTATAATGAATATAATCCTTATAACCTCTCTTGAATCACATGAATTAGTCGCCTTGACTTTTATAACTCTCAATCAGTCTCTATCTTCTTATGAACTCTCATCAATTAATTAGTAAATCTTAATGTTATCATATGAGGGTTATCATTTTATATATATAATATTAGTCAATTCATTCTTTTGTTCAGACCAATTAAATACATTCTTTCAGTCAAATATGTATCACATTCCAATACATATCACTCCTATTGTGTTGAGTTTAGTAATTAGGTTGTTAAGCCTAAGTGAATGTCCCAAGGCTACCAAGAGGGGGGGTGAATTGGTAGTTTAAAAATTTAAGTCCCCTTTTGAAAATTATTGAACCGAAATAAAAATTTCTTTTAAGTTTTGTAGAAAAATATTTTTCAACCACAGAGTTTTTAAAACTAAAATTTAAAGTGCGGAAACGTAAAAACAGTAAAGTAAATGACACCAGATTTATAGTGGTTCGGTCTAAAACAAGACCTACATCCACTCCCTAAAGGCACCCTCTGAGTATTGCTCTAATACCAATAATGACTCTCCTTTTGCACCCACAGCAAGGCAGAGAAGCTTTTACAACACACTCTTTTCACCACTTCCTGGTGCGGCAGAGAACCGTCCGTCCTTTTACACTATCCCCAGTGTTGGCAGAGAACCGTCCGTCCTTTTACACTATCCCCAGTGTTGGCAGAGAACCATCTTCCTTTCACACTCTCCTAGTGTGGGCAAAGAACCCTTCAGCTGTTTACACTCTCCAAGTGTAGGCAGAGAACCCTTCGGCTGTTTACACTCTCCAAGTGTAGGCAGAGAACCCTTCGACTGTTCACACTCTCCAAGTATCGACAGAGGACCGGATCTCCTTGACATATCTTCTTACAAGAATCTAGAAGGAAGAAAGAAAAGAGTGAAGTAATCCCAATTCACAAGTAGAGACTCTTACCTTTGAAGTCCAAGTGAAGCCTTCTCGCTCCAGTGGTAGGAATCCTCCCTTGAATGCTCTCTTCCACTCTCTCCTTGGCTATTCTCTCAAGAGGCACGAAGATCAAATGACAAAAAGATAGAGTGGCAGTCTAATTTGGACTATTTATACAAAAGACAAGAAAAACCGCCCAAAAACTGCAAGTTTTCAATTCTGTACGCAGTGGATCATCCTGTACGATCGTAGATCGTCCTGGACAATTTTACTTAAACGATCTGAAACGACCCTATTTGAATATGTGTACGAAATGTCTTCGTACAGCTGATCGTCCTGTACGAATTAGGTTCGTCCAGTACGAACGGTTATTTCAAGGTCAGTTCTAGAAACTGCTGAAAACTGTTCTAAGTCGGTTAATCGTTTGGACGAGAATATGTTCGTCTGGGCGAAATTTTTCCAGAGGACCTTTCGTCCTGGACGATTCTTGACTTCGTCTGGACAAAAATTTTCCAGAGGACCAATCGCCATGGACGATAATTTATTTTCGTCTGGACGAAAATTTTCCAGAGACCTGATCGTCTTGGACGATTTTTAATTTCGTTTGGACGAAATTTTTCCAGAGGACCAGTCGCCACGGACGATAATGTAAATTCGTATAGAAAAAATTTTTACAGTGAACCAATCGTCCTGGACGATAATTAATTTCGTCCTGGACGAATAGGACTTAGAAAAAATTTTTCGAGGAAGTTCCTATTCGTTCCATGTGCTCTATAGGAGATAACTATCTGATCGTCCCGTACGATCGGATATCGTCCCGTACGATCAGTATAAAATTTTTATGATCTCCTTATGTGTGTGGTATGTTTTTATTCACTCAATTACAATCACTCCCTTTCAAATTTAATTCAAAGAAAAATGCAAGTTTCAAATTAACAAAGTATCTCATGTTGAATTTGATCTGAAGTTTTCGTAGTCTGGAGTCTGATTTTCCTGAAATGTTAGTACACACAAGAGCAAATACAAATCTTCTAAAATTGTTAGGAGATAACTATACATTTGAACAATAATGTTTGGAATCATCAAAACTATACAAGTTGCAAAAATGTAAAGCATTCAAATAGCAACTATTCTAACATATTGTTCATATCAAATTATAATACATCACTTTCAACTCATAATTTTGGTATACCTTTTTTTCTATTCATTTTAGAAAAAGTATTTATATGAATGTTTCTAATAAGTGAAAATGTCATAAAATTATATCATATTATTCATTATTTAGAATGATCGAATTTATAACATTTCAAAAGTTACACGATAAAACTTACAAAGTAAGGAGATAATGCATTTTTAGCATATTTAGGAGAAATAAAATCCTTAAAAATTAAATCAATCAAAAATAAAAGTTAGAGGATAATTACTTACAATAAGTAGAACAAAATCAATAATAGGAATGATGGATAAAAATCACGCAAAGATGTTTCTCTCTCCTCTTCTCTTTCTACTTTTCCCCCTTCCCTATTCTCCTCCTTCAATTTCTTCCCAAGCAAGGTAACGACAGTGAGGGAATGAGGGAGGGTGATAGGGATATTTTTAATAAAAAAAATAAATAAAAATACAACTACTGGCCTAGCGCCGTAGCTCTGCATGCATAAATCATAATTATTGTAGAAATAGAGGTCCCTCAATGTTGAATTATGTAGACAATATGGAATATATCTTGAAGTGGGTAAGATGTTTCAAGAATCGTGCATTTGGTTATTGATGTTTAACTTAGCCTTGGTAAATTTTCTATAAGCATGAATATCATATTCAAGCAATTGGTAATGAGAATATATACTTTTCTTAAATGTTATTTTTTTTGCTAATATCCTTTTTATAGCCAATCTAAATGATGTTTGAATGCCTTTAGTATACATCAATTTTTACTAAGACTAGCAATTAAAGGCCTAAAAATAGAAGTAATATGAGAGTTTACCGATAGAGTGATAACAAATGAATACATGAATTCTTAAATATAAAAATGTAATCCATATATGTACAATGTGGGATTCATTACTATATCCAATGTTAGGAGATAATGTAGAAAGCTTCATTATAAAAACTTCATCTAGCATATATCTCCTTAAGAAGATAATAATACAATCCTCAATGTGAACATGTTTTGAATTAATCAATCATATAGAGAAACTTTACATGATTATAGAGCTTAAAAGGCAGATCTAACTGATGGAAGAAAAGGCATACCAACATGAACTTCCCTACCAAAAAATCTTGAAACAAGATAAAAAATAATAAGAGCGGGTTTATGCTAATAGATGAAGGTGATAAAGGTTGTTGATCAGAGGAAAAAAATGTTGAGGCCATCTCGCTCTGGGATAAACTCAATAAAGGTGAATAGGAAGACATCAACAAAATAACTATCTAATAGAGAAGTCGAGCAGCCGATGATAGTGTGATCAAGCTTAGGAGTTGTCAAAATATGACAGAAGGTGGACATTAAAAGCGAAGATGAGGTGGATACTAGCACCTCTTAATGTTGGCATCCTAGAGACCATTGGACAATAAATGATGAGAAGGCTTAAAGATTAGATAGTGCAGAGAAGGATCGTGAGAGGGCTTAAGGAAGATATCCTAGCAATGAGGTTGCTAGGTTGCAACAAGTATTGAAAATCTTTAAAACCTGTAATGAAGAAAATAGTAGAAAAGCAAATCGTAGAAGAAGAAGAAGGAAGCAGAGCTTTTCTATATTAATTCATTCCTTGATTTCTTAAGCTGCTGTGCTACAGTATATAGCAGAGAGTTGATTACAAGCCAACGGCAGTGATTAATTAGCAGAGATCTCACGGTGAGGAGACAACCGTACACAGGAGTGGAGCAGCCAATACCAATAGGTGAGCCGGCTTATCAATAAGTTGAGAAGCATATCAAACTATCTTATCATCCTCCCTCAAGATAGCAATCGGAGAACAGATTGTTATCTTGTTTAGTAATTGATGATGACGAGCTGAACTTAAAGCTTTTGTAAAGATATCGGCCGGCTGATCTAGAGAGGAAATATGATGAACTGTGATGTAGTTGGAGCTAATACAATCCCGAATAAAATGGAAATCTATCTCAATGTGCTTAGTACGAGCATGAAAAATGGGATTGTTAGCTAATGCTAAGGCTGAAACATTATCACAGTACAATTTCGTGGGAGCCGTTTGAGTTATACCAAACTCAGAGAGCAAACGACGAAGCCAAATCAGATCACAAGCTGCAGTGGAAATGGCACGGTACTCAGCTTCTGTGGAGGAGCGAGCAACAGATGTTTGCTTTTTAACAGACCAAGAGACTAATGTGTTACCAAGGAATGCACAGTAGCCAGTGATGAAGCGTCGATCGTCAAGATTGGTGGCCCAGTCGGAGTCAGCATAGCCCTTAAGCTGAAGTGTAGACGAATGAATGGGTAGACCGAGTGTCAAGGTACCTTTGACATAACGAAGGACTCGTTTAAGCAGCAGGTAGTGAGATTGCATTGGAGCATGCATATGCTGACATAGGAAATTAACAGCATACAATAAATCTGGTCTTGTCAGTGTTAGGTATTGTAAAGCTCCTGTAATTTGACGGTAATGATCGGGACGATCAAAGGGACAGTCCTGTTGAACAGGCTGTAAAAATTTGGTTGGGAGAGGTGTGCTGACAGGCTTACAGTCCGACATAGCTGCTTTACGAAGCAAATCAACAGCATAAGCATGTTGAGAAAGATGCATACCGTGATTTGTATATGTAGCCTGCAATCCAAGAAAGGAAATGTAAAGTGCCCAGATTTCGCATGGAGAAGGTAGACTGTAAAGCTGTAAGAAGCTTTTGCATTTCCTCAGGTGAGTTTCCAGTAAGTAGAATATCATCTACATAAACTAGAATATATAATTGTATGGAATTTCTATGTAGAAATAATAATGAAGGATCAGCTGAGCTTGTTTGAAATCCATACTGCATAAGATAAGAAGAAAAGGTAGAGAACCATTGCCTTGGAGCTTGTTTAAGACCATAGATTGCCTTCTTTAATAAACAAACATGATTTGGAAATTGTGGATCAACAAAACCAGTTGGTTGCTTCATATAAACAGTTTCTTGCAGTGGTCCATGAAGGAATGCATTTGAGACATCTAACTGTAGAATTGACCAATTTCGGGTTACAGCCACTGTAAGCAAAATACGTATGGTAGGAAACTTGGCAACGGGACTGAACGTCTCTTGATAGTCAATACCATACTGTTGTTTAAAACCTTGGGCAACAAGGCATGCCTTATAGCGTGCAACTGATCCATTTGAATGAAATTTTGTTTTAAATAACCATTTGCAACCAAGAATATTCATGTCGGTAGTGTAAGGGACAAGAATCCATGTCCCCTGTTTTTGAAGAGCCTCAAATTCAGAGCTCATTGCTTGTCTCCAAACCAAATATTGACTGGCTTGATTAAAGCCAGTGGGACTGAGAGGAATTAAAGAAGAATTCAGATCTAGTATTTGACGAGGCTTGAGATGTCCCGTTTCAGCTCTAGTTATCATAGGATGTTTTGGGAAAGTTGAGACAGAGGGAGCATTGATGTCCGGAGATGTAGAATGTAATGTAGAGCTGGGTGAAGTAGAAACATGATTAGGTGTGAGGGGTTGCACTGAGTCAGAAGCAGCAGACATTGTGTTTGCTGCAGGAGTATATGGGGCAATGGCTGAGGCAGGGATCAGTGTGGATGGTGGAATATATGAAGAATTTTCTGAGGTTTGAGTAACAACAGAGGAAGAGTGTTGTTGAAATGAAAAGATATGCTCATGAAAATGAACGTGTCTGGAGATGTACACACGGTTAGAGTTGATTGCAAGACATTTGTAGCCTTTTGCTTGAGCAGCATAGCCAAGAAAAATGCAGGGTTCAGACCGTGGGGCAAATTTGTGAGCAAGTTGTGTGGGAAAACATGGATAGCACAAACAACCAAACACACGTAGAGATTGATATGAGGGAGGCCGATTATACAGAATCTCATACGGAGAGTAATTATTGGTGATGTGGGATGGTAGTCGATTAATGAGATACACGGCTGTAAATAGGGCTGCAAGCGAACTAAACGTTCGACGAACTACTCGTTGTTCGGTTCGATTAAAGCTCGTTCGTGATCATTTAATTAACTAACAAACAAACTTGAACAATATTTTAAATACTCGATTCTTAAATAAACAAGCTTGAACACTAATGCGTTCAGCTCGTTTATGTTCACGATTAACATCAGTTGATGTTTATGAACAAGCTCGATAAAAAGCTCAATTCGGGTTCGATTAAAACCGCTCGATAAAAACTTAAATAATATGTTATTATAAAATTGATAAATATACCTAATATAAAAACTTTAATTATAACATATAAATATAATTATTTTTTATTTGTCTATGTTTGTTAGATTGTTTGTTTAGGATGTTCATGAACAAATTTAAGATTTGCTTGTTCAATAGATTGTTTGCGAAATATGTTCACGAACATAGCTTGTTTAAAGCTCGATAAGCACTAAACAAACGAACATGAACCAAACATGAACACCCTTAAATTAAACGAACCAAACATGAACACAAATAATAAAGCTCGAATCAAACACGAACCAAACATGAACAAGCTAATGTTAAACAAACACAAACATGAACACTCACATACTCGGCTCGGCTCGGTTCGTTTGCAGCCCTAGCTGTAAAGAGAGTATCTACCCAAAGAGATGTGGGTAAATTGGCATTAAAGAGAAGGGCACGCATGGTCTCAAGAAAATGCCTATGCTTACGTTCAGCTACCCCATTCTGTTGAGGTGTATATGGGCAGGTGATCTGATGTTGAATGCCATGGTGAATTAAATGAGATTTAAAATGATTATTTACATATTCTCCGCCCCCATCAGTACGAAGAATTTTAATTGACGTTTGAAATTGTTTTTCCACCATTTTTTGAAAGTGAATAAACTTGGAGAAAACATCGGATTTATGATGTAACGGATACACCCAGGAGTAACGACTGAAATCATCAATAAAAACGACATAAAACCGATATGATTGCATTGATAAAGAAGGGGAAGGACCCCATACATCACTGTGTATAAGTTCTAGACACTGATTTGTGCTAGTAGTAGATAAAGGAAAAGGTAATCTAGTACATTTAGCTTTGGAGCAAGCATTACAATGACTAGAAACAAAACTAATACTAGTAGATAAAACAGGTGATAAAAGACGTAATGTTGAAGTAGATGGGTGCCCAAGACGCTGATGCCAAGTAGCAGATGAAGTGGATGTAGCGAGCAATGCCATGGTAAAATTGTCGGAAGATGAAGGATTGGAGATCTTAATTGGGTAGAGTCCATGATGATGAGGTCCGTGGAGAAGAAGTTTGTTGGTCCGAGAATCCTTGATGGCAAAACCATTAGCATCAAGTAGAACAAAGCATGAATTGTCATTGGTATGTTTATGAATAGAAAGCAAATTATGAGATAATTTAGGAACATGGAGAATGTTTGATAACTGGAGCTTACGGGATGGAGTAGGAAGCAAACCTTGCCTTGTGTGAGCTATGGATAGTTGTTGTCCATTACCGACTTGAACCTGTGAATTTCCATTGCATGGTTGTATGTTTTGTAACTAAGTCGGATTAGCTGTGAGATGTTCAGTTGCACCAGAATCTAAAAACCAATCAGCATTTTGGTTTGAGTCTGTAGCCACATAGGCTTGCGGAGGAGTATTATATGAAGAATCATTTCGATACCAACAGTGAATTGCTGAGTGCCCCGGTTTGCCACAGATTTGACACTCAACAGCTGCTCTAGGTCGGCGACCACCACGGGTAGAAGTAGAACGACCTGGAGCAGGACGGCCTCCACGTCCGTCTGCACGTCCATCACTGCGACCATAATTTTGACGTCCTCAATAAAAAGATGCTCGTCCACGAGGTGTGCCTCTAGTTGCAGTAAGAGCGTAGTTGGAATCTGTAGCAGAAGTTAAAGATTGTTCACGACTATGATCTGATGTAATGTGCAGTTCCTCACTGCAGAGTAGCGCATAAAAATCATCGAGAGAGATGGGTTGAAGTTGGTTGCGAATTACAGCTTTAAAAGACTGATATGTGCCTGGCAACCCATTGAGTGTGTACAGAATAATGTCTTCTGTATCAATAGAGGATCCTGCGGCTGCTATAGCATCAACCTTAGTCTTAATCTCAGTGAGATACTGAAACATGGTTTTATCTCCAAGTTGAAGTTGATGCAGTTCATTCTTTAGTTGAAGTAATCTGGAACGATGCGTCGACTTAAGTCGAAGCTCAAGGGTAGTCCAGATTTGATGTGTAGACTCCAAGTTGAGGATATATGGCAATAATGAAGCAGATACGGTGGAGTAAATCGCAGAGGCTAAGTGCTGATCAATGAGCATCCAAATGGTAAAATGAGGATTAAGACGGACAGATCCGTCTGCTCCAAGGATCTGCTTCGGCGGTTTTTCCGTAGCTCCAGTTAGGTATCCTTCATAGTTGTTTGCAGCGAACAACTTCAGTAGTTGGGACTTCCATATCAAATGATTATCTGTATTTAGTTGCACCGTCACCATGGTCTTGACATTGGCCATGAAAAATTTGAGTTGATGTGGTATTGCAACATTGTCGGAAGCAGGTGATGCATCGGAGTTGTTCGTCGGCGAGGAGGCTGACGACATTGTAGCAGACGAAAGAGCAGAGCAACCTAAAGCTTTGATACCATGAAAATCTTTAAAACCTGTAATGAAGAAAACAGTAGAAAAGCAAATCGTAGAAGAAGAAGAAGGAAGCAGAGCTTTTCTATATTAATTCATTCCTTGATTTCTTAAGCTGTTGTGCTACAGTATATAGCAGAGAGTTGATTACAAGCCAACGACAGTGATTAATTAGCAGAGATCTCACGGTGAGGAGACAACCGTACACAGGAGTGGAGCAGCCAATACCAATAGGTGAGCCGGCTTATCAATAAGTTGAGAAGCATATCAAACTATCTTATCAAGTATGGTTGGAGCCAAACAAAATTTATTGAAAATATATAGGGATGAGATGAACTCAAAAAATTTGGTTTATGAAAATGGGGATGCAATGAACCAACGACAACTTGTTGAGATCCTAATGGTAGGAGTGGCAATGACATTAATTTGTCAATAATTGCCTGCAAATATCCCTCACAGTATCACACATAAGGGGAAACACACCTCAATCAAAGAAATGAGCATCTCTTCTCACGCAATTGTCTTTTTATCTTTATCTACCACTACAGGAAAATCGGTCATTACCGACGAATTTTTCAGCAGAAAATTGTGAAGTTTCCGACGGATTTTAAAATTTTTCGTCGAATAATCGGCGGAATTTTTTTCGTCGGTAAAATTTGCACAAGCTGGTCATTTTATGAAAGATAAATGATGCTGCCTACATTGATGATCTCTACTTTCAAAACATCGTTTATCTTCATAGAACATCTCACACTATTCCTTGATGAAATGTTTTTCAACCATTTTGGAAAAATGGTATTGAAGAAATGGGAACTTGATTGTAATTCAGTTTCATTGTGAAATGAAAGTAGCGAACCACTGCTTGGGAAACCTATTGAAATATTTTTTTGGGCAATTTTGGAGATTGTATATGGATGAAAGCCCATCTCACTCATCAAGCTACTTCCCATCCTTGCAACCAGTGAGTATAGCATGGATCAGATTAACATGTTGATTAAATTCAACAAGGTCACAAAAAGGGTTCATGATGCAGTACAAAGATAAAATTTTAAATATCAGCAACATGCCAATGAATCTAGAAAGTTAGGTTTTATTTGGAATAGCTTTCTTACTGTTTTCTAAAGCAATTTTTTAGTAGAAAGTTAAGCAACTTTTTAGTAGAAAGTTGCTTTTGGAAATTGAAAGAAAGTTGTCTCAAATGAAGCCTTAGTCGCTTTCAGAAAGGGTGATTTAGGCTTCGTTTGGGACGGCTTTTTTATTGCTTTCTAAAACGGAGTTTTAGTACAAATTTTTTTATTTTTGTACTAAAACTTCGTTTTGGAAAGCAATGAAAAAGTCGTCCCAAACGAAGCCTTAGACTTCGTTTGAGACGCTTTCTTACTATTTTCTAAAGTACTTTTTATACAAAAAATTTTAATTCAAATTTTCTTTTCATTAAAAAGCTGCAATAGAAAGCAGCAAGTTGTCCCAATGAAGCTGCTTCGTTTAGGACTATTTTCTTACTGCTTCTTAAAGTAGTTTTTTAATAGAAAATTTTTATTTTTTGTATTAAAAAGATTCTTTAAGAAGCAGAAAGAAAGACGTCCCAAACCAAGCCTTAGCAATGAAGCATAAAGAGTGAGCGCATCAATGATAAAGCGCAAAAATTGACCCACTGGATGACTACAACAAACTTGAGACAGCACCAGACATTGATAACTACTCTTCTCCCAACTAAGAAGCATGACATCCTGTCCAGATGTTTCAGCTCCCGTATTTTGTTTTTCTTTGCTGTCTTTGTTTCTTTGCAACTTCTTGTGTAGCCTTCCTATGGTCGTCACCTCCTACATGCATACACTTTCTTGAAAATTCTGTGGGGGAATAAGAATTTCATCTGGAGATGTTTTATCTTTCTTTATTTCTGCATGCTGAGTGAAATGTTTCAGGTTGGAGAAATTATTGTGTACGCAATCTGAACACAGATTAATATTCAGATGTTGCGTATTTATTGTTTATTTTACTGCGTATTTTTTTATACATAATTTTTTCTACATATTTAGCAGCAAATAAATAATACTCACTAAATACTCACTAAATAAACAATGAATATGTAAAAAATACGTAGAAAAAATTATGTATAAAAAAATACACAGTAAAATAAGCAGAAATACACAACATCCGAACCTTACTCTACGTTCGGATTGCGTACACAATAATTTCTCCTCAGGCTGTGGCCATTGTTTGTTTCAGTAGTCCTTCCACTTTTGGTGTGGCTGCTCGAGTGACTGGCCAGCATGAATTGGATTCGAAACAAGAATTTTGTGTTGCAGCATCAAGGCCAATGAAGGAAGCAGCGATGGCTTTCTTATTATTTTTTAAAACAATTTTTAGTACAAAAATTTTAAAGTCAAAATTTTTAACTTGACCTGAACTTAACTCATTCGATGTGTAATTTCTAAACCAATGTGATTCGTTTAATTCCAATACGAACTGCTTAACTAAAAAATGGCCGGTTTAATCCAAATTCGATTGTTTCATCCCAAAACTGAATAAATTTTTAATTTATGGGCTAAATCAAATCCGGTCAGAAGAATATTAATTAGGTCAAGCTTTCCAATCCGAACTTGACCTAAAATTTAGTTGGGTCAATCCAAATCTAAATTTTTTTAGTCGAATCATTGGATCCGATTATTTATTAACAACTCCACATGGATCTCTGTCTTATTCTTTAAAAAAACTAGTTTAATTTCATGCACACTAAGAGCACATTGATACAATTTATAAATAAATGTAAAAGATAAAATGCTAAATTAATTAATAATTTGATATTTTAAGTAAAGTTTTATTTAACAAATAGCAAACATCCTTCCCCAATAGCACCATATGTTTATGATGTTTCTCATTGAAAAAATTATTTCATTAATCTTGCAACTCATTTGAGCTTCTATACGGAAAAAAAAAAAATAATAAAAATAAAAAATTGTATGACGTTTAAGAATGTTTTTAGACAGTCTGATTAATAACATAAAATTAAGCTTATGAATGTTAGATTCCATTGTCTTTTCTAATTCTTACATATAATCAAACTTCTTGCACAATCATATATCCATTTTGATTTTCATGTCTAAATGGATACAAATATTGATATTTTTTATTTAATCCACATCTCTTCATAATTTCCTACAATATTCATACAAATTAAATAGTAGAAAATAACAAAAAAATATTAACTGCAAAATACATAAAATTAAGGGTCTTTTTAGGACAGTTGCATGGTTTTATAAAAGTTTAGGGTGAAGTTCGTGTGGCAAAATTAAATTAGCTACTCTACTTTGCAAGTATGAGTACTTTAAGGAGAATTTATTATTAAAAAAAATCCTTATTATAGTTTTATGAAGGGTTAACTTTAATGGTACATTGAAGGAAAGAAATTTTTTTAATTTACAAATTTATGGAGGAAAAAAAATTAGTATGTGAATATTACATAACACAAAAGACTTCATATTAAATTTGTATCGATAACTTTGCCTTAAAATCATGGTGAAGCTGCTAACAATCTCAAGGAAATATATGTACTTTTGATAGTGATAGTTATATAGAAGTCAAAGAGATGGATATAAAAAAATTATAAATGATATGTCACGAAACATTCGTCTTGATCGGATTATGAATCTTGATACAAATATGAGGTTGAGAATTTAAAAATTAAAACCGGGACCATCTAATCTCCAATTTCAGCTAGCTTATAATCAAATTGAACATCTCAAGGAGACGAACCCAATGACATCGAATTTAATCCTATCAGAGCGAAAATGAGCTCAAATCAAGTGTCCAAAGCATGTTTGAAGGTTTCAAAGCATTAATTGGATGACTATATGACATCCAAAAATGACATGCTAATAATTGAACCGAGCGGCTTAACGAGACGAGTCCAACGAGCCTGAGGTTAGTCAATTCTGACATCATTAAGGAACATAAATGCTCAACAAACTCTCCATGATTAAGGAATCAAGATGTACCATCTGATAGAACACTCTTAACATGCACTTTATCTTTTCCATATTTATTTGTCTTGTCACTCCCAAAAAATTATAAATAGCCCTCATTCCTCATATAAGGAGAGAGAAAGAAAGGAGAAAACTTGGGGAGCTCCCTTGTTGTCAACCATCACTAGATTTCTTCCTAACCATCGGTCGTCGCTGTACTTCCACCCATTCATCGACTATTGCTGAATCTATTCCCAACCACCAGCCATCACCATAATTTCGTATGTTTTTCGGCTATCGTTCATACTCTATGCTATCGATGCCAAATCTCCTCCCAAATACCATCACCCACCGACTAAGTTCTTCCAGACCATCATCGCCAGACTATGGTCTTTCTGACCACCATTGTTTGTATACTACGGTTCTTCTGACCATAATCAATGACTATTATATTTTTGACCTCCATTGCCCATCGATTATGGTCCTTCCAAAAATCGTCGCTCGACTACAGTATTTTCGACCTCAGTTGCACATCGATGATGGAATCTTCGAGCATTGTCTCAAGAGTACGATCTCCCCAACCTTCGCTGCCCGACTATTATCCTTCTGAGCACCGTCACTTTATTACGATCCTTCTAACCACAATAACTGACTATAGTCTTTCTGACATCCATAACCTTCCATCTAAGATCCTTTCAACCATCTTCGCTTGACTACGGTCTTTACAATCTTCATCGCACACCAACTATGGTCTCTCTAACAACCATCTCTAGATTACTGTCTCCCCGACCATCATTGTTCTACTATAATCTTTCCAACCACAATCACCCGATTATAGTCCTTCCGACCTACATCGCTCACCGACTATGATCATAATGAATAAAAAAACATATCAACACTAATTCTTACAACTCCCATTATGCAATGCAGTCTATATGATGTATATTTGTTACATTAAGCCAAAACCTTCCCCCTAAGAAAGGGCCTAATTTATAATTAGTTACAAATACTAGTGGATTCATTCAAAGTGGGTAAGGCCCCATGGTTTTTCCCACTTTTAGGAGTTTTTACGTAAAAGCTCTGGTGTCTCTTATAAATGTTGCATCCCTACTTATTTATCAGTTCACGTGTTGGATCTTTGTATATGGATAGGATGCTAAACTTTATATTTCTCTGCCACAAGTATTTTAGGACATAGTAATTTGGCATTGTCTACGGGAAAATGATTCCTAGCTTAGTGGCAAACTTATAAATTTTCTATTACCCCTCAAGTATCATATAATGAAGCTTTAACTTCTAATGCGACTACAGTCAAGAAAATTTCCTCCAATATTTGTAATATCCAAGATAATGTCATCAACAACCAATTTTTATAAATCTCCCAATAAATGTAAGGATGCTTCAAGAAAATTTCAAGCTTTATGCAGCTGGACTTCTACTCTTTGGACAAGGTTTTAATCTTGACCTCAAAAAGATAATAACGGTCTAAAGATAGATCATTCTTTACATTTGATTTGTGATATACACGACATTCTCCTCCTCCCAATCAAGGTATAATCAATCCTAAGGGGATTTTATTCGACCTATTATACATACGTTAATATCATCGAGCAAAGTTCTGAAAATAATCTCGGATAGCTCATATATCCTTGGTGGATTCTCTTGACCTCTTCCACATAGGTTAACATCACCGAGCAATGCTCAGACAAATAACCTTGGATAAATCATACATCATTGGTGTATTCCCTCAAACTCTTCCATAGAGGTTAATGTCGTCGCGAAATGCTCTAATAAATAATCTCAGATAGGTCATACATCCTTGGTGGACTCCCTCAACCTTTTCTAGACAGATTAACATTATCAAGTAATGTTTTAATAAACAACCTTGTATAGTTCAAAAATCCTTAGTGGCTTCCATTGACCTCTCACACAGGTTAATGTCATCAAGTAATATTTTGGATAATAACCTCAAATAAGTCATATATCTTTAGTAGATTCTCTCGATCTCTTCTATACATGTTAACAGAATCGAGCAACACTTTGAGAAATAATCTCATATAGTTCAAACATCCTTAATGGATTCTCTTGACGTCTTCCATGCATGTTAACATTATTGAGCAATACCCTGATGAACAACCTTAAGAAGTTCAAACATCCTTGGCATATTTTATTAACTTTTTTTATCTATTACACTTTGAAGGATCTCTTTCAACTTGTTCTCCAAGGAAAGTTTGGATTCCTAACAGGCCTTTGCTCACTTGGCACTATGATTATATCACTAGATTGCTGCCATCGACACACCACTTGACCACCTCCGCCAAACTATTCACTATCTACCCCCATCAGCATGGATGTATATTAGCTTTAATAGAATTTAACTCAACCATAGCCATCACCATCCATTCATCTAATGACCGCTTTTTTCCTTTTAACCACTATTATCGGCCCTTCATATTTTATCATCCATTATCAACTCCTTGTTCAGCTACCATTAACAACACGTCCTCCAATCATCACCCTGAACTCATCGTTTGAGTGTTAATATCATAATATCATCTCACCACCTCCGTTAGGCTTTCACCAGAATACTACCCGACTCCCCGCATGAAAGGACCAACTCGTGATTACAAGATTTTCTCCTGACAACTAATCGTTGTTGAACTTCAGCTTGTCTGCAAATTATCATTGGGTCTCTTCCCTGGTGCTATTAGCACTAGATCATTCTCAGACCATCAACCTTCAATGACCATTGTTGAACTTTTGCCTAATCGCTGATTTTCATGAAGCTCCTTTAATGTGTTTGTTGTTGCTGGAAGTCCTCTCGGATGATGCCTCCATCAAAATTTATTCCTAATTATTGCAAAAACAAACTTAGACAGGTATTAAAGGATCAGACCTTTACCGGAGATTAACAATCTTGTTAAAACAAAGATCAAGGGTAAGTTGGGAGTGGTTTGAATGGACAACTGATGTTGATTCGCACAATCGTAGATCGTTTACTCGACATTTGAATGTTTTAGTTATATTATATTTTAGTGATCTTAGGCTCATTGGATTTGTCTCTTCTAGCCGCTCGATTTGAATATAAGCATGTCATGTTTGAAAACCGTTTGGTAATCCAAATTATGGTTTGAACCATCCAAATGTGCTTCGGATCTTTGATTTAGACTCATTTGGGCTCGGATTGAGTCGGATTTGGTGTCGTTGAGTTCGTATTTCCAAGACGTTCAATTCGACTATAAGTTTGTTGAAATCAGAGTTTGGATTGTCCCAGGTTTGATTTCAGAAGTTTTCAACTTGATTTTGCTTCTAGATTTGTGCATGATGATATATTATACGCGAAAGGTTGGAGTAGCTTTAGTGACAAATATTATAAAAGAGATGCCTTAAATAGTTTGGTCTTATCAATCATCATCGTTCTGATGACGACCTACTTAGGAGAGTAGATGTATGAGATCTTACATATATTAAAAAAGGAAGATGTATATTTTAAAAGATTATGTTATAAAGTACCTAATTATGACTTTTTTTTTATTAAATCTTAAAGATAATTTTACCATAAATAAGACATAATGGTGAAAAATAATTCATATAACAAACCACAAATAGAAATATAAAGATTTGTTGTTGTCGTCAGCATAATGTTTGTAATAAGTTAGCTCTCATAGACTTCTATCGAATTTAGTTTTAAATATGAAGCTTTACACAAAAAAAAAAAAAAAAAAACATCACTTTGGGTAAAAAGGCTACAAATAGAATAGTTTTTAAGATTAGAATAACTACGTAGTTTGTCGTTTAATTTTAAAAATATGTAAATATGATAAATTTGTGAAAAAGCTAAAGATTAAGGTTTTTTGTTTAAGAAACTTTGATCGCTGACTTTTTACCTCTTTTAAGAATTTTTTATATTAAAAAATTATTTAAAAAAATAATAATACAATTATACCAAAAAAAAAAAAAACTATTAGCAGAGGTACAAATTATGATATATTAGATTATATGAAAATAATAAAATATAGTTATTTTAGATAAATAATTTTGTTGTTTTTTATGATTTGATTCAAAATAATTTTAAAAATTAAGATGTTTAATTGTGTGGTTGTCATTCAAGTATTCAACCATACATTGCCTCCTACGGGTGTTAGGTATTTAGCGTGAGTTTTGAACGAGGCGCTAAATAACTTCTTTGCCTCCTACAATGAGGTTCCTTTTCGTCGGATTTGCAATCACACACCGTCATTCATCTGTTCGATCGGAAGTAACGACAACGATGGCCGACAGGAGCTTGCTCGTTCCGAAGGTAGCCATCTTTCTTTCCTTTGGGCGCTTCTTCTGCCAAATACCGTAAATCTGCCAAACTCGAAAATCCGGGTTTTATGGCGAAAAGAGTTAAAAACAAAGGATTCAACTCGATTGATGTGAGATTTAGCAGTTCCCTAAATCCCGTTTGGCATGATTTAGCATTAATCATGCTGAAAGCCTGCACAAATCCTGTATCCAAAATGACAATTTTCAAAGGGGGACATTCCCCCATAGGCCCCCCATTAAATCCGCCCTTGAGTATAATTAAGTAAACTATGTTACAAGTTATAAATGAAAAGGAATTGATTTCGCTAAGCATGTCATGATAAAATGTTTTTCTTAAAATAAACTTAATGATTTTAAGAATTACTCTGATTAAATTTGACATATGCCATATGAGTAAAAAAAAAAAAGCGAAGAAGTTCATCATATCAGAAAGAAAATGTCAACATAAGCTGGAGACTTATGTTTTATCTTACACCGCCCTCCACTGCAACTCAGCTCTCTCATCAAGTGTTCCACTCTTTCTTCTCCGATCAACTAATCGCCATTGCTATGGAAGCGAAATTCACTTTTGAGCTTCAAACGTGTTAGTGAGAGAAGGAGCTCCAACGTTAAACCTTGAATTTATAGTAGTTTATTATATGAGAATGGAATGGCAATGGCGTTTCCGTTTCCAACGTATTTGAACGTTTGATGGTCATTTCTTTAAGAGTCACAATGTCGATTGTAATTTCAACGGCATTTTTAAACTCTTTGAAAGTTTAGGGGATTTCAATGCCATGACATTGCAACTTCTTCGGGATGAGGGATAGAGGGATTAAATATTCGTGAATTTAGAGAGATGATGTGAGAAGAAAAGGTAGATTTAGAATTATGAAATTATATTCAAATAATCAAATTTATTTGTTTAGTTATTTGCAATTTGGCAGAGAAACCAGCGGGAGAATATTAATGGTTGAAGATGAGAGATGAGAATGTACTAATGAATGGTGGAGAAGAAGAGGGGTGTGATAATTATAAAGTGGATGGTGTGGATTTAATATTAGAAGAGTAAAATGAATGACTATGATTTAATTCAAAAATAATCGTAAGCACTTTTTATTTTATATATATATATATATATATATATATATATATATATATATATATATATATGTTTAGAATAGTTTTCTTATTGATTTTTTTTTTTTTTTTCAATATTGTCAATAGCGCCCGTTACAGAACAGTCGGCGTTCTTCTTTGAGAAGGCATTTGACAATCAATGCATCCATTGACGATTCATCTCATCATATTCTTTAAACTTAAACAATCTATTTATATTCCGTAAACGAAGAACCAAATCAAAGCAGATTTCATAAGAAAATGAAGGGAACTTGCCCATATGGAATACTGCACAAGAAGCTCTTCGAACTGCAACATCTCCTTCATTACAACGTGTGCAAAACAGATGCAGAAATTCAGCAAATCAATGGAAGAATAGATGAAATTCCGGCGAAGCTGGGATTCCTCAAAACCCTCCTCGGCATTGAGATGGAGAGCCCTGGTAGTGACAAAGCGCATCTTCAACAAATCGCCGACTGGCTTTCCACCATTGAAGCATGGAGCAACGCTCAGCCTAAAGATGGAGTATTTGTTGCACTGCCCTTCTGCTCTGTGTGTGCAAAGGATGAGGGAGGTGTTTCAGATTTATGTCTGTGCAGTGATTCATGCTTCGAGGAAGGAGGAGTAAACGACGGGGTCTCCGATGGTGATAGAAAGGAAGAGGAGATAGTTTCAGACTGTGAAAGAAAGGAAGGGGGAGGAAGGAAGGCTGGCTGGAACAAGTGCAGTATCTTCTTCGGAATCTTAGTTTCTGTTGCTGCGACAATTGTGGGGATGGTGATGAGTTTTCGCTCTATGGAAGAAGAGGAAGTAATGCTACTTCCTTCCTAAGATGTAGCACTTTCAACATAACTCTTTTATTTATACATAATATATAGTATAAAGATGGCATAGATTTGATTTGGTGTTGTTAAATGTCTGCATTTAGTATAAACTTTACAATCCCCCTCAAACATTTCTTCAGATACAATGATTTCAATTTCGTTGAGAATATATACATATATACAGTGACGGAGTCAAAAAAAAAATTTAAGGGGGCCCGATTTTTTTTTCAATTCAACTTCCTTATCATGTTCATTTATATTTTACTTCAATTCTTTTCAATCTGGATAGTGCATAAGATATTAGAAATGTCAAAGCTCAATAAAAAGTAGAATAAAAATATATTTGATACATCATGCAAAAATTATCTTGATCCGGCACGAATCTCTAACTTCAATTTTTCTTTCGCATACAAGTGTATATATAGTTGCTGAACAAGACCGAAAAGATTAATAACAGCATAAAATCATAATTTGATGTATGTTAGGTAGCACTAAAAGGTAAATATGTTATTACTATTTTGTAGTTAAAGTGCTTTCAATGATCATAGTTGTTATAAGATGGTTTTATTGTGCCAACAATAAGCCTAATTAAGAAACCAAGTAGTTGATAGTCAGCGTGTTGACGGCCTCATAAAAATGCTTATTGGGGCCGGGAAGAAAATGGTAACAACAAAACAAATATTTTGCAAACGAACCGAGCCAATCCGACCTTCAATATGTTCGAGCTCAAGCTCATTTGCAAGAACCCTGTTTAAGCTTGACTCATTTAGATACAAGCTTTTTTGGGTTGTGCTCAAGCTCGTTTAAATATCGCCCGCTCGAGCTCATTTATTTAAGCTTAATGAGCGGGTAGTTTAGCTCTTAACGAGCCGTTCGTTAACAAAACAAATAAAAGGTCAGTTCACACGAACAACAAGCAAATCTCGCCTATGTCACTACAAGAAAATCTCTTATTATCGGTGGTATTTTCTAGCAGTGTTGGAATTTACTGGCGGGTTTCCGACGACAAAATTTCCACTGATAAAACCAGCGTAGGAAAAAATTTCTATGGTCTTTTTCAGTGGCAAATATTTCCAGCGGTTTTTCAGCGAAATAATTGTGATGCCCTAGAATCTAAATTGGAAGAATTATTCATTCATCGTTTAAATAAACAACAATCAGAGCTATCTAATATCATCTATCAGTAATAAATAGTATAATAGATTCTATAATTTAAAACATCCTGCACATATGTACTCATTCCAAGAAATCATATACAAAAAGAAATAAAACCTAAAGAATTCTGACCAGCCTCACATCCCTGCTCTTCTGCCTTGACCTGAAATCATTTAACCACATATAATGAGCTTTAAAAGCACTCAAAGTCACCAAAACTTATAATTGAATTTAATGTAGACAAATGATCAATATGCCTATGAACAGTCAAATTATAACATCAGCATTCATATGATCATTGAATCATACAGAAATAGTAATATTTACATACAGTGGTAGTATAATCTTTAATCAATAAAATACTACACTATAAAATTGAATAAAATGGTAAATCAATATGAGAGTCAAACCTATAAAGCAATCATCATATCCATAATACAAATTAGTACAAAGCATTGAGATATAAATCAGTAGAATATGATCGATAGGGCACAAAGCCCTTTGTTAGCTATGGTGGATTCAAATTTGTCCCATTAGACAAACATCCAACCCAGGTCTATAAGGTGCACTTGGACGAAGTAACCCATGGCTGCCGACAAGGATCCTTCAGTCAGGTTGGGTCGACTACCTCCTCTAACTAAGTAGACTAGGGACCACGATGGCCCGGGATGACGAAACTATGAGATCTTGATCGGGTCCATCATCTATTCACCCACCATCCGCTTTAAGTACAAGGTGGTGAAAATTTATATTTTAAATATCAAACCTACAAACTCTTTAGTTCCCAACCATTTCCAAACTTTTAAATACCCATGCCCATGCTGTTACTGTATGCCAGATAACATGTATCTCTACGTATCTGATTGACGACTAGCCTTAATCGAAAGTTCTCTCTCATGATCGAGAGGGGTAATTAACTATAGGGGCTTGCACTTATAGGAAACTAGAACTCAGATCATAAAGTCCTCACAAAATGAGGGCAAAATCTCAGGGTAGTGTCTTTTTTAATTATCTACAAACCCATCTGCCTTCAAAAATTTATCCCAAAACTTATTTCATTAAAACTCCCTCACCGAAGAAAAGCAATAAAGCAAAAGTGCGGGCGAAGGTCGGGGCTGAATTTTCGGAGCCCACAGTTTCTGGCGACTCCATTGGAGTTTGGTTTCTCTTTCCATCTTTGGCTAGTCTTCTAAGTGCAATAGTAGTAGCAAATGAAAATTGATAATACTCAGTTCTATACAGTGAACATTAGGATGTGACACTTGATTCTTATATAAAAAAAGCCATCATTGAAAGGTCCCGATAGAGCTATAAGCAACCATTTGTTATGATGGTAGAGCAAAGAAAGAATCGAGATTTGTACGGTGAGCATCGGGGCGTGACACTTGGATGCATATCCAAGAATCCACCATCGAAAGGTCCTGACATAAAAAAATGGAGATCTACTTCTGTAGAAAAATATATTCAAAAGGATGGTGTGACATCTAGCGTGTACCCCTAGAGATCTGTCATTAAAGAAATTCAATAAAAGTGAGTTCCAAAGATGACCCCTACATAAAATATACTCAATGATCGACATCTTGAAGAGCCCTCTAAGAAATCCCATTACTCTCCAAATATATCCTCTTAAGCTAAAGAAGATCCTTGCCTGACCTTCATCATTGCCCTGCTATCGAAAGACCAAGTAGAGGAAATAAAAAAAAAACTTCTCTATGAATTCAGGGATTGCTTTCCTGGATATACACTAAGATGCCTGGCTTATCCCCTGACATAGCAGTTAACATATTGACAATTAAATCAGATGCAACATCCATCAAACAAGTTCCAAGGAGAATAAGATTGGTGATTGAATAATAGATGATTGCAGAGATTAGGAAGCTCATAGTAGCGAGCTTCATCTGTAAAGAAAATATGCCAATTGTATCGCCAATACCATCCCTGTGAAGAAGAAGAATGGTCAGATTCATATTTGCATCGATTTTTAGGATATTAATAAGGCGTATTTGAAAGATGACTTTTTGCTCCTGATATCAGAACTTCTAGTTGACAACACTTCCAACTATGATATGTTCTCCTTCACGGATGGATCATCGGGATAAAATCAAATCAAGATGGTGACTGAAGATGAAAATCATACATCATTCAGAACACTTATAGGTATATTCTGCTACACAGTCAAGCCTTTTATCCTAAAGAACACTAGTGCCACCTATCAACGAGTTGTTGACCTCGATTTTCGTTCGAGTGTCATTGAGGGCCTTTGATTGATTTAATCAAGCCCCATCGGATTCAATTCGAGCATGAATCAGCTTGAGTTGAGTCGAATTAGGCTCGATCGGGTTTGATTAAGCTCGATTAGTTCGCCTTGGCTACGTCGAGTTTGTTATGATTGAAGTCATCATTTTATTTAATTTTAATTGAATTAATTTGAACTGAATACAAAATTGACTCGAATCGAATCTAATTTTGAGCTTAATTTTAATTTGATGTGCTTAATTTAATTTTTTTTCTTCTCATGAGCTTAAATTTAATATTAAATAACGCAATCAAATCTAAGGCTAAATCATCTCAATTCCTTTTTAATTAGATTTAGGATGAATCCTAGTCATAGATCTAAGGTCTTGATCATTTAAATACTCTTTTAGGGCTTCATGAGAGAGGGCTCTTGCTTGGATTCTCTGCCTAGCCGCTCTCAACCTAAACTTTTTGGTGTGAGCGCTCTTCTAACTTCTCCCCACCTTCTTCTACTCAAATCCACCGGTCAAATCCTGCCGATAGCGATCCTCCGATGAGATCAAGGCTAGATCCGTCTAAGGCCTCGATCAAGTTAATCCAGAGCTTGTTTGATCATGATTTCAACTAGAAAAATATACGAGTATAATCTACAAGCTCAACCGTATAAAACATTTGAAGATCTAACGGTGAGATTGCTCAAAACTTTAGATCTAGATCACTACACTTAGATCTATATAGCTTTTTAATAAGTGCTTTTTAGATCTTTCAAATATCACCCCATATTTTCTATTCATGATGATAATCTATGTTTAAAATTTCATTAAATTTGAATGTCTCGATCGAGAGAATGAAATTTATTTTTTTTCTTTTCTTTTCTTTGTTTAAAAAAAAAAGATTAAAAATAAATTTAAAATTATTTTAAAATCTAAAAAAAATGCATATTATGTATCATTTTCTTCATGATTTTACCCTCTTTATTTTAAAATTAAAATTATTTTAAATATTTTTATAAAATAATTTTTTTTTCATTAGTATGTTTTAAATAATTATTTGTAAATATTAACTTAAAATTAATTTTATTTGAGGTATATTATATGTCATTTACATAATTTCTACTATTCAATCTTTAAATATTCATTTAATATTAATATTTATTAAATAATTTTTAAAAAATAATAATAAATGCTTTATTTACGTTAAGTTATTTTTAAAATCAGAAAATATTTTTTTTAGTATTATTATTATTATTTTTAAAAAATATTAACTATGTTTAATATTATTACTATTTTAAGTAATTCTTAATTAGGAGAGCAATTAAATGTTTAAATTATTAATTAATAATTAATTTTAATAATTTTAAATTTATAAAAATTATTTTCATTAAATTATTTTAAGATATATGATAATTTATTTTAATTTCTTAATTTCAGATTTATAAATACTTTTCTATTTCGAATTATTTCAAATAGTTAATTACTTAAATTTCATAATTAATAATTAATTTAAAATTTAAATACTTTCCAAATTCATAAAATATATTTTTTTTCATTATTTATTTTCTTTTTTTATTATTTAACAAATATTTCCTATTTTAAATACTTTCCTTAATTATTAATTACTTAATTTACTTAAATAATAATCAATTTAGTTAAAATTTTATTAATTTCCAAACCTATAAAAATTATTTCTCTTAATTATGCTAAATATCATTGTATTATTATTATTTTTATTATTTATTTATTTTAAATGTTTCCTATTTTAAAATACTTTCTTTATATTATTACCTAAATTATCTAATTGTTGATTAATTGATTTAAAATTTAATTATTTTTCATATCTATAAAAATTATTTTTGTTAAATCATTATAAAATCAGAAGATAATTTTTTTCATTTAATTTTTTTATTAAATAATTATATTCTTATTTTAAAATACTTTTTTAATCATTAATTATATAGATTATTTAATTAATAATTAATTAATTCAAAATTTATTATTTTTCAAAACTTATGAAAATTATTATATTAAATTAATGTTAATTCCAAAAACTTTAATTTTTAATTTAATATTTTTTTAATATTATTTTTTTAATTTTTTTAAATTCTTTTTTTTTTTAATTTAAACTTTAAAAATTTATAACAATTTCATTTTAAATCGGATTTTCGCTTACAATACCTTGTATTTTTCAAAACAAATATGTATTTTTATTTAAAAATATTTTCGAAAATAAAAAAATATTATTTGTCCTATTTCTGTATTCTTTAATTACGTGATTATTTAAATAATATTTAAAAAATTAATATCTTGATTATTCTAAAATTATAAAATTATTTTCAAACCCCTTTTTAACTTGCATGGGTGACGAGTGAATCTCTCTTATATTATGTATTACTATGAATTGATCAATTTTTAATTAGATTATTTTCCAAAAATTATATATTTATAGTTATTTTAAGTATTTTCAAAATTACCTATATATGTTAAATCCTAATTTTGAGAAATATACAGTTTAAGAAATTTTAAACATAGGTTATTCATATGAAGAGCAATCATGAGGGAGTGGATTAGTGAATGGTTGAGTCCCAATCATTCACTAATCCCTTCATTAGGTGCATTTACTTTTCTTTTTATCGTAATTTGTATGTGTAGGATGCAGCACCACTTAGTTTAGAGTCTCCTAGATCTAAGGACATGGTGTGTTTATTTTTTTTGTGTACTCCATGCATTGTTACCCTGAGGGTTAGATAAAACTTCACTTCAAATTCCTTTAACATAGTGGCACCCTAAGGACAATAGCTAAGGACTCATCTAGCGAACTTAGAAAAATGTTAGGAGTTAGGATAGATCCCGGATTAACATGAAAACTTCAACACTTAAACTTAGTGACATCATAAACCTTTCAAAATTTTCTAGAAATTTGTAGGAGCTTCTAGTCCCCTAAATTAACCAATCATAATTTACCCGATAAATAGGGCCATGAGACCTTCTAAAAATTCCAATAAATTTATTTCAACTTAGAAAAATACCCATAATACCTAAAATTGTTCAAAATTAGGTTCTTAATATGAGATAAGTAGGTCACCTTAGTTTGACCCTAATCTAACCCTTAATTTAACCTTAAGTGAAAATTATCTTTTTGCCCCTAATAAATCATTAAAAATTATTAAAAATTGTAAGTTTTTCCCAAACACCTAGGAACACCTCTTTATGTCATTTATGACCTTTGGGGGTAATTCCAATCAGTTTGGAACTAATTTGGATCAAAACTTTAAAATCAACCCTTAACTAGATAATTTAGATAATTCTCATAAATGCCCAAACTTTAGAAAGTCATAACTAATCGTAGAAAATTTCAAATCAGAAAATCTCAATTGCATTCAACTCCTATTAGGGTATAGTATTTATTAAAAATATTATGATTCCATAAACCCTCTTAAATTAGAAAGTCAACTTTCCGGTCAACCCCAGCCTATAGTCTAGAACCCAAAACTTGTAAAATTCATATCTTTGCCTAGGAGACTCCAAATCTAGCAAACTACCTATCTAATTACTCACCTTAAGATCTAGTTTTTTTATAAGATGTTAGGAACCCTAAACCTAGCTTATTTCCCATAGTGACCTTTCCCTTAGTCTTGTACCTAGGAGGACCTAAGACTTTTTAAAATTGGCTAATATAACTTGAACTTTAAATATCAGTACCCTAAGTATTAAAAAGTAATTAACAAACTAAATTACTTAAAATGGACCCTAATTAATTAATAATTTAACTTTAACTAAAGTTTTCTTTTCTGCTTTTAACAAACTCTAATCTTAGATAATTTCAACTAATCATCCTACTTAGGATCTATCCAAACAAAACAAATCTTACACTCACACAAAGAATTGTTTGCTAGGGCACCACTTCTTGATCTAGGCTAGGCCGGTGTTTACGTTTTTGCTGTGTGCCGGAGCTTTCTGATGATTTTATTGCATGCTGTGATGAATTGATTGATGTGTTTGCTTACATTTACTATACTTTGGAAATTATGTGATAGATATTAGATTTACCCTTAGGTTAGAAATGACGTATATATATATAATGCTCTTATTGTAGGTGGCCATGCTCATGCATGCTAAAGGGCGGAAACGGCCATGATTTTTAAGAATGTTTTATATAGGTGCTTGCTTAGCCCCCCCCCCCCCCCCCCTAAATAAATGAGGGCTAAAAGTAATTATTATAACTGCTATAGGTGCTACAGGTAGGCTGCTTAGCCCTCAATGATTAAGAGCATCCCCAAGAATGTGGCTTTGATGAGTTACGTTCATTCATATATAAACTACTTAGGAATTTTTATTAGGATAACCATGCAGGTGACTTTAGAATTTATTGCTTTCAATTAATGTAAATTTATGTGTAATAATTATTAAGAATTGTGAAAGAGTTTTTGAGTGTGGATATTCTTATCCAACTCGAATTCCAAAATAATAAGGAATCTTCATAGGGGAAAGCCTTCTTCCATTTTGAAGATCGAGTTGGATGGCTTTAGATATCCAAAGAGAAAAGGCAATGCCCCCTACCAGGGGGGAATTATCTCTTCATTTGGATATTCAAGACATGACGAATCCAAGGAGGAGAGATCCAAGGAGTCCAAGAAGAAGAGATCTAAGGAGTCCAAGGAGGAGAGTTCCAAGGAGAAGAAGACTGAAGAGTTGAAAATTTAAAGACCTAATATCCCACTCAAAGTCATTTGCGTCTGTCATAGGCTTAGAAATCTGAGTTGTTGGTAGTGGTGTCCGGCCATTTTACTTTCTGCATACCTTGGGTTATAAAAAGGGCAATTTGCCTATGAACATTTAGTTAATTGGTTTATTTATATTGATGTGTTTATTATGTTTGCGTAGTAGAAATTGCATGCTTTTCCTAGGTTTCTTTCTTGCATGTTGTCTTTTGTTTTAGCCTGGAACTCGTTAGGCACTACTAAGGACTACAAAATATTTTATATTCATAACTAAACTCTAAAATTTTAAGATTTAAATAATATTGAAATATAACGACCTAGGGAATTGTCGGAATCATCCGGGGTCGCATGCATAATGTTGCATTCTTCTGTCTCCTTTTAATAAGACACCTCCCTGCTTGCGGGTAGAGTCCGGATAATATGACCTTTGAGGATGAAGTGTCAGACCTAGGGAGGACGAGTCTTTTCTAAAAATTATTTTTTATAAGCATATTTTTAAACTCGTATGCATACATGATTTGATTACTTTAACTAGCATGCATTGCATTAGTAATCAATTAAAATAAAATTTTAATTGCATTAGTTAAGAGAATCTACCAACATAAGTTCGGGACCAATTAAGAAACTCTCTAGATGTCGGTCCTACTTTCAAAAACTATACCACCCACTAATCTCTCATAATTGACTTGATAGCATGGTTTTAAAGCGATTAGGTGGTTAGCTGGCTCCCCAATCTTGGCCGGATAAGTCCAGATTTAGCACTATATTGGTTAGGACACGGGTTTTAGTGTGCGTAGGACACTAAACCCAACTTAGATTTAGGGCTCGAGGCTACTACACTCGGTCTCGTAGTACGCCTAAATAGTGGGTAGGTCCATTCCTTTCAGGGACTGTAAATCCTACTTATCTGCATCATAAGACGACGCCACCTCCATCTTTTCTCTCACGTATGTGTCGATTGCCTGACTTTTATTTTATCCAGTTTTTTTAATACCCTAGATCCTCCGAATGCTGGTGTGAACCTTGTTTGTGGATTTAGCCATTTGAAATTTTCTTCCTTTTGAGTAGGACTTTTTAGTCTACACCCTTATGTCAATCCCATTTTGGGAGGGATAATATATGATCCTTAATTGAGAGTTTTTTCAGGCTCTAGCCTGAGATGTAATTAACCATGGGGGCTTGTATCCATGGGAAACTTGGCACCTACATCTACTAAACCCCATCCGAGCTGATGTATCGGGTGGGGGAAACCCGTGACTGTGATCTGGTCGTGTATATTACTACCCATCGGGGTGCGCTGGCAAGAGCTGTTATCCTCAATTGTTAGTTGTATGCACGATCCAATCTGTCTTTTCTAATTGGTCCGTTTGCGCGGTGCTCTTTCGGAGGTCCACACGGGTAATGACAAATATTTGATGAGCTAATACATTAAAAGGTCGAGTGTTATATTTCTGTTGAATAGGAGGCCAATCACCCCACACCGAAAAATTGGTGAAGAGTTCATATCCAATTGGGAGGGCCCCTTTGTTATCAAGAAGGTGTTTCAAGGAGCTTATCAACTTATCAACCTAGACGACTGGAGGCCTATGCCTCCGATCAACAGTCGATATTTAAAGAAGTACCACGCATAAAATTGCACAAAAAAATGCTATGGTTAATGTGCTATGTATTTCATACACGTTTATAAGCATATACATTTATATTTTGAAATTCTCTTGTGTAGCAAGAATGCATTTCAAAATCCTTCGTCATAATGGTGGCATTTTAAATATTTATTCAAGTCGACATCGTGTTACGTGCCGAGATCCCCAAATAACTATTTAAAATTTTAAAATATAAAGCCTATCCAAAATCTCCCCATAAGATAGGGGGCATTTTAAATATTTATTTGGGGTTGACATCGTGATATATGTCAAAATCCCCAAATAAATATTTAAAATCTCAAAATTCTAAATTTATCCTATCCTAAAATATCCCTGTAAGATAGGAGGCATTTTAAATATTTATTCGGGTCGACATCGCGCTGTATGCTGAGATCCTCGAATAAATATTTAAAATTATCAATACAAATATTCTTTCATGCTGAAGAACACAACATCATCTTTTTCAAAGTATATGTAGGTGACCTTCTAAAAGTTTAAGACACATTCTTCAACGTACCAAAAATTTAAAAGTCAAAAAAGAGACTTTTGTAACTACACACTCAAACAAATTGGGCAAGAATAACTTGAAGTCTTTTAACAGCCTGAAGCTTAAGGTTCAAATGGGTGTAAGAGGTCGGATCCAACAAGCCTAAATATGGTAAGATTGCTAGCAGCTATGTCTACTCAACACGCCTAAGAAAGGTCGTAGTAGCGAAAACCCCACTTCGTCAACCGTTAGTATGGTTTGTAAAAAGTATGAAGGCTAATCCAACTCGACAAGTTCAAGTGATCATAGTCTACCAAACTCTCCTAATTGATCGGAGAATCAAATTCTAGTGGAAGGAAGAGTCACGAACAACTATCGAATGCACGTAGGCTCTAAATCTTCAACTATAAAGGAGAATTTTAAATCTACCAATTTCAGCAAAATTAGCATTGTGAAGCACACTTTTCATAGCTTAAATCTAAAGCCTAAATGGGTGTAAGAGGCTGGATCCATCTCGCTCAAATATGGTTTGATCACTGGCAGCTCCATCTACTCAACATGCCATATGAAAGGCCGTAGTAGAGGAACATCCATCTCAACAATCAGAGGACAAAGAGCTATTAAATCCTAGCTCTCATGATCTGATGAACTCAAGTAACTAAGATTAAAGTTTCCTCAAGTAGTTAAGGATCAAGATACTATCAACATTTGGAACTATTAACCAAATTTGAAACTTGCAAACCCTTCAACAAAGTCATAAAGTACAAAACTAGGACCGAATGAATTTTTCTTCAACAAGTCCGTTAAAGCACAAAGCAAAAGACTGAAGAAATTATCCTAAAGTTCATGAAAAGCTTAAAGTTGAACTAAGAGGATTCTTTCATCAAGTCCATTATGCATAAAGTTTTGGACCGATGACTTCTCGCCATCGACCTAGTATAAACCTAAGGGGTTTAGGTCACCGGCATCTACTCCTTCATCAAGCCCGCAAAAGCAAGAGGCATAGGGCCGAATGAACACAAACCTCATGTCAAAATATTATTGATAAGTCAGGTAAATCTCCACCAATGTTCGCAATGCATAGCACAGGGCAAAAGGATCGAAATCTTGGGACTCAAACTAAAACTATGGAATGAGCACCCTAGATGATACTCACAAGTGTCCCTAAAGACTAGGGGCATTTTAAATATTTATTTGAATCGATATCATTCTGCATGCTGAGATTCTCAAATAAATAGTTAAAATTATGTTAAGATATAACTAGATGATAAAAAAATGCTGAGCATATATAGACAGTCTATAAACTAAAGTGATCCTAGTGATTAAATAGAGTAAATAGTGGTGATGATATCCAATAGCGTCAATCTACAGAGTGATGCTCAAGAGACCTATGTACAAAGTACTTTATCACTATCCCAACGGATCCCTACTTGACCAAGGATAAATATATTAATTATACTGAAGATTACAAGTGTATATAAAGATCCAAAAAGGCATAGAAATAAATACTTTGAGATCCACTAAATGAAAACCTTAGTGTGACATCCAAGCAAACTTTTGAAGGTCCACTAAATGAGAATCTTGTGTGGCATCCAAATAAATTTTTAGAAATCAACTAAAGGAAAGCCCTAGTGTTACATCTAGAATAAATATCTAGAGATCCACAGGGTCAATCAGCATACAACAAACATGATTCACTATAGATGCAAACCATATTTGTTGGGGGGCATTTGTTGACCCCTATACCTCAAACTATGCGAGAAAGGACCCATACAGGTGAATAAAGTAATGCATGCCTTGATGCCACACATCTTTGAAAGGTCAAACGACCTCTGAATGCTAAAAGGATAGCATTATTATAGTCAGGACATCGAATTCTGTTGGGTTGAGGTCCCTCGCAATTGAGCAGGATGAGATCAGTCAAAAGGAAAGACCAACACCTAAAATTTGCACGACACTGACAAACAATATCGGACCGATAAACGGACAATGCCATTACGTCCGAAACATCTCCAACATCCAGAATATATATTTTACTTAATCAATTTGGATCATATGAGGTGGTGGCGTAAATCTCGAGGCAACTTGAATATGATGTGAATGCACGCATTATGAGAAAAATTAGCTTCGATGGTGGAAAAATGATATCATATCGCAAAGAAAATAGCATCATTGCATACGGAGAACATCATTGACATTCAAAATATACATCTTTTATGATTAATTGGGATCAATTGTAATGGTGGCACAAATCCCAAGTTAATAGCACAGATATTAAGGAATTTGGCTCTCGGCATCACCCAAATGATGTCGGATCAACAATCGAACTATTTCATTGCAACTTGAACATTAGTAATACCCTAAATGCATTATTAATTTTTTTAATTTTGACTGTTCGACAAATTCAAGAAAAAATGCACGTGAATCGAGAAAATATGCAAATTGAGATGCTTTCAGATTGATTGGAACATGGCTGTCAACCTAATTGATGTTATTAATAATTATGGTAGAGCATTATTAACATTTCCAATTGATCTTAACAAAAATCACAAGTCAAAAGAAATGTCAAAATCTCATTAATCTTACCTCGTATCTCTTTAAATCTCTTGCTCTAAATCTCGACAATCCTGTGACTCTTGTTTCAATGGACGTCTTGCTTCTTCATTAAATAGAAGAGAATGAAGTGCCAAGCTTTTTTTATTTACACAGAGCAATCCTCCTCCCAGGAAAAATCACAGAATCCCTTTCACCTAAAATCCACTCAAACCTTAACTCTTCTTCTATTCATACAGCCGAGAGTTCCCTTGCTCCTAGTCCTGATCAGCTTCCGATCTCCATGACTCAACAGCACTTAGCCTCACTACTTCCCTTCCACCCAATCTCTTCCTTTCAAGTCGTTCACCTGCTCTAATTTTCAAGCCGAAGTCCTCATCTTCTCTGTTTCAGGCAAAGAGGCTTAGATGCAGCCGTCTCTTTCCTCCTCTTTATGAGCTCTGATAACGAAACCAATTATTAATCTTGAGCTCCAACAGCATATCATCTAGAAGTATCGCTGATCTTATCCACTACAGCCTCAAATGAAGATTCTGATTTGAAGGATCCTGCAACCATTAGAGAAGCCTTATTGAATCTTCCCTACACCTCACGATTTACACACCTTCCTCTCCACTACAAGGAAGAAGCTGAGGCTCACCATGGAGCAGTATGCCTTGTTGGAGGACAGGTTCAAGGAGCATAGCACTCTTAATCCTAAACAGAAGCAAATGATGGCCAAGCAATTGAATCTAAAAGCTAGTCAGATTGAAGTTTGGTTTCAGAACGAAAGAGCAAGTTCTGGAACATTCATTAAAGACGCTGAACTGGTGATATTGCATGGGCCATGGACATTCTTGGGATTTAAAAATGATTACATCAACTGGTGTGGATGCAAAGCGTGATCACCTTTACGAGATTTGGAGAACACAAGTGGAGTGATCGATGGTTTTAGTAGGTCCAAGTCTTGGAGCTTCTGTTTCCATCAACTTCGCAGTGAATCATCTTGAAGCAATGAAAAGGTTAGTCTTAATAAAATCTGAACCTGAATGTTTTCCAGCATTATGAATGGTCAAATGGATGCAAGTTATGTTTATTACATTTAGCAGGTCGGATCTTGAATATAGAAAGTTATTTGAGGGGAGGCACTATTATAAAATCAATATTATTATTTTAAACACCACTCAAGATTGTACTAGTTGCAAGTCAAAGAGATATTAATAACGAGACTACAATGCCTAATAGGAGTGCAAATTATTATGACTTCATGAAGAGTGGACTACCCCATCAATTATTATTTTACATGATGATGAATGAAAGGATGTCATTGTTAAGACCACTCAATTGAGATTACACATATAAACCAATCGATTTTAGTGGATTTTTTCCATGTACTTCATATAGATAAAAAAACAATTCTTAGTAAGCCCATTGCTTAGATTGATGAGCATGACAAAAGCTTCTTTCCATAAATTTATCGATAATCTTGTATTGCATGTGTATTAAAAAAAATATAAAAAAGGGAAAGAAAAAAAAGTTGTTTGTGTGCACTCATTTCATCCCCGCTGTTGACATGAAAAGGTATAATCTATAAAATTAGATTTCTACTCTCTTCATTGGCGGTGAACTAGAAAACCCCCTACGCGCTCACGTAGCATTGCGGGGAGGGAAGCTAGTGCGACGCCTATGGCAAGGCGGGAAATAGCCTAAAATCCTTCTTCAATGCTAGCGACGAGCCGACGAACCCCCTACGCGCTCACGTAGCGTAGTAGGGAGGAAAACTGGTGCGGCGCTTACGACGAGGGGTATATATATATATATATATATAAGTACCTCCAAACGCTTATGTAGTGCAGATGGGGAGAATAAATTGAGCTCTTTTAAATAAATAAAAAAAAAAACCTTGAAACGCTCATGTAGCGGGCAAGGATTAAAAAAAATGCAACCACGGTGTCATTTTGACACCTACCTGAAACGCTCAAGTAGCAACAAGGGAAAGGTTGCCTCTTGGTTTTCCCTCTAAATGGGGGAGACGCCGGGAGGCTGCCAAAATTTTCACTGAAGTACTAGACTTGGATAGAATTTGGACAAATTGAACTTGGCCTCGAACTTATGAACTTTGGAACATAATTGAATCATATGCAAGGGAGTTCATGTTCAACTGAACTAAATGCAAGATAACTCAAACTTAAATAAACTATAAAGAAACTACAGTTGACTTTGAACTCAAGTTGGACTTGATTTGCATATTAAGAATGAATTGAACATTTGAACTTGAACAAAGATTTGACTTGGATTGCGGATGAACATGAGCCCGGACTCGAGCTGAACTAAACTCAAACTGAAGTGAACTTGAATGTGGACCGAAGCTGACAAGAACAAGGGATGAACATTAACTAAACTTGAACTCATATTGGACCTAATAGAACTACAAGATAAAAACATGAAAATAAAAATTAAATGAAATTGCAATCAAATTACAAATTGCTTTAAAAATAGAGAACTTGTAAATATCATTTGTTTGCAAGTGACAAGAAGAGTTTGAAGGACATGGTTCGACTTCAAAGCTATAATATAAAGGCATGAGGAATTTGATGATTTGCTCACCATCATACGCAACGTAGTAGGTCTATAAACAAAGAAAGAGGAATGTTAAGGATATAACTTCCTTTCAACCCATGCTGGCCAGTTTATAAATAAATACATAACATTCTATCTACAGGCAATCATGCTTGATGTAGTCTATTGGGAAGATAACAACTACTGAAATGCTATTGATTCAAAGGAGCATGAGTAAAACACATAAGAAATGGTGATAAATAAAAGCACCTATAAGCTATATAGCAAGAGCCGATGAATGTTGTAATGCTCATGTAGTCAACCATCATTCAACATCAAGCAAATATATTAGACCTCTACAAGCAAGGATAGAATATCTACAATACATACGGATTCTCTATAAATACATATGTATGCACCACATTTCACTTGTGGATATATACATAAAGACTTCAGTAAATGCAGTATCCTACAGTCAATTTCAATCTGCAAATGAATACATCCACCTACAACAGTAACAGATGTATTGTAAGGACTAAAGATCACAACAAAATACATTAAGAATGTGGCAAATGCAAGTTCATATAAGCTTCTTTAAGAGATCTGCTATAAACATTAAGTGACATCTACGAGCAAATACATAATGCTTTCATCAAATACGAGCTCCTATAATCTCGATAGAGTTGAGAAGGTTCAAAACATAAATATTTTCAAATGTCCCCAAACACCCCGATGGCCGTGTTGAATACAAATTTCAACCGGAGGGGTTAATTCCAAGTATTCAAATTCTTTCTAAATTCCACCTAAATACTACAATCTCAAAAATCCCAAAAATATTTAAATTTGAAATCCAATCATAAACCACTTAAAGCAAAATTCATCCATCCTCTGTAATAGTTTATCGATGTGGATAAATTAAAATTTATTTCAGCTCACATAGAGCTAAATGTCTGGTCGAAAATATCACTAGGATTTATTCTCAAATAATCTCCTGCTATTAAGGATGTGGTACGTGTCCTCTAACTAATGGTTTTGCCACTAAATGACACAATAAGATAAACGGTTATGACCTGGGGCCCTCTGAACTGAGTGGTTTTGCCCGGGATGACGAAACCATGAGATCTTGATCAGGTTCATCATCTATTACCCTGCCATCTGCTTTAAGGGCAAGGTGGTGAAAATTTTTATTTTAAATATCAAACCTATAAACTCTTCATTTCCCAACCATATCCAAACTTTTTAAATACCTATGCCCATCCTTCTACTATATGCCAGATAACACGTATCTCTATGTATCTGATTGATGACTAGTCTTAATCAAAAGTTCTCTCTCGTGATCAAGAGTGGTAATTAACTATAGGGGCTTGCGCTTATAGGAAACCAGAACACAGTTCATAAAGTCCTCATAAAATGAGGAAAAAATCTCTGGGTAGTGTCTTATCTACAAACCCATCTGCCTTCCCAAATTTACCTCAAAACTTATTTCATTAAAACTCCCTCGTCGAAGAAAAGAAAAACAGCAAAAGTGTGGGCGGAGGTCGGGGCCGAATTTTTTGAGCCCACACCGGCGAAGGTGAGGGCCTCATGTGGTGGTACGATAAAGCTTTGGTGGTGGTCCGGCGAAGCTCCGGCGGTGTACAAGGAGAGCTTCTTCCTTCTTTTCTTTCTCTTGTTCCTTCTCTTCTCTTCCTCTCTTCTTGCTTGGGATCCCTTTCAAGAGAAATGAGAGATATATTTATAGATTTTTTGAGTGGCATGGCTTGTAAATAGTTGAGAGATCAAGGGTAAATGGGGAGTGGTTGGATGGACGGCCGATGTTGAATCCCTTGATCATGAATTGTTTGATGGACATTCGATTATCTTAGTGAAGTCAAAATTCAGTGATCTTAGGCTTGTTAGATTCCTCTCATCGAGCCGCTCGATTTGATTATAAGCTTGTTATGTTTGAAAACCGTTTGATAATCCAAATTGTGGTTCAAACCTTCCAACAGCGCTTCGGGTCCTTGATTTGGGCCCATTTGTGCTCGGATTGGGTCAAATTTGGTGTCGTTAGGTTTGTATTTTTGAGATACTCAGTTCGACTATAAGTTTTCCAAAATTGGAGTTTAGAAGCTCCTAATTTTAATTTCATAAGTTTCGAACTTGATTTTGCCTTGAGATTCATGCCCGATCAAGATAAATTTTTGACGATGTATCAGTTGCCCCCTATTTCGAACTTCGAAGCTCCAAGAGTCCGAAAATATGCATTATAGCATATGGAAAATTTTTTAGGTGATTTTAAATTTGAATGTAGTCCGATTGTGGGCATAGAGGTCCCGAATCTCTTTAAAAGTGTCATAATTGAGTCTGAAATGTCAAAAAATGATTCTGGGGACCCCAAAATTATCTGATTTAACATTTTCATGCCCAAAATTGGGCCCGGAAATGGGTTGGGACATACTAGCCGCCGGCAGCCGCTGCTGCAACTAGCGGCTCCGTCCGCACAACCTGTGCGCCCATTAGCTCGCGCTGCGGTCCGTTGGCCTATTCGCTGACCCGCCCACTGGGCTCTAGCTCACCCGCATGCTCGAGCCCGACCCGCGTGCCTGGCTTGCGCTGGGTCAAATCTGCATCGTCCTATCGGTCAGCTTTTCAGCCGGGTTAACTAGCGGTTACCCTAACCACCGACGGTTACCCTAACATTTTTTAAGTAATTATATATATAGATATATATATATATATATATATATATATATATATATATATATATATATATATTACAAAATAGACCCCCCCCCCCCCAGGCCCTTAATTCTTACACCTTTCTCCCCTCTTGCTCCCTTATTTCACTAGTGGCTTTCCCCTGACCCTGTATGGGTGGCATCCCTCATCGAGGCCCAGGGCCCCTCTTTGCAAGGAGTCTCCTCCCTTTTCCCTTCGGCGCTCTTGCTATACAGGAGGCTCTCCCATGCCCTTGGATAATTTCCATCCATTTTTCAATTGTAGGGCCCCTCCCTATATAGGAGTAATGTTAGACGAACACCTTCCTTCGTGAGATCCCGCAGTCAGGGGAAATCCTACTGTCCTGCCTGATGGTGGGTAGAGGCCTAACAAAGGAGCGAGGGCAGATGATTCGGCATCCACCATCTCGAGCGATTCTCTGATTATTCTCCATAAGAAGTTTCATTTCCCTAATGACATGGTGACAGAGGTTCCTAAGAAGTTTGATCAGGTTGACAATCCTCTTCCCTGATACATGACCATTTGCGAGACTAATTTGGGAACAGGGTTGCGCTTTCTACCTCCTGCTAAGCTGATCGAGATTTTAGTGCAGTGTAGGATGACTCTTTCCAAATTTTTGTACAAAGCTATGTTAGTGATGATAGGGATGATTGCACTCTTTAAGAATTGAGGAGCCATTCTAACCCCTAAGTGCCTTTTTTGGATGGGCTGATTTAGTAGTGATGCACCGGGGGTTGTTATGTTCAGATCCAAATGGTTGGACATGCATACCCGGGATCCTACAAAAAGTTGGGCCAATGCATTTTTCTTTATGAAAAATTATTTGGGCCTAATAAAAAAGTGGAGAAAGATGAGGGATCTGCCTGCCCTTCTACATGTTGGAGAAGAAGATATAATGAGGATCCTCATGGTCCTTGACATCAAGCATCTTCTATGCGAGGTCTATTATTTGAATAAATACATAGAAGAAGAGTTTCTATTCAGGGTCGGGCTGTCAGATCATGCTGGGAGGTCTGATGCAAGGATGCTGAAACTAACTTTGAAGGTTCTCGAACTTCCTGCCACAGCTTCAAAGGTGGCTCCTAAAAGACAAGCGAGGTGGGAAGACTCCCAGGCTTCATTGAAGAAGAAAAAGTTGGTGGGGTTGCAACAAGCAAGGTTCCAGCTATTTCTTCCCCTGCCAATATTTGTATTCCCGAGGATGTTTTAAACCATCAGTGTATTGAACACTGCAAAGTTGATGACTTGGTATGCAGCATTTTCCTGATACTTCTTCTCTCCTTTTCTTCTAGGATGACTTCTAATGTATTTTTCTTCCTTATCTCAGTTGTCACGACATATGGAGCTTAAGGTTGAGCTTACTGAGGCTTTGAATGATTGGAATAATAAATTTGTGAAGGTTAAATACCTTCAAGGGGAGTTCAAGCGAAAGTATGATCAGAAGGCTAAAGAGGCGAAGGTGTTAGACGAGGAATTATACGAGTGCAGGTCTGAGCTAGAAAATATGATGTACTCGATTTCTTTTCAAAATCATCAGACAGATCGGCTTCAGATCGACCTAGTGGACTCATAATTGATGATCACTCAGCTCTTGAAGGATCAAAAAGCCTTTACGGAGAAGATAGCGATGCTTGAAGCTAAGAATAAGAGGTCCCAGACTCTTATTGTTGAGAAAGAGGCTGCTTTGACCAGCCTTGAATCTTCAAGAGTTATCGAAGATTTTAAGAAGTCTATAGCCTGCAAGGCCATCGTCTAGGATCATATTTAGGAGGCCCATGGTCATATTTATGAAGTAGAGGTGAAGACTTTAGAGTAACAATGCATTGATGAGATTCATCCAGAGCTTCTTGAAAGGAGTTCATCTGGTACAGCGAAAGACCGAAGTTAAGGTTGAGGGCTAACACCCAGCCATGCCTCAAATGACTTTCCCCAAGGTTCTAACGGCGATAAGATAGAGAGCGAGTTACGGAGGGCCTTTTCCTTGGAGGTTGATGACGAGATTGTGGAGATAGAGTAGATCTTTACTAGTTGTACTACTTTATCTTTCTTAGTATTTTTTTTATTTGTATCAGATGTTTGTATTCATATGTGATGTTTTCTTTGATTTAGTAGTGGATTATTGATGCATTTATTAGTGAAAAATATTCCAGTGTTTTTATTTCAGCTCAAGTGAATTTTATTTATGCTTGTTTAAGGTACGCGACTTGTCTGAGGCTTTTAGTAAATACGTTCCAACTTGTGTGAAGGATGTTAAGAGATGTATGACCTATTTGAGGTTTTATGTCAGAGCATCGCCTAATGACACTAACATATGTGAAAGAGGTCGAGAGAATCCACCAAGGATGTGCGACCTATCTAAGGTTATTTACCAGAGTTTTCTCAATGACGTTAACCCGTGTGGAAGAGGTCGAGAGAATCCACTAAGGATGTATGACCTATCTGAGGTTATATGTCAGAGCATTACTTGATGACACTAACCTGTGTGGAAGTGGTCGAGAGAATCCACCAAGAATATGTGACCTAACTGAGGTTGTGTGTCAGAGCGTTGCTCGATGATACTAACATATGTGGAAGATGTCGAGATAATCCACCAAGGATGTGTGACCTATCCGAGATTATTTACCAGAGTTTTTTCGATGGAGTTTACCTGTATGGAAGTGGTTTAGAGAACCCACCAAGAATTGATCATCTAGTGATTCAGATGAAATAAAGATTACGTATTTCTCAAATCAAATATTTGAAGATTTGAGTTTATAGTGTATGTGAAATTGCAATTTTTCTTGAAGAAGAAGATAATATAAATGAACATGTGAACAATGTTTTACTATATTAAACAACATCACACTTCCCTGATATAACTCAGGGATAAGAGCTACAAACGTTACTGATAACATAAGAGATAAATGATACTCAACATCAAAGACATACAACACTAAAAAACAAATAATACTTCTATCTTCTACTGATAGTATTTGTGTAGATTATCTACATTCCAGGTCCGAGGAAGCATCTTTCCCTTCGCATCCTTCAATTTGAAAGTCCCAGGCTTCATCATAGCTGCTACTAAGTATGGACCCTCCTAGAGGGGGGAGAGTTTATTATATTGAGGGCGTTTTCCTGCTACCTCAATGCTATGCAGAATTAGCTCTCCAATCAATATATGCTGTGGTTTCATTCTTCGGTTGAAGTGAAGAGCAACTCTCTGGTGATATGTAGCAACCTTGAGCATCGCCTCGTCTCTTTTTTCTAGAAGGAGATCTAGGTTGTATCTAAGTTTTTTTTCGTTGCTGTTGAAGTCAAAAGTTTGAACTTTATGACTTGGGACTCCAATGTCAACAAGAATAACAGCTTATGTGTCAAAGCAAAGATTGTATGGGGTTTCTCCTGTTGGAGTTCTTATCGTGGTATGATAGGCCCAAAGGACATTTGGGAGCTCGTCAGCCCATTGCCCCCCCCAACCTTCTCCATCCATGTCTTCAATCCCTTCAGAATAATCCGATTAGTGACCTCCATTTTTCCATTAGTCTGAGGATGGGCCACAGCCGTGTGTACTAGCTAAATGTGGAGATCTTTGCAAAATATGATAAAGACCTTTTCAGAGAACTGCGTTCTCTTATCGGTGATAACTTTCACGGGAATGCCAAAATGATATATTATGTTCTTCTATAAGAATTGTTTAGCATTTGCTTCAGTGATTTTTGTTAGAGGTTCTGCTTCTACCCATTTTGTGAAATAGTCTACAGCCAAGATGATGAACTTCTATTGAAATAGGAAAGGGTCCTATTATGTCAATCCCTTATTTGGCGAAAGGCTAGGGACACTGTAATGTTGAGATCTTTATAGCATGTAGATGGGTGAGGTTGGCATGTAACTGATAACTATTATATTTTTGCAGGAGCTCTAATGCGTTCTGCTTCATCGTTGGCTAGTAAAACCCTATCTTATGACTTTTTGAGCTAATGCCCTTCCACCTAGGTGTTCTCCATAAATGCTTGAATGTACTTCTCGGAGTGCATAATTTGCCTCTGAAGGAGGAAGGCACTTGAGGTAGGGTCCCAAGAAGGCTCTTTTGTATAATTCTTTAATAATAATGGTAAAGTTTGCTACCTAACTCTGAAGTTGTACTGCCACCGTCAGGTCTTTAGGAAGAACATTGTCTTATAAGAAAGTTAGAATGTGATCGATCCATGCTGTCTCTCTTTATTCGTTGATCGATTGTATTATACATGGGTCTGGAATATTTGTGAAGTGAATCTCCTCAATGTACTTTCTTTTGAAAATGTCACCTGTTATAGAGGTAGCTATTTTGGAGAGGGTGTCTGCTCGAGATGGTGCATTCAACCACAAAATTTGTAAGTGCTCGAGATTTGATATCAGGTCTAGGCAGGTAGTGAATTTTAACTTCTCTTAATTCTATAGATCACTTAATAAGTCTGCCAGAGGCTTCTGGCTATTATAGGATATTTCTTAGAGACAAGTTTGTGTATACTCTGATTGTATCTGCTTGAAAATAAGGGCGTAGCTTTCTAGCTGAGTACATTAACGCCAAAGCGATATTATCTACTGAGGGATAACATCCTTCCATTTCAGATAATATCTTACTAACATAATATATAGGATATTGTATAGTATTTTTCTCTTGGACCAAGACTAAACTGATTGCCCTGGTGGAAAAAAATGAACAAATATAATCTTTCTCGTAGAACTAGTTTTGAGAGTAGCGGAGGTCAGGCTAAATAGGTTTGAAGCTACTCGAAGGCCTCCTAGCATTCATCAGTCCATTGAATCTTGACCTATGAGCACCCATAAGGATTTTGAAGAAGGGTAGATATCTATCTCCTGAGCGAGCTATAAAGTGAGAGAGTGCTACGATTTTTCCATTTAATCTCTAGACTTCTTTGGTGTTTCTTAGAGGCACCATGTCCCTTAGAGCCTTAATCTTCTCAAGATTGGCCTCAATCCCTCGGTGGGTAACTATGAAATCCAAAAATTTTCTTGAGGCCACTCCAAATGTACATTTGGAGGGGTTGAGGCGCATGTTGTAAGATCAAAGGAGTTAAAAACACTATTCCAAATTAGAAATATGCTAAGATTTTTTAAGTCTTTTTACTAGCATATCGTCTATATAAACCTCCATTATATTCCCTGTAAGGTCCTTAAACATCTTATTCATGAGGCGCTAATATGTGGCTCATATATTTTTCAGTCTGAAGGGCATAACCTAGTAGACGTACAATCCTCTGTCTGTTTAAAATGTTGTTGCCTCCACGTATGAGGGATTTATTCTTATTTAATTATAGCTTAAGTAGGTATCCATGAAACTCAGCATTTGATGTTCATATGTGGCATCAACAAGTTGGTCGATATGAGGGAGCAAAAAGTTATCTTTTGGACAAGCTTTATTGAGGTCTATGTAATTTACACACATCTTCCAAGCTCCATTAGTCTTCTTGACCATAATGATATTTGCCAGCCAGGTGGGATAGTGCGCTTCTCGTATGAATCGAGCCTCTAGGAGCTTATCAACTTCTTTTTCGATTACTTGCTGGCATTCTGGTGCAAAACTTCGCTTCTTCTGAATAACCAGCTTTCACATTGGGTTTACTTTAAGGGAGTGTGATTACTTCAAGGCTGATTCCAGGCATGTCTGTTGGGCTCCAAGCAAAGACATTTTGATTTCTTCCTAGAAACTCTACGTACTTTATTTTTTCTTCCTCTAAGAAAAATGATCCGATCTGTAATGTCTCTGAAGGATGTTCATCAGATAGGGAGATACAAGCAAGATCCTCAATGGGGGAGGCCTTCTAAGGAATGTCCTCGTTTGTATATCAAATTCTTTGATACTCAAGGTAATTGATGGGTGTGGTTGAGCCTATCGAACATAGAAGGATTGTGCTTCTTGCTGTTCTCCTTGTAGTATACTAATCCCTGATGGGTGAGAAATTTAAATTTAAAATGTGGGATCGAGGCAATGATCCTTAAGATTAACTACAATGGCCTTCCAAAGATAGTATTTTATGTTGACTCTGACTTCACAACAATAAACTAGATGGAGTGTGTGATTTATCGGGAGAATTCTCCTAGCATAATGGGAATTCTTATCATACCTTCCACTGGTATAGGTCTATTGTCAAATCTATATAGTGTACTTGCAGCGGGTTGGAGCTTCTCTTGAGCGAGGCCCATGCTGAAAAAAGTGGAGTAGAATAAGACATCTACGGAGCTCCCATTATCGATCAAGATCTTCTTAACTTTATATCACGGGTCGCCGATCTCTGCACTTATTATAAGTGGATCTTGATGATGGGTCTTTATTCCCTCTAAGTTAGAATCATCGAAGGCAATTGAGTGATCAACACGTGACTTCTTTGCCGTTGGCTCTTTACTGGCTGATATCAAGACTTGACTAGGCATTATAGAATCCCGGGCAATAGTTTCAATTTCACCAACTATTTGTTGATTGTTTGCTGGCTACCTTTGTTATTGGTTATGCCCCCAACCGGACCACTCTCATCTCGAGCTGATGGATTCTTGATGAATTGTTAGAGATATCCTTATTAAATTAGTCTCTCAATTTCTTCTTTGAGCTGTCTGCATGCTTCAGAAGTGTGCCCACGACTATGATGAAAGTGATAATATTGCTCCTGATTTTCAATATTGGGATTCAAAGGGTGTGGCCACTTCATGCTTTCCTGGTCTTGGATGGCCATCAACACATTTTTTTGGGATACATTAAGTGGCATGTACTCCTTTTCTTGGTGAGGCTCTCGTCGCGACAATAAGGGCCGAGGGGGAAGATTATAGTTACCTGGCTTCTTTCGCTGCGAGGATGGATTCTCTATTCCTGATGTATTTTTACGCTTCTCATTTGTTTACTCAAATTGCTTCCTATAAGCATTAATGGCTTCATCGATAGAGAATTGAGCCTCGACATGATGGATCAAATCTATATATGAATGGACCGTATCTTGCATGAGTTCTGAGTAGAAGGGGCCAGGACGAAGCCCTCTGATGAATACACCTCTTAGTATCTCGGGATCTACCCTTGGAATTTGCCGGGTCTTAGTAAGAAATCTTTGAAAATACTCATTGAGGGACTCATTTTCATTCTGGTGAATTTCTAAGAGGTAGGAAGAGTCTCTAACCATCCTACGATTGACAACAAATTGTTCGACAAATATTTTGGCTAATTTGACAAACTTTGGAATGAATATGACAGGGAGGGAATAGAATAATGTTCGAGCTTTCCCTTTAAGGATAGATGAGAAGACTTGACATAGAAGTGCGTTAGAAGCTCATTGAATGCGTATTATGGCCCTATAGTGATTAATATGTTCATATGGGTCATATGTCCCATCATATGAGTCGATGCTCAGTAGTTTGAATCTTGTCGGAATGGGGTGTTGAAGGATGACTTCAGTTAGACATGATGGCTCATAGAAATCCAGTTGTCAAAGAGATTATCTTATATCTCATGTGGGGAACTCCTCTTTGACTACTCTTCGTAATTCATGCCGAAGGGCATTACAGGGGAGTTCAGTGACGTGTTGTTAGGCTGTCCTCAGGGACGTCTGGAGGAATGTGATGCTGGAGGCTTACGCATGAAGGATGGATAGAGCTTGTCGTGTCAGCAAGCTCTTTCTTTGGATGTGTTGGAGAGCGCATTCTTGGCGATGGAACACAGATAGAGGGGAACCTTGACATGAAGTACATCTTCAAATCCTGGTGAATCTCGAGGGAGAATAATATCTTCTTGGGGTGTAAGTGTTGTGGTGTAGGAACAATAATCAACCTGCAAAGAACACAGAAAACAGGGAAATAGAACAGGGAAAAGAGAAGAACAGTGAAGGTAGGAGGAGAAATTTTCAAGTATTGGTATTCATCGATCCCCTCTATCTGTTCCTTCCTTATAGATATATTACTAAAGCCAAAACTAAGGAAGTTAGTTACTAAAGCAAAGCTGAGCTGTCCACTAACTGGCATTTGGCAGAAAGTAAAAAATAGTAAATAATCATAAAACTAAAGCTAAGTGAGTAGTGGAGTCCGCAGGTTGTTATATGGCATGATGGAGAGTTCACATATCCCGTAGTATAAGGATAAGCCACATCAGGTCTCCCCGGCTGTGGAAATCTCCTCGCGTGAGGAAATGGATTGAGCTATACCTATGTCAGGAGGTTTATACTCAAAGATATCAGATACGTTAAAGGTGGACGGTGTGAGGTATGTCGGCGGGAGGTCCACAATGTACGCATTGTCGTTGATACGACGGAGAAAAGGTATCGGCCCAATCTTCTTTGGACTAAGCTTTGATTATGTGCCTGGTTGAAAACGCTCCTTACGAAGGAGTACCATAACAAGATCACCGGGATTGAAGATTTTCTCTCGGCGGTGCGGATCAGCTTGTTGCTTGTAGTAGTCATTCGCTTCCGTGAGTTTGTTCCTGACCTCCTGAAGCATTTTAGTGTAACCTTCTATAGTATTTGCCGCAGCCTTACTCTTGCACTGAGGGAGGATTGAGATATCAACTATGTGATTCATGCACTTAGTGTAAACCACGCTGAATGGGCATTGCCCCGAGGACCTATTGGACATGGAATTGTATGCAGATTCCGCCTGTCCCAAATAATCGTCCCATTATTTCGGGTGCTCGTGGGCAATACAGCGTAGCATGCTGCCGTGGGTCAGGTTCACGACTTCCGTCTGGCCGTTTGTCTGCGGATGATAAGCGGAGCTCAGCTTAACCTCCGTTCGCAACCGTTTCCATAATTCTCGCCAGAAATGGATAACAAATTTTACATCACGGTCGAAGGTTATGCTACGGGGAATACCGTACATGCGGACAATCTCCTTAAAAAAAGAATGGAGACGTTGAGAGCATCAAACGTCTTCTTGCAAGCTAGAAAATGGGCCATTTTGGAAAATCGGTCAACGACGACCATGATCAAATTCGCAACTCTTTTTGTCCGCGGTAAGCCCAAAATGAAATCCATACTTAAATCTTCCCATATGGAGTTTGGCACATGTAAAGGCATGTATAGTCCGGTGTTTTGCGCGTTGCCCTTATACAATTGGCAAATCAAACATCTCTCTACAAAGCGAGCGACGTCTCGGTATAAATGAGGCCAGTAGAACCTACTCTGCATTTGTTCTAGTGTTTTGTCTTGCCCACGTGTGCTGCTAGCCCTCCGCTGTGTAATTCTTTAATTAAATGCTCTCTCCATGATGATGCCGGGACATAGAGAACATTTCCTTTAAACATGAAATTATGTCTGAGGGAGTAGTCATGAAATGGTAAGGGCGGATTGCTGGACAACTTTTTCCACACCTTGGAGAAGTCATAATCCGTGGCGTAGAGTTCCTGCAATGACTCCAATCCGGGAGTATTGATTTACAGTTTGGTCACTAAGGCAGTGTGGTGGCTGAGGGCATCGGTCACACGGTTCAGGACGCCGGACTTATGTTTCAGAACAAAACTAAACCTTTGTAGAAAGGTTAGCCACCTCGTGTGCATTCTATTCATAGTCTTCTGACTATTGATAAACTGAACTGCGTGATTGTTGCTGCTAAGGACAAAATCCAGGTGTAGGAGGTAGTGCTCCCACAACTTCAACGCGCGAACAACTGCATATCACTCTTGCTCGTAAGTGGACCAATTCTGGCGTGTGGGACTAAGCTTCTCGCTGAAGAACTCAACGGGTCAGTCTTCCTGTGATAAAATAGCCCCAACTCCCACGGCGGAGGCGTCTGTGTCTACGTGGAATGGCTTGTTGAAATCTAGAATAGCCAGAACGGGAGCAGATATTAAGGCCGTTTTAATGGTGCTGAAGCTGTTGTCTTGGTCCAGTGTCCACTTCCATGATTTTTATTTGAGGCAGTCGGTGAGCGGAGCCACTATGATGCTGAAGTCCTTAATGAAACGACGATAAAAATTGGCCAAGCCAATAAAACTGCGAACCTCAGTCACCGAATGCGGGATTGGCCATTCTGTGATGGCGAGGACTTTTTGCGGATCCATGTGCACACCATTGCAAGAGATGATAAACCCAAGGAAATGAACCTTTCCTGTAGCAAATTCATATTTAGGAAAATTGATGTAGAGCTTATGCTCTCTTAGAATTTCAAAAATGTTAGAGAGGTGAGTCCGGTGGTCAGCCAAGGATTTGCTATAAATAAGGATGTCATCAAAATAAATGACATAGTACTTCCCAAGAGCGGATTTAAGGATTTCGTTCATGAGCCACATGAACGTAGCGGGAGCATTGCAGAGACCGAAGGGCATAACCCGTTACTCGAAGAGGCCATCCCGGGTCTTGAAAGCGGTTTTCCACTCGTCACCGAGCCAGATCCGTATTTGGTGATAACCGCTCCGGAGGTCTAATTTGGAGAAGAATATGGCACCCGCTAACTTATCCAGCATGTCTTCGAGGCAAGGAATCGGGAAGCATTATTTAACAATGATCTTGTTGATAGCTCGGCTATAAACGCACATGCGCCAGCTCCCATCTTTCTTTGGTACGAGTAATGTCAGGACCGCATAGGGGCTTAGACTGGGCTGGATTACTTGTTTTTGCAGCAATTCATGAACAATATTCTGTAAAATGGAGTGTTCTCGGGGACTCATTTTATAATGAGGTAGATTCGGTAGATTGGTGTCGGGCTGGAAGTCAATCTGGTGCTGCAAATATTGTAGTGGAGGAAGCTTGTTTGGCAAATCGGCAGGCCAAACATCTTGATAATCCTTTAGAATGTCTCCAACGGAATCCGGTAACTCCACTCGTTGATTTGCTGGGCTGAAGCAACCAGAGCCAACATCATGGATGATTCCTTCCTTGAATGAACAATAGTCTGTCCCGACACAAGATACATTGCCAATTTTTCGGGAATGTCATTATCAGCCTCATTAAGTGAACGCGGCAGCAGGCGAATTTTACGTTGCTTCCACTCAAAGGAATACGTGTTTGCCCGTCCGTCGTGTACAGCCCCCACATTGAACTGCCATGGACGGCCCAATATCAAGTGACAAATATCCATTTCTAGGACATCACATAACACCTCACAGACATAGCTTTTCCTGATCGAGAAGATCACTCTGCACATGTTTGACACCACAATTTTGACACCCTTTTTTACCCAGCTTATTTTATAGGGGTTCGGATTGCGTGTAGTTTTAAGGTGTAACTTCTGAACCACATACCTTGAGATAATGTTCTCCGTGCATCCATTGTCGATCAGTACATCGCAAACGCTGCCATTGATTATGCAACGAGTGCGAAAGATGGAGTGTCGTTGGGACTTTACAGGTTTCCGTGGAGTAATTAAAAGTTTCTGTAAAACATAGAAAAATGGCTCACCATCATTGGCTCGAAGATCTTCAAATTCTTGCTCATTCACTAGCTCCACATTATGATTCTCATCTTTCGGTTCTCCCTCGATCACCTGGACTTGTTGACGATTGGGGCAATCGTTGGACTTGTGCCCTGTCTGAAAGCAACGATAACATTTGATTGTCATCGGTCTAGCATACGGGTTGTTATCCCGCCCCGGAGTTCTCACGCGGTTGACAAAGGGAGGCTTCTGGCTCTGCACCTAATATTCCCGCACCACTTGTCTGTGGAGTGGCTGACTTGCTTCCACTGGCAGTGTGGGGTTTGTTCACATCCTCACTAGCCTCCACGTTGAAACGGCGATTACTGTCGCTTTTTGAGTGTCAATTAAGCTGAATTTCAACCTTAAGAGCATAGTTCACTGCTTGTGAAAGTGTCCAGACTAAGTTCATTTCAAGCTTATCCTGAATAGCCTCCTTCAAACCTCCGATGTACCGTGCCACCAGTTAAGACTCGAACTCATTCAAATTAGTTCGGGCGCTTAACCAGTAAAATTCCTCGGTGTACTCGCTTACAGTCCGAGCACCTTGGGAGAATTGTTGGTATTGGAGGTATAGCATTTGCTCAAAATTGGTCGGTAAGATGTGTCCCCTCAACAGCTGCTTCATTCGATACCAGCTAGTGATATTTCCCTTTCCTTCACCCCTCCTTAACTGTAAGAGCTGCATCCACCATGCTCATGCCCCTCTCCCTTTTAAACGGCAGGTGATGTATTTGACATGTTTTTCAGGTGCAATCTCCATGTAGTCAAAAAAAGCTTCGACTGCCCGCTCCCAATCCAGATAATCTTTGATGTGTAGACGTCCATAAAAAAAGGGAATATCAAGTTTGATATGAAATTCCCCTTATGGCCTATGCGGTGCGGGGTATCGCCGGGGGTGCTCATAATAGTTCATTCTATACTCCTCCGCCGAATTCGATGCTTCAAGTGGTTGCTGCCAATATGCTTCTTCGTCGGAACCCGATACAGGGGAAATTGGTGCGTGAAGTCGACGGCCAAGATGTGGACATAGTGCTGGTGTGGTTGCCAGCGCAACTGGTCTGCCAGCCATCGGTGGGGGTTGATTTGTCCTCAGAGAGCGAATCTCAGTCCTCATTTCCGTAGAGAATCGGAAAAATTCTATAGTAAGAGTTTCCAGTTGACGAACGATGCTTGTTTGCGTTGTCCACATGGCCTCCAGGCTACGATCTTCTTCGGCTACGGGACGCTTGCATCCTTTCGCCATTAAGCTCGAGACCGAGCTCTGATACCAGTTGGTGTAGGAACCGTAATCAACCTGCAAAGAATAAAGAAAACAGGTAAATAGAACAGGGAAAGGAGAAGAACAGTGAAGGTAGGAGGAGAAATTTTCAAGTATTGGTATTCATCGATCCCCTCTATCTGTTCCTTCATGACATATATATTATTAAAGCCAAAACTAAGGAAGTTAGTTACTAAAGCTAAGCTGAGCTGGCCACTAACTGGCATTTGGCAGAAAGTAAAAAATAGTAAATAATCATAAAACTAAAAGCTAAGTGAGTAGTGGAGTCCGCAGGTTGTTATATGGCATGATGGAGAGTTCACGTATCCTGCGGTACTAGGATAAGCCACATCATGTTGGCCCTCAAGTCTTTTATAATAGTTGAAATATCTCATTCTGAGACTCCTCCATCTTTTTGATATGTTCTTCAAGGGACGATCCTGAAGTCCCTTCTTCGATAGGGTTTTGACCACCGAGGTAAAAAGCAACAGATGTCTGGTGTCCCTGATTTAGGGATTGATTCCATGATTGATGTGAATTAGAGCGTGAGGACCCCATGATATGATTAATGCATCTGTTGGCCATTGTAGTAGTGCTTAAAATATTGGGCTTGAAGTTTCCCACAGATGTTGTTAAACTATTGCGAGCAAGAATATACGCGGCGATAGAGTTGTAATTTTACATCTTAGCATTGCACAGATATCCAACTCACATAAATAGAACACAAGATTTTTTATGTGGAAAACCCTTGAAAGGGGAAAAACCATGGGGCCTAGCCCTGTTGAAAAAATTTCACTAGAACTTGAGTTGGTTACAATGGGCTGACTCGCCTCCGAGGGTGATCATATTAAAAATAATAATTGTACGATAGAATTTCGGGTTTCAGGTGATAGTCCAATAGAACTTCGAGCTTCAGGTGGTGGTCTAGCAGAACTCTGAGCCTTAGGTGATGATCCGATGAAGGCGAGGGCCTCTGGCAGAAGTCCGATGAATATGAGGGCCTCTGGCAGTGGTCCGATGAAGGTGAGGGCCTATGGTGATGGTCTAGTGAAGGTGAGCGCCTATAGCGATGGTCCGGAAAAGGTGAGAGCCTTAGGCAGTGGTAGGGTGAAGGTGAGGGCCTTCAGTGATGGTCCGGCGAAGGTGAGGGCCTCAGGTGTTGGTCCGGCGAAGCTCCGACGGTGGTCCAACAAAATGTTGGCGGTGGTCAAGGAGGAGCTTCTTCCTTCTCTTCTCTTCCTCTCTTCTTGTTTGGGATCCTCTTTTAAGAGAAATGATATGTCTATTTATAGATTTCTAGAGTGTATGCTCATAAATAGGTAAGAGATCAAGGGTAAATGGGGAGTGGTTGGATGGATGGTCGATGTTGAATCCCTTGATCATGAACCGTTTGATGGAGATTTGAATTACTTAGCGATGTTAGAATTCAGTGATCTTGGGCTCGTTGATTTATATCGTCGAGCTGCAATTTGATTATAAACCTGTTATGTTTGGAAACCATTTGGTAATCCAAATTGTAGTTCGAACCTTCCAACAACGCTTCGGGTCCTTGATTTAGGCCCATTGGGGCAAGATTGGATTGAATTTGGTGTCTTTAGGTTCGTATTTCTGAGACATTCAGTTCATTTTTAAGTTTGCTGAAATCGGAGTTTAGATGCTCCTAGTTTTAATTTTGGAAGTTTCCAACTTGATTTTTCCTTGAGATTCGTGCCCAATCAATATAATATTTTGACGATGTATCAATTGTTAAAATTAAGTCAATACAATAAAATCAAATAGAGATATACACTTGTTATCCATATATTTTATATCAGCATTAAATCAGTATCTCAATCACATGCTCAATAAATCTTGTATATCACATGTTCAATATATCACATGCTTACTATCAATACAGTAAAATAATAGTATCAATTAGTATTAGTATTTATATCAGTAATAATTTAGTGGCAGGAGTAATAAAATAATGCGAGAACAATAAATTCGTGCAGTAATAATAATTCTATACAATAGTAAAAATAATACCTCATGAACATACATTTCAATGGTCACACTAAACAAGAAGAAATACTGACTATCACGATGTTTTTAATGTTAGTATCAGTATTAATAAACCATTGGCTCAGTAAATAGAGTCGTCACTCTTTGTCCGTCGGTACAATAATGATCTCGTTATAACTCCCAATCAGTGTATCATGTGAATTATAAGAGGATAACACTAAACCACGGTATTTAAAGGAAAGCCCATCGGCCCACCATCCTGTACAGGTCAATAAGTCTCTAACCAACGGGTCAACCAGTCTTTACTTACTTGTTTCACACATGCATATTATTATCATAATACTATAACAACAATAACAACCAGCTATTACTCAAGTACATATTTACATCCATTTTCAATGTATCGCAACAAATAATGCATAATTGAGCTTAATTAAGAAGATGCCAAAAAGTTATAACGGTAGTCAATAAATCATCCTATTAGGCAAAAATGCATATTTTCATAAAATTATCAAAATACTATGAATTATATAAAATAATATTTTTAGACTTTTATTGTACTACACTACTAAGTTTTGCTAATACAATGTTATTCACATTTTTTTATAACGAAAAAATAAATTTGAGCTGAAAAATTTCAAAAACATAAAATATTTAAAATCTAAAATAGGGTAAAGATTCCTTAATTACAGTGAGACGAGCAATTTTCACGATAGGCTAGACGGACAAAAATCACATCACGGCCTCCAAATCTAAGTTCCTTTTTTCTCTCTTACATTTTTCTCTAATATCCCTCTCAGACGTCTTGTTGCCAAATTCTATCGAGGAAAAAGGATTTAAAAGCTTTTTTTTATTAGTAACAATAGATATTTTAGAATATAATAATATATATTTAATTTAATCAATTTATTTTAATAAAAAAATTAAATAAATCATTTCAGAACTTAAGAAACTATAAAAAAATATCCATAAGACAAATCATAATATTAAAAAAAACTTAGTAAAATCGATTTGCAAAATGGACACTTGATGGTCTCGAAATCCTTACTTGTATCGATAGGTACAAATTCCTTAAAAAATTTCACCGGTGTTTAAAAATTATGAAAAAATTCATGTAAGTAAAATACTACGATCAAAACACTATGACGAATACAGGTTGTAATTTGGAGTTATAATGACTATAAAAAAATTAGCAAAATCAAAATATGGGTTATTATAATAAGGCCGCAAGAAAAGGAAATAAATAATTTCAAAATTAGATACCATCGCCCACTTCCTGGCTGCCCTGTGGTTCCACTTGCTTCCAAGATGTCCTGTGGCCTGCTAAATCGGGCACTGCCTCACCGCGAGCCGTTGCCACCCCCCCCCCCCCCCCCCGCCCAACACTTGCCCGCCCGACCGCGTTGCCTACGATTCGAATACATATTTAACTAATATAAATTAAAATTTAGAATAAAATAAAATAAAATGGTAAAATAAATAAATAATTAAACTAAACTATTTAATTAATAATTAAATAAATATTTTTAAATTAAAAAAATATAAATTTAATAATTATTTATAATAAAAATTAACTAAAATAAAATATTAAAGTTAATAATTAACTAAATAAGTTATTAAATTAGTAATTAATTAGACTAAGATATTAAATTAATAATTAATTAAAATAAATTAATATTTAATTATTTTAAATTACAAATTATAAATTTATTAAATTAAAAATATATGATTTTTCATAAATTATTAAAAACTATCATAAAAGCCGCCAGAATCTCTGCCGAAAATACACTTGCTGGAAAGCCTCCAAAAGGCCTTCAAAAATTCTTCTAAAAAATTAGACCGTTGGAGATCCGCTGAAAATAGTCCGCCGGAAAGCCGTTAAAAAAATTCGTCGGTAATAAATGATTTTCTTGTGGTGTGTCTCCAATTCTCGCTTCTTAAATTCACAAGCGTAATCACAATTTTTTTGGCTTTAACAAGCACAAGCTAGAACAACAAATTTTTTTTGCCTTTAACAAGCGAAACCTAGAACAACTGAGTGGTGCGGGGCTATTGCATGAGCACGGAGCGGGGGATGGTTTTTTTTTTCATTTTTTTTTTTTCGGGAGTTGAGAGTGGGAGAGTAGAGCGAGGGGGAGCTGGATACGGGAGTTAGAGCGAGAAAATCTCTTTTTTTATTTCGTTTATTTTTATTTTAATTTAATAATATTTACTTTTGGAACTATATATTTATTTTAAGATAAATCTAGCTGAATACAAGTCGTAACAAGCTTGTTTACGAATATAAACGAGACGAATGACACACTGTTTAAGCTTATTTCTTAAGGTATCGAGAACTTATCAAAAGCTTTCGAACTCGTTTGCTTAGCTTGTTAAACAATATAAATGAGCTTTTATCGAGCCCAACCTTGAGCAGCTCGTTGAACGCTCAGTTCGTTTAAAACCCTATAAATATACAACCAAAAAATATTACAAAATAACTTTATATTATTTGTGCATATTTTGGCAACTGCTCATCGATACTCAATTCTCGATAGGCAATGATTTTGTGAAAAGTCTAGACATTCTATACTGGGTTGAACTATCTACGATAACTTGTGATGAACATGGTAATGATTTTATAACTATTGGTCTTTAAATTATTTTCTATGAAATAGTTTATGAACAATAATGTTTCTAAGCAGATTTAAAAGGGAAATTAGGTAGAGGGGAAGCTGAGTTATAAGGGCTAAGAGAAAATATGATCATGTGGAGATATATGAAGAAGTGGAATTATAGGGGGCTAAGTGGAGTTAACCTAAAGTCAACGAAGGATCTAAGTGACCTATGAATGCTCTTTGGATACTAGAGAGTTGTGCTTGTGTTATAAGCTTGAATTGGATTATATTTGGATCAAACTAGCTAATTTATGGTTAAACGGGCTTGTTCAACCCTCTTGACAAGGGCCAAAGGGCTTGACCAAACCTACTATACCTATTAGTTGGGTTTATTAGTAAACTAGGATGGTTCCCAGGGGCGGAGTCAGAAATTTTTATTAGTGGGGGCACGAATTAATGATTTTCAAAGTAATATCGATTATTTTTTGATAAATTTTTAGGTATTTTTATTTAATAGTTCATAGTTATTTAATATTTAGATCTTTTAGAAATATTAATATTTATTTGTAATAATTTATTAAATTCTATATTTTATTAGTTGTATTTGACACAAATTTATGATTACTTTATTTTATCATAAATATTTAAGTATTAATTTTATTAAAAAAAAACTTAATGTGTGTGTGTTTGTGTTTGTGTGTGTGTGTGTGCGTGTGTGTGTGTGTGTGTATATATATATATATATATATATATAATGCACATATGTGAGGAAGGGAAAATTCAAATTTTATTATAATTTAAATTAAAATCCTTGAAATAGGGACATTAAATGTTCTATGACTCAGGTGGTAAGTTTATTTTGTAGAACCTGGGTGGCAAAGGTTCGAATCCACCCTAAGCCCAACGTGGGGCCGTGGGCTTCATTTCCTGTATGATTATTTTGTTACTGTGGGCTTTGCTGTTATATAGTAATGGGCCAGTGGGGGCCCGTGCCCCCAGGGCCCCCACTCTAGCTCCGCCCCTTATGGTTCATAAATGCTTTGAGACCTAGGGTTTAGCCTAGTATAAGGTTATAGAGCTTAAGTTAAGGTTATCCGATTTTAGAATTTTGAGGCTAACCTAAGGTTAAGTATGTTGGATCTAGGACCTAGTTTGGTTATATAGGGAGTTTCCTAGGTCCATAGGTTTCGTCGAGGATTAAGGTTTGGTGATTAATTGGTCTAAAGGTTGGACCAAGTGAACCAAAGGGTTAATTAGGCTTAGCTTAGATTTTCTATGGGGTTGCTATTGGGTTCAACCCATTAAGAGTTGTTGTTAAAGGGTAGAAAATGATTAAAATAGCTTCAAATAGATTAGCATATACTCCTAACGATCTTAGTAACCTTTGGGTTTTTATAGTGTTAACTTGGAATAAATCACCCAGTGGGTCATAAGTATGGTTTTATGTACCTTATGGCTTGGTTTGAGTTTGATTAAGTGTTAACATTATATTGGGTTGCATTTTCAAAGTTTAGGGAAGATCCCTAATGGTGGCTAAGAAAATATAGATTATGAGAGAGACTAACTCACATGAAGAAGTGGGCACTTATAAACCATTACATACCTATAGGCTCTAATAGGTGTCAAATGAGTAAAATTTGGCTTTTAATTGGATTTGGATTTGGGTATAATGGCTTTCCATTTTATTGGTCCACCCTATGATTGAACAACGTAGCCTTATAGGTAGGGTTGGTTAATGCAAAGGCATGCACCTAAGCATTTTGAATAGTCTTTTACTAAAATAATTTAAATATACATGATGAATACTAAATACTTAAAAATTATAAAAGTAATAACTTCTTTTAAAATAATAGAAAATACTGATGATGCAAAAGGAGAATTAAATTGATATCTATATATTGTAGATGCGTGGTGATATTATTGATCCATAATTTTGAATATTTATATTTATTATATATTTATTCATTCTTTTAAGCATAATTTATAATATATAAAATATAGAAGTCAAATTTTATTGAAAATGGATCATGATTTTCTTAAAGCTTATTCAAATAAAACTTCAACATAGTTTAATAAAAAAAAAATATTTTAATTGTGAATAAATGAAAGTCCAAAATCTTTTTCATTTAAAGGAGGAAAAGAACAAAATAGAAAAAGGATGAGAAGAATGAAATGAAGTGGAAAGGATTTCTAAGTTTTAAGAGCTAATGTAGATTTAACATGCTATTAACTAATTATTAAACTTGTTTTCCTTTTTTGATAGGCATTTGGACTCCAAGAAGTGGTAATGTATATACCTCTCAACATATATATTTTTAAATTAAATATGAAATGAGGTAAGTTCTTTTTTTATCTTTTTTTTGTTATTTGTCGTAACTCGTTCGAGCAGTAATGGCTAGCGGTCCCGTTTTTGATCTTGTACTTTGTTTTGATTATTAATGTGTAATCCCGCAAATGAGTTTTAACTGGTATATATAGGAAGATAAGAATGTATGATATAGGTTTTTCTCTGAATAGATTGGTTATTTACAAATAGACTTTATTTTAATTATAATATATTGTTAGTCCCCAAAGTAGCAAACTCCTAAGATTAGTTGTATCTTTAGGAGATCTAAGAACACCCTCAAGTACGAAATTTATTTTTGTCAAGGACAAAAGAAATAAAAAAAAAGGTTTATGGTAACTCAGTATTAGGAAACCCTTGGCTTTTTAGCCTACGGAAGACAATATGATTGTTTGAGGTGGAAACAAAATGTAGTTGCACAGATGATACATCCAATATTATTATGATAGATTGGAATTATCTCATATAGCAAAAAGTAGGAGGTGATCTCATAGCTTTGAAGGCAATAATGAGAGATAAGGTGAGGAGATAAAAAATGAAAAGTAACTTGGTCTACTTTGTTACATGAGAAATTCCACCAAACTTGACTATGACGATTCTTTTTAGCAAACATTGGTTGCATCACCTAAAAAAAAGTACTTCATAGTCTTACGTATGACAAGCTCAGGTTACATTGATCTATAATGACAATATTATATGTCTAGGTATAACATATCAAGTGTCAAATCACCATATTATTGAAACATTGAACAAATATTTTTTTCTTTTGAAAAGATTAACCAAGAGTGATGTTTAGAAATTTTATTATCTTAACTTGAAATTAACCTATGATTAATTTTATCTTGTCTAAATATTGGGAGACACTATAGGAAAATACTCTGTTATCGGGGGACAACATCCGCGGGTAACGTTGGATATTTGCCGGAAATTTTTTCTTTCCAGTGAAAACTATTATGACGATAATTCACACGTCGGAAAATTTACACCGGCAAAACTTTTCGCTGGAAATATTTTCACCGGCGTTTTCGGCGGCATTCATAACAAAATCAAAAGACATACACCAATATATCTTCTCTTGCAAATGTCTAGTGAGAATATCCAAAACTAAAGTCAAGAGCATACACCAAGATACATTCTCTTGCAAATGTCTAGTGAGAACATTCATAACAAAAAAAAAAATTAAAAGTATACACCAAGATACATTGTCTTACAAATGTCTAGTGAGAACTTCCATAACAAAATCAAAAGCATACACTAAGATTCATTCTCTTGAAAATGTCTAGTGGGAACATTCATAAAAATATCAAACTCAAGGTCATGGATAATACACCAAGATACATTCTCTTATAAAAGCAAACACATACACCAAGATATCTTCTCTTGCAAATGTCTAGTGAGAACATCAAACTCAAGGTCATGGACATAATAACTTCTCTTACTTGAGACAACAACCTTCCCTTACCAGAGGCGGCGAGTAGAGGCAACCGATGGCAAATGGTGCGGTGAAAGTCAGCGAGGGTTCGGTCGCATTCAAGGCAGCTATCAGATGCGAGCGAAGCTATCTGAAGGAAGAGGGAAAGAAATGAGAAGTCAGACGACAAATGAGTCAAAATAGGGCTCGTACCATCGAATTTCCCTCAGATTCGCCGTCGATTATATTACAGGTGAAAAATATGCACAAATGTTTCGTCGAGTTTATGTAAGCCAGCAATATGCTCCAGTAATTCCTCTGGTTATTACCGGTGGAAACTGTGCCGGAACCCTTTATAATACCGGTGAAATATGTGCCGGTATGTTATCGACAAAAATTGCACCGGACAATTCACAGTTAAGTTACCTGCACATATTCTTCTTGTATGTCTGCCGGTTTTATCGACGTAAATATTTTCGTCGGCAAGTTCGACAGCAATGATAGATTTTCTTGTAGTGAGAAAAGTTATTTGACGTGCTAAAAGGCTAATGAGAATAAGTCCAAACTAAAAGTAATACAATATAAGAAACTTATAAAAAACACACATTTTTAATATTGCCAAAGCTTATGATAATATCAATTGGGATTTCATTTATAAAATTTTAAGTTTATTTGGCTTTGACTGCAATTTTATTAATCTTGTTAAGAACCGCATTGAAAGTCCTCATTTTTTGGTTATTGTGAATGGTAAGAGGCATGATTTCTTTAAGGCTTCCCATGGACTTAGGCAGGGGAATCCGATCTCTCTTGCTCATTTTATTATTGCTGCGGATTATCTATCTAGAGGTTTGGAGGATCTTTTCTCCAAAAATCCGGGTCTTTATTTCAATACTTTTGGGGGTTTTAAAATTTCTCACTTATATTTCGCTGATGATTTTATTGTGTTTTCTAATGCCTCTTTATCTAAGATTAATAAACTTGTGGCTTTTTTTAATAATTTTGAGTTGATTAGTGGTTTAGCCTTTAATAAATGTAAGTGTTGTTTTAATGTGGCTAAGAAAGTTACTCCTCATCGTGTTAGGAAGATTAAGAATATCACTGGTTATACTATTGGCACTTTACCTTTTAAGTATTTGGGTATTTCTCTTTATAAGGGTAGGAATAAATCATTTTTGTTTGATGATTTAATCTCGGGGATTCTTAAAAGGCTCTCTTCTTGGGAGGCTAATTTTTTAAGTTTTGGGGGTCGTCTTACTCTTATTAAGAGTGTTCTTTGTTCGATCCCTGTTTATATCTTTCAAACTTTATTTCCCACTAAAACTGTGTGTAAGAGAATTGATCGCATTATTAACAATTTTTTATGGAAAGGTACGGGTAATAATTCTAAAATCCACTGGTCTTCTTGGTCTAATTGTTGTTGTTCTTTGAAAGAAGGGGGGTTGGTGGTGCAAGTCCTTTTCTGATTTGGCCACGACTTTCTCTTTCAAATTATGGTATAATTTTCGTGGTCAGAATTCTCTTTGGGCCAAATTTATGGGAGCTAAGTATTGTGGTGACAAGCATCCCATCTTTAGTAGTTTCAATAATGGTAATTCTATTGTTTGGAAACAGCTTTGATCTATTAAGTGGCGGGTGGAGCCTATTGTTGTATGGGGCCTGGGTAAGGGCAATATTTTATTTTTGCAAGATCGTTGGTTAGAGGGTTTCTCGATTGACTCTCTTATTTGTTCTTGTTCTAATGAGTTGGTTAAGGTGAACTATTTTTTTTCTGGTAACAGTTGGGATGTTGACAAACTTTCTACTGTGCTGCCTAATGGTTTAATCTAGCGTATTTTAAAGATTTCTTTTAATTGTAATGCTAATGATATTCAAATGTGTGTTATGTCTAATGATGGAGCTTTTAAAAATTCGGATGCTTGGCATTATACTAGAGAGAAGCATGAACCTTCTAGGCTTTTTTCTTTAATTTGGAAAAAAAGTATTCCTTGTACTATTTCTACCATTTTGTGGTGTTTGCTCCATAAGTTTATTCCTACTGATGATAACCTGATTAATAGAGGTTTCATTATTCCCTCTAAATGCCAGTGCTGCTATCATGTGGACAATATGCAACATGTTTTCATCTCTAGTCCGATTGCGATTAAAGTGTGGACCTTTTTTCAATATATCTTTCACTTAAGTTTTTTTAATGGTAGATCTTCTATTCAATATATCCTGAATTTATGGTTTTTTGATAGTAAATTCCATATTCGTAATGTGATCCCGTCTCTTATTCTTTGGTACATTTGGATGGAGAGAAATAATTCTCGTTTTAATGGTGTTGCTATGAATTCTCAGAGAATTATTCATAATATTAAAGAGAAAGTGATGAACCTTTATTTGGCTAATTTACTTTCTCTTAAAGGCTTTAAGAACTATAGATTTGTTGCTTCATTTTTTGGCATTGATTTGGATATGAATTTTTTGAGTAACATCCCCACTTGTATTTATTGGATTAAGCCTGCTTCTAATTTCTTGAAATTGAATGTTGATGGTTTCATGAGGGACACTTCGGTTTCTTGTGCTGGGGTGCTTAAGGATCATTATGGTAACTATTTTTTTGGTTTTGTGGGTCCTGCTAAAATTGCGGATATGAACTATGCCATTACCTATGCTATCTACTATGGTTTAACTATTTTTTACGAACTTCAAAGGTTTGAGGTGGTGGTGGAGGTGAATTCTCATTATGATTATAAGTCTCTAGATTTTAGGATAGATAAAACCTGTGTTGCCTCTCTCTTTCACCTTAGGCGTGACACTATTAACTTATGTAAGAAGTTAAACTGCTCTTTTTCTGTGATTGAGGCTAAAGGGAATGCGGTTGCTCAGGCTTTGGCTTGGTGGGGTGGTAATCTGATGAGTATGACTAACATTTATATTTTTCTTCTTCCGAGATACATTAAGGGTCTCCTGACTTTAGATAAGAATAATGTTCCTTATGTTCAGTCTTAAGTTTTCCTTTGCGGGTTTCCTGGGTGGTGTCTTTATGGGCTCAGCTCACATACTGGCTATGTTTCTTTTTCTTTCTTTTATTCTTATTTTGCATATCGTTTCCTTGGAGATTTTTATTGTGGTGGATGCTATCGTTTGGTGGAGGGATAGCCTGTGTTCCTGGAGGCGTTTATTGTTCTAGGAAATGTATTTTGTTTGTGCTTCTAGTAATTCTGGGCTATGTATGGTTTTAGTTTTTTATTATATCTATTATGTGATCGGTTTTTCCTGGTTCTGCTGGGTTAAAGCTTTTGGGAAGCAGTAGAATTGTCGGTTATATGGCCATAATGTTCACTCTCAGTTTGCTGGGGGTAAGTATTTTTTCTGGGTGGCTTCTCTGTTTTGTGAGTTCCCTTTTGCTATTCTTTGGTTTGGTTGGTTGTTTTCCACTCTATTGGTTGTGGATGCTCAGCTTGGTACTTGTATTACTAGGGTAACAGATGGTATTTCTATTTTCAATACTCTGTCCATTTTGGATTCTTCTTTTGCTCTTTGCAGTGGTTTTTGTAGGAGATTTTTGCAGGTTATGAGGATCCTGATTTTTTGGATGGGGAGCAGAGTTTACAAGGTCATTTTAATTTTCCTTCCCTCTTTTTGGGTGCTTGCCCTCATGCACCGTAGAATGTACCTAAGTTATATTGTAATTGTGAGTAGTAAGGTCCTCGTGCTTTTTGGTTTTTTTGGTTTTTTAACTTTTGTAGCTTGTTGGAGCATTAGAGAGCGTGAGGACCTTTTTAAGTACTATGTAATTTTTCCCTTAATCAACGCGTAGGCCCCTCCGTGGGTTTCCCCTAAAAACAATAATAAATAAAATAAATAAAATATTTACAAATGCAAAAAAATCAATTGAAAATATTATTAAATTATAAAACTAAGAAAGATCAATGCTTTGTGTTGAACTCCAAAAAGATTATTAATGTAGGAGAAGCAAACATCTCGTTTAATAGTAGGTCAAATATGATTGCAGTGTGCATAACATTAGGGGGCAAATAGAAAAGAAATTTTTTTTCTTAGAGTTATTATTAAATGTATTTATTGAGGAGGAGCAAAATAGCTAAATACGTATTCAGTTAATAAATGTTGCCTCCTGCTCTAATTTGAATACCCATATGACAGCATGATATTCTGAACTAAAATACATATAAATTAAGGAAAGATACAAAATTTATCTCTGAATGAACACACCATAATCATATTATACCGCCTTCCCCTCCTTGAGAAGAATTATTTCACTTCCCTACCTCATTGTGTTGACAAAATTTCTATCACATAAATTATATTAATATTTTTTTTTTGATAATTTTAGTGTGCAGTTAAATATATCTTCAAGCGGAGAGCCAAACAGAATCACACTAGATGTCAAAGGGTTAAGTTTCAAGAAGAACAATCTTCACGTGTTACAACTTTGATGCTGCTGCAAACTTTACATATTACCTACTTTTACCCGACACCAATCCCCATTTCCCGAGTTAACCAAGCGCGATATATTGGGCTCCATTTCATTTTCTTATATATATATATATATATATATATATATACGCATACATTGAAATATCTGGCTGGCTCCTTTCCCTCTCACTATCTCCATCCACCAAGGAGTGGCAGGGGCCAGGCAAAGAAGGCCCATCTCTCTCTCTCTCTCTCTCTCTCTCTCTCTCTCTCTCTCTCTCTCTCTCTCTCTCCACAAAACAAACGCATGTTCTCACAATAGAACGCTGCAGTTAATGCTACCATCTACATATACTACTACTATCTAACCCACAAAATGTTCCTAGCTGACCTAAACAAATCCAATATGTCTTCTCTTCTTCTTCTATTCCTCATCCTGTCCCTCACTACTCATGTTTGTGAAGGGCGGTACTTAAGCTTCAGCAGCATCAATGAACTCAATATACCAGCTCATCATCAAATCAAGGTAAGTTTAGACTTCCAGTTAACTACCACATAGCTTTAGCATCACCCTTTTTTACCACTTTTGATGATTATTTATATTGTATATTTCACATTTTAGGTTGTGGCCATGAAAATGAAACACAATAAGGTTTTGGAAGCTTCGGAAATGAAGGATGATAAAGGAACACAAGAAATGGTTTCAGGTTTAGTCTCCTCTACTGTTAAGGCTTGTCCCCGCATTATTCACATCAAACACAAGGATCAGCATCCAGGGTTCAACGTAGATTATGTTGAACCAAAAACTCACCCTCCCTCTCATAACTGAAGCTGTTCACCTCGTCTCAAAACTCTCTCTCTCTCTCTCTCTCTCTCTCTCTCTCTCTCTCTCTCTCTCTCTCTCTGAAGAGTAACAGAAATTCCAGTTTTGGTACCATACGTCAATGTGAAATGTTGCAGTTTAGTTGTATTTCCTCAAAGTTTTGCAATCATGATATGGCGTTAATTACTTCTCTATAAATGAAATTATTGATAGTATTGGAATGTGCAGGAAGTACTAGTGAGACTCTCATTCCTTCATCTCATGCTGCATTACTACTAGAAGTTCAATTTAAGGTAAGTTTTGCATACCAAGCAATATACATCTTCTTCCTTCTGTTGGTCGTCGAGTGTAAGGTTTGTTAGTAGAAAAATTAATGCAAAAAAATGTTAATGGAGAAATTAAAACATAATATTCATTAGGATGCATTAGAGTTGGAAAAGGGAGCATTAACAAGATTGATATATAAGTAAAACTGGTAATAATTGTATGAAGATGCTACTGATCAAAGTTAGTTGATGTGTTGAGTGGTGCAGAAAAGCAAAAATCGTGATGAACTTTGTTCTTATATATGTAGGCTGGATCAAGTAATAAAGATGGATTGTTTGTGAGGGAAGAATCTAAGCATAAAGAAGAAAAGGAAGAGTTTAACCACACTGGCGTGGAGACCGATATCGGGTTCATGGATTACCAGCAGCCACACCGAGGACCTTCAACCCACAACAAATAGAAAGCTATAAAGCCGTCTCTGCAACTTATACGTATTCCTGGAGGAAGAAAGTAACAGAGCTAATACATCATATATAATCTTTTTGTTTGTCTCACTCTCTTATAACTAATTAAGGCATGAACAAATGGATTAGATAAAAATGAAGAAATGGTCCTCATTCTACGTCGTTGTTGAAGAACGTGGTGGTTGTCGATCATAAATGAAGGAGACGGTTATCTGTTTGCTTTGAATGTTCATGTCTTTTTGACCTTTGAGAGCTTCTTGTCCAGATAATGTTCTCATTTTTATCTTGTCTAAGTGTTTCTGATTAAGATAAGAGAGACAAATTCGCCATTATTAGGGCTTTCCATTTTGGCTTTAAGCAGAAGATGGTTACTCAACATGGCAATAAGAAAACTGTGTCAGGCGATTAATTAATGATTTAAGACAATAATTAATCAACTTGTCATTGGTTGTCACATTATTTGTCTGCTAATTTAATGAAGCCTCAATCTAGTTTCATGCACCACCTGAATAATAATTGTATATAGCAGTATCGTTTAGACATACAACACATTAGATCATCTGTTACGAGGAGAACAAATTAATTGAATAAAGCTTGCTGTTTTGTGGGTCTTCAAATTTCAGGCAGGGAAACATGCCATCTTATGAATATATATATATATATATATATATATATATATATATATATATATATATATATATATATATATATATTATAAAAATTGTTTCAAATTATAAAATTAATAAAAAATTTATATCAAACGAAGCCTAACAAGAAGCAAGCAGTTAAACAAACATGTGATAGCAATTAAAAATTAAAGCACCGAAAATGTTGCTATAAACAAATCAGTTTTAAGCTCTCTATTTAAAACAGCTGAAGTCATTTATATACAATATTAGTTGCAGAGTAATGATGAGAATTTTGTTTTTTTAAATTATTCCCAATATTATACATTTTCTTAAATCAAACAACAATTTTCATATAGTTCCATATTCTAGAGTTAATTGTAAAAAAATATTTTTGATTCAAATAATTTCTAAGATTAAATAACACAATAGTAGGTAAATATTCTTGTTGCAGCAATCTATAAAGCAAACTAATGAAAAAACTGCTCCAAACGAGCTTGTTTTGAGTAACAGTCAACACCGAAGGCAAGAAGAAGTTCACAAGTAACTGAATAGTATTTACACTGCCTAAAAGATTATTCTGTGCGGACACCGGACACAGCTTATCGTTTAGAGACAAATCAGGTGCAGCCATGTCATCCAGTACCGAGCTCAGTACTGAGCAACACAGAGCCGCGGTACCGAATAGGGGGTGACGTGGCAAATTTTCATTGGGCTCTGGATGACGATCCGCATATGCACAGAATAATTCATCCAAATCAGGAGGAAACATATTTCAGCAAAACATAAATTTATCATGATGTGACTTTACTTTTTAATCTTTATGAGATTGGTGAGTGTTGAAGCTAAGGAAATTTAAACAATACCTAATTTATATACATAAAATACATATATAGATAGGCTATGAGAGAAGGAAACACTCAAAAAATTCATAGTATCATGAAAGATTATAAAAAAAATAAGATAAAGAGTTTCTCATTATTCGACATATTTGCTATGCATTAATGTGAAGCCCCTTGACTATGTGGCTCAGTTATATTGTTTTTCTTACCAATCAGACGGCTCATTCAAGTATAGATAAAATATCTTAAATGAATGAGCAGCCTTTATACGACAGAAGTTTGGTACAACAAAAAACAATCATTTGAATATATCACTTTCCTCAAAAACACAGCAAAAATTCTTGTCTCCCTTCCTGTTAATGGGTTAAATTTACTTCGATCAGAGTAGGGATGGATCTATATTAGGGGGCCCGGGGACATGGGCCCCCACTGCCCAATTAAAAAAAATGTGTTTCTTAAAAAGCTTATAGAAATTTAAATATCTTAAAATTGTAATAGGAAACCTAATAAGTCGCAGATGCATCTTGCACCTAAAATGGTGGGGCCAATTAACAATCGGTAGATGTCCCTTGTTATCCAGCCATCAGTGTTATGCTCGCCATCGTCTCTATCTCTCTCAGCACATAGCGTCATGTCGATCAAAATAAATATTTAAAATGCCTCCGGTCTGACGAGGGATTTTGAAATGCATTATTATTATACAAGATAATTTAAAAATATAAATATAAGCATGCATGCTTTGATAAATATGCATATAACACTTTAATCATTATAAAGTATATTAGACATTGAATTTTCATGCATAATATTTCTTTAAATATCTGTTGTTAATAGGCGGCACAAGCCTACGTCCGTCTGGATCGATCAAATGATAAGCTCTTCTTTGGTACACGTTCTCGATGACGAAAGGGCCTTCCCAATTGTATAAAAATTTGTCATTGATTTTTCGATGTGGGATGATTGATCTTCTCAGCACCATGACCAATTCCCTTCTTAAAAAGTCTGAGGACGCACCATTCGATCAAATAATTTTGTCATCCTCGCCCGATAAATTTTCAAATTCTATTGAGCTTATAGTTTGACTTCATCGAGCGCGTCGAGTTATTCCATTCTCAATCGAGTGTTTTTCTCTTGAGTCAGATCGTATTGGATAGCTACACGGAGTGATGACAGCTTGATTTCAAGTGGCAATACAGCTTCAACCCTGAACACTAGTGAGTAAGGAGTGGCTTTGATCGGCATCTTTGTAAGTAGTACGATATGCCCATAGTGCCTCTGTCATCTTTGTGTGCCGCTCTCTTTTGTTCTTGGTGAGGATCTTCTTTAATAATTTTACTAACATATTCTTAAAAATCTCCTCCAAACTATTGGCCCTTGGATTATATCTCGATGAGTAATACCAATTGATCTTGTATCACTTGACAAACTTGTAGATTTTAGAGCTCTTAAATGTTGTGCCATTGCCTGAGATCACTAGCGCGGTACACCAAATCTATAGACCACATTATGGGTGAAACAATTAATCACCAGCTCAGACATGACTTCTTTGAAGGGACTTCAGTTTGATCTTGAAGATCAACTAGTTGGGGAGGCTGAGAATCAACCGGAGTTTTTATATCCTGCTGATTTGAGCTTGGTATTCCCTCTTCCTGTAGGAATTATAATAATGCTGGATCTAAGACCCGACGATTGTGCACCATAATTATTATAGGTCATTCATCATCTATATTTGTCATTTTTTAGTCAATTTGGCAAGGCAATCGGCTTTATTATTTTGGGCTCGAAGAAATTGAGTTAATTTAGCAACTAGAAATTGCTTCATAAGTTCAAGAACTCGCCGATTATGATAGGCCAACTCGAACTTAGTGATCTTATTAACTCTTAAGTACTTAATTTATAACAAGTTGATAATCACTGAAGATTTAGATATTCTAGATTCTGACATCAATTGCAATCTCCAGTCTTGCTATTAAAGCTTTATATTATGCCTCATTATTGATTTGAGTTTCAATCAAACAAAATGAAAATCTTATTATGCCTCCTTCAGGTGCTATAAAAATGAGATCAATGCTAGCTCGGGTTCTTGAAATATTCGGAGGTCAGGCACGTTTAATCGAGGAAGCCCCATCAAAATATATCTCCTAAAATTGTAATTTCTCCTTTTCTTCGACCTGCATAATTTATTCATCAGACAAATCATCGTTGAGTGAAGAGTCTGACGAGATATATAGAATGGTCGACAAGAAAATTTGCCAAGGATTGCCCTTTCATCACCTTTTGTAGTATGTACATGATATCAAATTATAGTAGTAGTACTGCCCATCTAGCTAGACGACCTATCAATGCTAGTATTGTCATCAAGAACTTTAGCATATCGAACTTTGATATCAACGTAACTTTATGAGGCAACATGTAATAACAGAGTTTCTAAATAACAAAAAATTAATGCTAGACAATGCTTCTCAATTGGAGAAAAGCGGATTTATGCTCTGATCAACCTACAACAGATGTAGTAGAGTGTATTTTCTTTGCCTTCATCATTATGTTGGGCCAACAGTGCTCTGATGAACTCTTCTAATATTGTTGTATATAGAATAAGAGGCTTCCCCAATAGCACTACTAGAATGAGAGGATTCAATAAATATCTTTTAATGTTATCGAGTGCCTCCTAGCATTCTACATCTCATTTGAAGCGAACATACATCTTTTTTCATAAATTTAGAGAATGGTTGGCACCTGCCTGACAGATTCAATATGAATCGTCAAATAAAAGCCAGTTATCCTTACAAAGTGAAGCTATCACAGATTTCTATGAGGCATCATCTCCATGATTTCTTTGATTTTTTTGGGGTCAATCTCGATTCCTTGGTGATGAATAACGTACCCCAAGAATTTGCTGAAGGAGACCTCAAAAGCACATTCGAGATGGTTCATCTTCAGATATAACTTTTTGATTCTCTCAAATATGATCCTTACGTCATCCAGGTGGTCTCTTCAATTCGATCCATTTTTTTGACAACAAGGTTGTCCACATAGCACTCAACTTTTTGATATATTAGCTCATCAAATATATGTGCATTACTCGTTGATAGGTGGCACTAATGTTCTTCAAGCCGAAGGGCATGACTGTGTAGCAGAAAATATTGATAGGCATTCTGAATGATATATGTTTTTCATCTGCAAGCACCATTTTGATTTTGGTATAGTCCGATGATCCATTCTAGAAGTGTTGTCAACTAGAAGCTCTGGTATCGGGAGCAAAAAGTCATCTTTTGGGCATGCCTTATTGAGGTCCCTAAAGCCGATACAGATATGAATCTGACCGTTCTTCTTCTTCTCAAGGATAATATTGGCGATCCAATCAGTATATTTTTTCTTCTCGAATGAAGCATGCTTCTATAAGCTTCTTCATTTTTGCAATCTCATGTTCTTCATTCTCTAATCTCAGTCTCCTTGGAGCTTACTTGATAGGTGTTGCATCAGGCTTGATGGCTAATCTGTGAACTGCTACATCAGGGAATAAGCCAGATATTTCAGCATATATCCAAGCAAAGCAATCCCTAAGTTCACAGAGAACCTTTATTTCTTTATTTTGCTCTTCAAGCAAAAGAATAATGATGAAGGTTGGGTGAGAATCCTCTTCAATCTGAGAGGATAAGTTGACAAGTGATGGGATTTCTTGAAGAAATCTCCAAGGTGTCAACCATCGAGAATATTATCTGTATGGATTATATTTGGGGCCCACGTTTGATGAATTTATTTAAAGGAGGATCTCTAGGGCTACACACTAGATATCACACCATTCTTTTACATGTATTTTTCCTCTTAAGATGTTGCTCTCCATATTTATTTTCCCTTATGTCGGGACCATTATGCTGTGGATTCTTGGATATACTTCCAAGTGTCACACCCCGATGCTCACCGTACATGCCTTGATTCATTCTTTGTTTTACCATCATAATAGATGATTATTTTTCCCTCTATTTGGACCTTTTAGTAATGACTTTTTAGACATTGGAATCGAGAGCCACATCTTGATGTTTAATCGTATAAAGCTTAGTATTATCATTACTTTTTTTACTACTACTATAGCACTTAGATGACTAGTCAAAGATGGAAAGAGAAACCAAACCTTAGTGGTGTCGCCATAAAACTGTGGGCTCCAAAAATTTGGCCCCGGCCTTCGCCCACTTCACCTTTTTATTTAATTGGGTGAGTTTTAAAGGAATTAAGTTTTATGGTAAATTTTGGGAAGGCAAATGGGTTTATAGATAAGGCACTACCTAGAGATTTCACCCTCATTTTGCAACTTTATGATATGAGTTCTAATTTTCTATAGGTACAAGACCCTATAGTTAATTACCCCTCCCGATAATAAGAGAGAACTTTTGATTAAGGCTAATCATTAATCAGATACATCGTATTCATATATACTTGGCATCCGGCATATAGTAGCAGCATGGGTTTAGATATTTGAAGGGTTTCGAAGAATTGATATTTAAAATTAAAATTTTCATCATCTTGTACTTAAAGTGGATGATGGGGGAATATATGATGGATTCGATCAACATCCCATGATTTCATCATCCCAGGCCATCGTGACCCCTAATCTACTTAGTCAGAGGAGGTAATCGACCCAACCTGATAGAAGGATCCTTGTCGGGAGCCATGGGTTTCTTCGTCCAAGGTTCCCTATAAATCTAGGGTAGAAATTTGCTTAAGGGGATAAGTTTGAACTCACCTTAGCTAATAAAGGGCTTTGTGCCATATCGATCATATCCTATTAATTCATATCTCAAGAATTTGATGCCACTAAGGAATGTATTGGCTCTGGTCATAATCAGTACTTTGTGGTGTCATTTGGCAGCAAAATCACTCAATTTAGAGGGCCTAAGTCATAACCATTTATCTTGCGGTGCCATTTGGTGGAAAAATTATCGGTTAGAGGACACATACCACACCTTTATTGGTAAAAAATTATTTGAGAATGGATCATAGTGATATTTTAGATTAGACATTCGCTCTATGTAGGCTGAAGTAAATTTTAATTTATCCACCCCGGCAAACTATTGCAGAGGTTGGATGAATTTTAATTTAAGTGATTTGATGAATTATTTTAATTTTAAATATTTAGAATTTTGTGATTTTAAGAAATATTGAATTTTGGAATTTATTGGTATTTGGGTAGAATTTGGAAGGCATTTGAAAGAATTTGTGAGCTCCTCCAGTCAAGATAAACATCCAACATGATCATCATACCTTAGATTTTTTTTTATTTGTGAATTGAATCTTTTCGACCTTGTCAAGATAATGATAGAGGATCATGTTTTGTAGGTTTTATGTCTTTGTTAGTGATTTTTTATTATTATAGCTTTGAAGGCCTAATATGAATTTATTAAAACAAATATATCGGTCACAATAATTGTATATTTGTTTGATGGTTCGAACCCTATTGACACCTATTAATCCACATAGAAGGATCAAGTTCAAACTTGAATACACTTATTGATTTGTGTAGCACGTGTGTACTTATAATACGCTTGTCGGGGCCCGTGCGGGTGTTTGGGGGCATTCTATAATTATTTGTTGAACCTTGTCGACTCCTATTTAGCTGCTTAGGAGGATCAGGCTAAAATTTATTGACCCATGCAGCATCCCTAGACATTATATGTATACCAAATAGATGTTCATCGGGGCCCATACATATTTTATGATTGCACTTACCTCTTTTGTGTACCTATGTGTATACAAACTATGGTACATATGCAGGGGCATTTGTAATAATATTTATAAACGCCTTATGTCCGGTTAATTGAATGTTGCGGATCTGATGGCATGTTATAGTAGCTTTTAGATTAAGTTATTCACTGGTTTATACAGGTAGACAGTCATGCAGCACTTATTGCTTTCTACAGATAGATTATAGTGCACTAACGAAGCTTTTGCTTTCTGTAACCCCTCTGTATTTGCACGTGGGTGGTATGTAAGATGTACAAACATTATTTATTAAAAAGCTTGCAAGACTTAATAATCTTATCCAACTTAATGTTTAGAACCTAATTAAACTGAGATTTTCACTACATAATGAATGCTTCTAGTTCCAACTGATATGTTGGATATAGTATGGGTCTCCTACAATGTCATTAAATCCTTTTGCTTATAATAAATTGAGGTGCCTTTTCTTGAGATTGAATCATTATCACCCACAACTAGGAAGGTACTAGTCATAGCGATTTCTATCAATCCTTTTTAAATCCTCAGCATATAAATACAACAAGCAGAGATTTCTTGGTGTTTTGAGTGACTCAGGGAATACATCGATTATACTTTGATCATATCCTTTGTAGGTTAAGCATAACGTAAGCAGGTTTTCAAACTTTTCAATCTTTCTAGGAACTCTCAAATTGCTAGCTTCAGTACATAAGTGTTGAATCGTATCAGGAATTCTATAACTTTTGCCACCAATAGAGATTCTGAGAGCTTCTTAACTATCCCTTTGGCAATGAGCATTAATTTGCTATCGTCATGGTTCTCCACATTAGCAAATACATGGTTGCTATGGAGTTACAAACAGCTTTCATCCTCTAAGTTCTCCAACGTCAGCATTTTTTTCTTCTTGTAGGGGATGGACATGTATACTTACCACATTATTATTGTCAATGATATTTACAATTATCATTAGCTTTCATACTCACCATGACTTTTAGGGATATTAGATCTCCAAACTCTGCTTATGAGCTTGTCTTTGTATGATCTTCTACTATCTTCCATATGTGTTTAGCTGTACACATTATGGATCTTCTATTCTTGAAGGCTACTTCAGAAAGCTCCCTAATGATCATTGTCTTTCCAATATTCATATCCCATTTGGCATGAAAGCTATGAGCCTAGTGGGAATTTTCAAGCTAAAAGTTATAGGCATATTTTAGTCTTCTTCATTTGATCATTGCATGTGGATTGATTTGTTTGAATGGTTTGAGATAATTATTTTATCCTCTCTTGCTTACATACCTCTTAAGAGCTTTTCTTCATTCATTACAAATCCCAATGTCTATCACAATCATTTCAATTCATCAAATTGCATAATTGCGATGAATATTGTGAATCAATTGATGTCATCTATTTGCAAGTTTTATAGTCCATCAAAGGTATTCCATGAAATCATGTTGTATCCTTTATAACTTTTATATCACTTGTAAGTGATTTGTGTTTGCAGCTTCATTATCCACCATAATTCCTTATCTTTTTGAGAAAAAATTTTGGCATCCTCCCAACGTCTCCCCCATTTGGGAGAAATTTCAAGAGTATGGGTCTCCCGCTATGCTAGAAAAATACATGCAAGGGTAGTGTCGTATGACACTAAGGTTGTGGACCTCCAAAAGGACACTACCGATGGCTACAGAGTGCATAGGGTATACGGCCATATCATTATGAGGGATAAAGATGATTGTAGGCCTTCACGCTCTTCACAAGCGGACCAATGGAATGATAGATTAGATCATGTATACAATCAACCATTGAGGATAGCGGCTCTCGCCAGTGCACCCCAATGGGTGATAATATGCATGACCTGATTAGTGTCACGGAGTTTCCCCCACCCGACACATCAGCTCGAGTGGGGTTTATTTATTATGGAATTCTGTTTCCACACGGGCGAAAACCTCCGTGGTTAATTACATCTCAAGCTTGGGGCCTGAGAAAACTCTCGATTAAGGATTCGATATTATTCTTTCCCAAAGAAGGAATTGGCATGAATGGGGAGACTAGGGAATCCTACTCTAAGGGGGAGAAAGGTTTCAAGTGGGCTTAGTCAACATACATGATTCACCTCAGCATCCAGAGGGATTAAAATAGTGAGAAGAGGACAAAGAAAAGGAATCAAATCACTCAAAGCATGTAGAGAGAAAGGATGGAGGTGGCATCATTGATGTAATGTTGATAGGAAGGATTTATAATCCCTAAAGAAAATGAAACTTAATTAAATAGGTAATTTTAAAATATTTAAAATACTCGTAAATATAGAATTTTTTTAAAATAATGTAATTAAAAATAAATTAATTTATAATAAATAAATATCGGGGAGATCCACTAGCACATAAATGAGATTTCAAAAATAATTTTAAATAAATTTTTAATTTCTAAATAATTAGTATATTAATTATTTAAAATAGTGAGAAGAGGACAAAGAAATGGAATCAAATCACTCAAAGCATGTAAAGAGAAAGGATGGAGGTGGCATCATTGATGTAATGTTGATAGGAAGGATTTATAATCCCTAAAGAAAATGAAACTTAATTAAATAGGTAATTTTAAAATATTTAAAATACTCGTAAATATAGAGTTTTTTTAAAATAATGTAATTAAAAATAAATTAATTTATAATAAATAAATATAGGGGAGATCCACTAGCACATAAATGAGATTTCAAAAATAATTGTAAATAATTTTTTAATTTCTAAATAATTAGTATATTAATTATTTAAATAATCAACTAATTAAATAATACAAAATAGATCAAAAAATTAATTATAAATATCTGGAAATATTTTTAAATAAAAATATATATTTTTCTAAAAAAATACTAGATATTATACGTCAAATATACGCCAAAATTTGTTTTAAAATAGATTTATTTGGAATTATCAAAGTTTAAAACCATTATAGGCTATTTAAAAAAAAATTGAAAGAATTGCTATAAAAAATCATTAAGTCAAATTAAATTAAGAGTTAAAGCTTCTATAATTTAAAATGATTTAATTAAATATGTTATTATAAATTTTGGAAAATAGTTAGATTTTAAATTGATTAATTAATAATTAAATTATTTAATTAATTAAAATAGGAAAATACTTCTTAAATTATACATAATTTAAAATTTGAATAACTACAAATAGTTTTCTGGTTTTAAGTAAAATAAAATATTATTATTATACTTATTATATTTTTATCAGAGAAAATAATAATTAAAAATGAAAACTATCATTTAAATATTAATAATCTTTATATATATATATATATATATATATATATATATATATATATATATATATATATATTAAAGTTAATTTTAAAATATAATTAGAATTATTTTGTAATAATAAAGATATTATTTTAAAATAGAATATTAAATTAATAAAATATATGTATTTATTATCTATAATTATTTATAACTTAAAATTAGACAAAGATATTATAATTAATATAATTTAAAATAGGATTAATATCTTTAGTTGAAATTAATTTTAAATAGAAGAGGATAAAAATACGATCAATTTGATATGTTACACATATTTTTTAGATTAGTATTTGATTTATTATGATTTATTAAATAAAATCATAATTAAAATCATTTAAAATAGGTTTAAAAAAGCAATTAAGGCTAATCCAGTGGCAGTGGAGCTAGGTAGCTAGCTCTGATTGGGTCCCCAAACCACGAAAATGTTTGTACAATTAGCAACTTTAAATGCTAATGATTGTGCAGCTAACAATCATTGGCAATTAACGCACGAGACCCATATGCTTTTGCTTAAATGAGTCAGCATAAAGCTCAGGCCGTTCGATCTCGCGGGGTGTGGAATTAATGGCTGAGATCACGTTGAACAAAACTTCAATCAAACCAAGAGCTCTCACGGTTGGATGGACGTGACGAAAGGTGGGATCCGGACGGTTGATGATCAACGGTCCGAATTACCTATAATTAAAACTAAGGCGAACTGAAACCCTAGAAATGAAAAAGGATTCGTTCTCTCTATCCACCCAAGGGATTTTTATGAAATTTTAAATCTAAGACCTACACATGAACATAAATAATGGGGTACTTTTCATTTAGCTTAAAAATGGCTTATTATAAAGCTAAATAAAATTTTGTGTTTTGACCTAAAGACTAAACTTTTAGAGAATCTAATCATGGGATTTGGGAGAAAATGGATTATTTGAGGTTGTAGATTATCCTCGAATGTTTCTCTAGTTGAAATTGAGCCTTGATACACCTTGAATTGATGAGAAACTTTCTTGGGATGTTTTAAGCCTCGGTTTGCCAGAATTTCACAGCCGGTAGCTTTGACTAGCGGTCTTTGGCTTGGGAAAGGTAGAGAGAGGGTTTGGGAGCTCTCTCCTAAAATTTCAAGAGCTGAAGAGGTCTCGAGAGAGAGAGAGAATAAGCAAAAAAAATTCCTTCAGAAACCCTAAATCCCCCTTTTTATAATCCCAAGCATCAAATGAATGGTTGGGATTGTATCTAGGTTTAATTAGGGGAGAGTGGAGCTCAATTAGCTGTGGTTTTGAATTAGGGATCAATAGGAAAGGTTTAAATGGATTAAAAAGGGCTAATTTGACCTAAAAAGGTCAATTTTGATCTAATTAAGGCTTGAGTTGACCAGGTCATTCATTGACCTGGTCAACCTTGTCAATTAGGTCCAAGGGGAAAGGGGGTTGAGCCAAAGATTAGTTTGAAATGATTTGGATTAAAATTAGGTTCAATTAGGCAAAATGCGTCAACCTGTGTTGACTTGGTCAACCAGGTTGACCCAGGGCATGGATTTGGATCCAATTGGTTGGGTCTAACCCATTGAGTCCAAAACAGGTTGGATATGAGCTTGAGAATCCTTTGACTTATTTAAAATCAAAAGAAAGCATTTGGGTTAAATTGGGTTAACCCAGGTTGTCATGGTCAACCAGGTATTGACCTCATTTTTTTAAGAGGCCGCCTCTGACTCCTTCCTGAACTCCAGACCCTAGGAATTCATAGACCGTAGGTTTTTTTTTACTCTAGGTCTTAGGATCTTCCTAGTCCCTATACCTTAGGATCAATCTAGATCTTAACTCAATCCAAACAAAAAATCCAAGGTTAAGGACTCAGGTCCTGAAACCCTTCCTAGGCGATTCTCCGATCATCTTGAAACCCAATTAATTGGCATTTGATTTAGGGTTTATTAATTCCATGTTGCTGTGACATGTCTCTAGTGCCAACCCTCCAATTTTGAGCTCATTTGGAAGACACTAACCCCATAAACGAAATCCAGTTCCAAAGATTGCAAAACATTCAAATATTTACAACCCATGCCACTAGACCTATCACCTAATGGGATTTGACCTTGGAGCCCCCTTCAAACCCTTTGACCACTTCCAATACCTTGATATTGACTTGTTAAGCATTAATCTACATTTTTCTGAATTCATTTTGACCCAGAATTGACTTGAGGCCAAAATGGCCAAAATGCTCTTAAAGGGAATTTTTTGGACTTTTGGCCTAAACTTAACTTGACCTAACCCATCAATATTTGATATCTTCTCTAATCATTTTCAAATAATATTTGGGACTTATTGGACTCAATTCCAAACCTTGGGTCAATTTGGTTGACCAGGTCAACCAAATTTGACCTAAAGGCCTTTTAAGGGTCAAAATGGTCATTTTTACCAAAATGACCTCTCTAGATTTTGATACCCCATCCATTAGGTTTATGTGACCAAATTGATTTCAATGGATCTAACTCTTGGTCCTAGGTCAATATGGTTGACCAAGTCAACCAAGTATGACCAAATGACCCATGCACACCCTTCCACCCAAACCCCTTGATCAAAATCATTTCAATTCCATCTAGACCCTTAGGGTGACCCGTTTGGCTTCCCAGAGACTCCTTTTTGAGACCCAAGTCATAGGCCCACTTGGGTTAGCCATTTCACTTGACCCAAGTGTCCAAAGGGAGGCCCCCTTTGAGCCATTTTTCAATCCTAGTCAAATCGAATCCAAACTAAGATGTCATTGGGTCTCCCTTGACCCTATACATCTCCCTTAACCAGCCCAGCCATTGAGTCACCTTGGGTCAAGAGTTAGGCTAACCCAAAGTGACTAAATCCACTTGAGATTGAGCCAACTCCTACCCTAAGCTCAATTGAACTTAGCCAATACTTATACTAGATGGCCCTATGTCCAACACTTCCTACCCAGCTGGCCCAAGCCATGGGTTGACTTGAGTCAACTTTTGGGCTAACTCAAAGTGATCAAAACCACATGGAACCGAACCATTTATCATCTCAAACTTAATTGAACCCAATTTTCACTTGTATTGGATGCACCAAACCCAGACCCACTTCCCACATCAAGCCTAGGGTTTGGCCTGACCTGGGTTGGGATCAATTCGACCCAAATCGAGCAGGTTTGGGTCAAATTGAGCCACCCGATTGAATTGAGCTCACCCTTGAGTCAAGCGTGTCCTTATCATCCTTTCCAGGTCTACCCGACCCAGACCCCAGTCGACGGCGGCTATAACTAATGTAGATCAAGCTCCGATGGACCCCCCTTTCTTTGATCTTGGCCCAAAACCTTCTAAAGGTTGGGCTCACCAACTTCAAGATCACGAGCCCTCTGGGAGGATGTCTCCTTCCACCTAGCACCCATCTAAGGCCAATCCCAGTCAATCCCGTCTGTCCAAGCTTATCGGAGTGAGCTAAATAGGGCAGCTTATTCTAGCAGCCTGCATTTAATTCCAAGCTTTTAAAATCATTCCCAGAGCTCGCTCATCTCTCCTCTCTTGTTCCTTAGTCTCCCAGATATTCTCATCGATCCGTTTGAGCGAACTCCGACGAAAGCTTCCTGCACTCCACTTGAAGTCGCACTTCCGGCCATCCTCCGATCCTGGCATTTGAAGGAGATCTACTCGCCTTCATCCCATGAAGCTTCCTAATATAGAATCTCATTCATTGAGACTTTCTCTGCAGTAATACTTCGATCCTGAGCTCCCTAGATAGGTAGTCCGGTCAAGTGTGAGGGAAACCTTCACCCAAATGGATCTCCACTATTGGAATGAAGGTTTCCATGCTACTGATCCTCCCTATAAAATTTTAGTGAAGTTTGGCGGTGGGATCATTTGGATCACGCTGGAAAAGCTCTACGATTTCGAGTTCGTGCGGGAGGTTGAAGATGCAATCCTAGCTGTTGATTTCAATCAACAGTGCGGATTAAATCTCACAATTCTGGAGGCCATTTGATCCCGATTCTGATCATCCATCCTACAGTCACGGTTAATCTGACCATTATTCAGTCAGCCGCTAATAATTTCCTCGCCAATCACGATGCACTACGTGTAAAGCACCGGCTGACTGGGTAATTAGGAGTTAATTTCACATAACATCAAGGGGAACTTCAAAAATTGATATATCCATGTATACTTGATCAAATTAAGTGTTCTTAGCCTCATTAGAAAGATCTCAGGGATATCAACAAAAGCTTTATGGTTATAGGCTCTAATTACATAGGTATAAAATTTGATTTTAATTTGAATGTTTTATGAATTATTGCATTTATTGATTAAATTAAACTCACCAGAGCTTGGGTCATTGGGAGAATGAGTTTGGGCATGTCCTTGACATGTACAAATTTTATCTCCCCTGTTATAAGTGTCTAAGGGCTAGTGATTTTGCCCCAACCCAACCCTAGAATAGCTCCTTAAGATTTTTCTAAGGTGACTTAGAGACCACCTTAGGTGGCTTGGTTAGCCATTATAGAGAATTCCATTTGGGTTCAAATATTGTGTACCTAGGCCATAAGGTTAGGTGATCTCATGGTCTAAATTTCACTAGATTTGGTGCCCATTTAGTTCACCAATTAGGAGCCCAAAAATTCCCCTTTAGAAATGACCTAGAGCTAAATTAACTCACTAAAAAATCTTGTTAATTCTAAAATTTATCCAAAATACCTCTAATTGACCCTAATTCAACCCTTAACTATTGATAATTAAAACCCCTTTAATTCAACATTAAAATCCACTTTAATTTAATTTTTAAGTTAAAATTAATGTTTAATCAATTTTAATTAATTAAAATTAATAATAAAATCCCAAAAATTCTTTAAACACTTGCTGATCTCTCCTTAGATCATTTATGATCTTTGGAGTTTATTTCAAGGGGTTTGGGACTTGTTTTGGTTCAAATCATCAAAAAGACCCTTAATTAAAACAATTAAATAAATCCTTAAAATATCCAAAATTTTCAAAATTTATAACTAATTGTAAAAAGTTTCAAATCAATCAAACTCAAAGGCTAATGACTCTAATTAAAATTTAGTATTTTACAAAAATGTAAAACCCCCAAAATCTAGTCAAAGTCAAAAAAGTCAACAATTTGGTCAACTCTAGGTTAAAATCGAGTCAAAACTTCTAAAAATCATAACTTTTCATGAAAAACTCTAAATTAAGCGTATTAATAGTCCAAAAACTCATATTAAGATCTAGTCTTTATTAAAAATCTAAAACTTACAAGATTAATGAAAGTTTGTTAGGGATGTTAGGCCCTATGAACTACTACCGAGGCTAACCAAGAGGGGGGGGGGTGAATTGGTATATTTAAAACATTCTTAAAAACTAAGAACATATATCACAAACCAAAGTCACCACGGAAAAATAAGTGCAGAAAATTAAAGTGCGGATGCAGTAAAAAGAACACAAGGGTTTATAGTGGTTCGGTCAACTTAACATACGTCCACTTCCCGAAGGCACCCTCCGAGTATTGCACTACCAACATGACTCTCCTTTAGCTCCCACAGCTAGGCGGAGAAGCCCTTACAAAACACCTCCTTTTTGCCACCCCCAGTAAGGCAGAGAACCCAACTCCTTTTGCTTCCTCCTAAAGCAGGCAGAGAACCTCAATCGATCGCTGAAGCTTACCTCTCCCAACCCTTCCAAGGACAAGAGACTCTAGGGAAGAAGAAGTGGAATAATGCTTGGAGAAACCCTTGTGAACTCCCTTACAAGCTCCCCCTCACAAGATCCTCTCTCTCTCTCTCTCTCTCTCTCTCTCTCTCTCTCTCTCTCTCTCTCTCTCTCTCTCTCTCTCTCTCTCTCTCTCTCTCTCTCTCTCTCTCCTTTAGATTTTCTCAGGTCAAGATAGCAGCCAAAAGATGTTCAAAAATGTTGAACAATAGCTCTTAAATAGAAGAGCTTCAAAGAAGCTCAATAATTATAAGTTACTGACTTTATCGTCTAGGATGATAATAATATCATCCTATATGATCAGTTCAAAACACAAACGATCGGCCATAACATTGCCCTGAAGATAATCTGGACAATTGAAAATTGACTTGATCGTTCAGGCCGATCTCACGATCGTCCCGGATGATTAGTTCAAATCAGAGGAAAATTGTCTAGAGCATCGCCCTGAATTCGAGTTGTCCGATCCTGATAGGCCAGGAGCAACTAAGGGTTTTTGAATATATCATCCTGACCGATCCTACGATTGTCCAGGATGATGTGATCATATCAATCATCATTAATTGCTTCCTTAATTGCATGGTCAATTTAGGCATAATTATGTCATATCGTCTAGGCCAATCTCACGATCGTCCTGGCCAATTTTCAAAAATATAGAATACCTAAATTGATCATGACGGTTATTTCTTTGTGTAATGAGCTTATCGTCCTGGCCGATACAAGTATCGTCTAGGCTGATATGTTAATTATGGCTTCCTTAACTAAGAAATCCTGATTAGAACTTCTATTTTGAACTCGATCGTCCAGGACGATATAAATATCGTCTGAGATGATGTGAGTAAAAACATAAATTCTAAATTCTCAAGTGTATGTGTGTGAAGGGTTACTTAACATCAGTCACTTCAAACATTTACAATTGACTCAAGAAAGGGACTAAAGAAAATTGCATACTGACGCAGACCCAGTCTACCCAATCTTGAGCTGGCTCCGTTTGTCATTAGATCTTTTAGTCCTGAAATGTCAGTAGAGGAAGGCAGTCAAAGTGTTTGCTAACATCAAAATCACAATCTATGAAACCAAGTTTGCAACAATTAACTTTAATTTTAAAAATCAGCTTTTAACCCCTTAGTTAACGCATTTAGGTAATTCACAAAACTTGATAATTATTTAAAACTCCATAATTATCTAACTTGAGTAATAAAATACTTAACCAACCATTTAAAATCAATAACTAATTATTTTTAATATTAATATATCCTTTAATTTTAACCAATCTAAATTAATTTAATTAACCCTGATTACTACTGGTAACCCAGGCCTATGAGGCTATTAGTTTAGCCTCAAGGAAGATGAAATAGACTTCACGAGCTCAGTGTGAAACAAATGTAGTAATTATTTAACCTTTAAAATATTTTTAAATACTTTTTTAATATATTAATATTTAAACTATAACATAAACTCACCCTTAAGTCTTAACAAACTCCAAATTTTAGATAATTTTAACTAACTACCCAGCTTAGGATCTACCCCAGCCACACGACCTTTTACACATACTTTAGATGGTTTGCTAGGGCAACCAAGTCTAGATCTAGGCTAGGTTGGTATTTACCTTTTTGTTGTGTGCTAGATGTTTTATGATTTTATTGCATGTTGTGGATAAAAATGCCTACTATGTGTTCTTACTTTTACTGCACTCTGTGGATGATTGATGTGTTTGGCGACTAGATTACCCTTAGGATAGGAATGATCTGGATGTTCACATAGTTTTCCGCATGTGGCCACTCTTATGTACGGCAATAAAAGGGGCTTAATAAAAATTAATTATAAATATGCTTGCACATGTGCTTCAACTGCTAAACCCCCAAATAATAAAAAAGTGTGGCCAGTGTATTTATTTATTTTCTGCATATATATATAACTATTTGGGAATATATTTTTTATTTATCAACTGCTTAGGATAACCTTGTAGGGGACTTTAGAATTTTCATTTTCATATAAATATAATTTGTGCAAGTATTAAGTGTTGTGAAAGTAAAATTTTGAGTTGGGATACATGGATCCAAAGGTTGGATTTTAAAGAGAAAATGATACCCCTTAGGAGAGTAGCCCTTTTCTATTTGGAGATCCAAATTTGGATCACTTCTTTCTTACCAAAATAGGAAAGAGTGGCCTTCCCCTTAAAGGAAGTGCCCTCTTATCTATTTGGGTAGCCTAGTACGAAGGATCCAAGGAGTCAGAAGGAGAACAAGCTTGAAGAATTGAAGACTAAGAGTATCCCACTCAAAACCACTTGCGTCTCTATTATGTTTAGAATACGGGTTATTTTCAATGGTGCCCGACCACTTTACCTTCTACAAGACCCTAGTTTGTAATAAGTAAGACAATTTTATCTATGAATATTTATTAATTAATTCATTTATACTTCATGTGTTGATATGATTGCCTTTAAGATTGCCTATTTTTCATAGTTTTTTTGGTATTTGTGTGCCGCTTTTATTTTTGGCTGGATATATGATACTCATAAGGGTGTAAAAAGTTTTTATTCATAATAAAAAAAGTCTAAAATTTAGAGAGTTAATAACATAGACAAATAATAAATCTAGGGAATTAGTTGGGGATCGAACCCGGGGTCACATGCATATTTATGCACTTTTTCTTTCCTTATTTTAGATCCTTCACTGTCTACGGATAGAGTCCAAATAATCTGACCTATGAGGATGAGGTGTTGAATCTCAGTCTTCAAAAAAATTATTTTCTAAGCCAATTTTTAACTTTCAAGCATTCATTATTTGAAGTTGTCGACTAGCATGTATTGCATTAGAAACACATTTAAATGAGTCAAAATTTTAATTGCATTAGTCCTTTGCATTTTTCACCCAACATAAGTTAAAGGGGCCAATTAGGAAAATCTCTAGATGTCGGCCCCAGCTCTCCAAAATCTTAAAGAAAACATCCCTACCACTCTTTTATAAAAAGACTGGATTCATGTATTTTAAATCGATCAGGTGGTTATCTGGCTCTCCAATCCAGGACGGAGTAAGTCTAGGTTTTGCACTGCATTAGTTAGGTTTTGACGACTATGATTTAGTGTCCAAAATTAGATTTAGGATCTGGGATAAAACTTTGATTATAAGACCCTAACTTTCGGGAATATAATCCCAAATTTTTAATAAAATGCTCAACTCAAACTAAATCTTCTTTCAATCCAAAATGTAAAGCCCAACACTTAGATTAAGTTGGGACACTTTCGGATGGTTCTGGAATCTCAAAGTGTCCCATACTTTTCTTCCCTTGACTCCATTAATAACTATTCAATCTTGATCCATTCCCTTTTTAAATTCTAAAAATTTACCTCTTTTTTTGTATCACTCCTAGAAATCTTTAACAGAATTTCACAACTATTTTAATCAAGAGTTTTTATAGGAGGCTCTGTCTCCTTATGATGTAATTAACTATGAGGGCTTGCGCTCATAGGAGATTTAGAACCACACATGCATCTGATTTTCAAAATTGATTTTTAATATTTAATGGGATTTCTTTGGGAAAATTAAAAATGATCGTTATTATCATATCAAAAGAATTAACATTGAGTGATACTTTCTCTCTTTGAGGAGATATATCTTTCATTGGTAAAGCTTTTGATATAAATTTAACGATCACCCTTCTTGATTATCGTAGCCAAATATTTAGTTGAACTTCATCTTGATCCTTCAGGGCCATATGAAGTTCTCCTTTAAATCTGGTCATAATATTCAAGATGAGATTTATAATTCTAAATCTAAATCCCATCCTGAAATTCTATTTTCACCTTTCAAGGTGATAAACTTTTTCTAACAGGATAATTCGATTTTAGAATTAGAATTCAATTTTAATTTCAAAATTCCAAAAAAAAAAAACAAAACTTTTCAAAACCTGTTTTCAAAATTCCACCAACACCAGGTTGACCTAAAGCCTTGCTATGGGCTCAACAAATTTGGTTTGAACTAATAAATTAAATGGGAGGGGTCTTAGGGCCTTGCCTGGTCAATTTGACCAAGTGAACCCCTTTGACCAAGGGTTAAAGTGAAAAATAAGGTCAAATAGAGGCCAAAAATCTTCAACCCCCACCACACCAGAGAAAGACGTGCATAGATCTTTAGGTACCTTCAAGAAAAATTTAGTTTTTTCCCACATACGGGAACTTATATTTTTTCCCCACCATGCTAAGAAAAGCGCACACAAGACTCGCCTAGCTCGTTGTAAGCATCGCGATGAATTATCTCTTACCACGTTAGAGAAAAGCGTGCATAGGTGGTTATTTGTAGCTTTGAAAGCACCGAAATGGGTCTTTTCCAATTGTGCAAAATTTCTTTTTTTTTTCTTTTTTTTTTCTTTTCTTTTGAAACTTTGTTTTTATAAAACTCTTTCTCTCTCTTTTTTTTTTCTTTTCTTTTTTTTGTAACTCTTTTCTCTCTTTTTTTCTCTTTTTCCCTCCTAGCCTTCTCTCTCTCTCTCTCTCTCTCTCTCTCTCTCTCTCTCTCTCTCTCTCTCTCTCTCTCTCTCTCTCTCTCTCTCTCTCTCTCTCTCTCTCTCTCTCTCTCTCTCTCTCTCTCTCTCTCTCTCTCTCTCTCTCTCTCTCTTTCTCTCTCTCTCTCTCTCTCTCTCTCTCTCTCTCTCTCTCTCTCTCTCTCTCTCTCTCTTAGCAATGCACTTGTAAATATATATATTAGTGTTCTACCTAATACTAACATCCGTTTCCTAGCTAATGCAATCCTGACTTATATCATGATTAAAAAAGAATGTCAACTAACCACCTAGGCGCATAAAATCAATACTATCCGGCATTTATGAAAGAAGGGTAGGTAGATCATTTTTTTAGAAGTAAGGCTGACATCTAGAGAATTTTATAATTGAACTTAGACTTATGTAGGGTGAATGTTCTTAGAGCTAATATAATTAAAGTTTAATTTAATTGGTTTCTAATATAATATTACATGCTAGTTGAAAAGGTCTCAAATCAAATATGTATAATATTTTAAAAATAGGCTTATAAAAAATAGTTTTTGAAAAAGACTATGCCTCATCAGGTTCGGCACTTCATCCTCATAGGCCAGATTATCCAGACTCTACCAATAGGCGGAGAGGTATCTTATAGCTTGGAGAGAGAGTGTGCATTAATATACATGCAACCCCGAACGATTTTGGCTATTCTTTAGGTCATTAAGTTTCTAAGTTATTTAATTTTTAAAATTTTAGAATTTGATTATGAGTAGAAAAATAATTTTATCCTAGAGAGTCTAATAAAAACTGACCACACACATATAAGAAAGAAACCTAAAAAAAAAGTAAGTTCTATTGAGTAATCAATATAAACACATCAATATAAATCCACAAAAAGTAAAGTAAGAAAGTTCACGGTAAGTGGCATATAAATACAACTTAGGGTCTGCAGAAAATTAATGGTAGCCAGGCCCCACCTACAACATCCTGTATTCTAATCCTAATGAATGACATAAGCCTTAAAAGTCAGGCATGTCATCTTCGGACCTTTATTTGGATCATCTTCAAGTCTTCCTATGGATCATCCTTCTTTTGATCATCTCCCTTTGAATCGTCTCCTTCGGGCTCCGTATGATCCGTCCTCCAAAAGGGTACCCAAATGGATCATCTCCCCCGCACGCCCCTCGATATATCAAGTTGAATGTCATCATTAGGTCTTCTAAGATATTTGAGATATTTTGATCATAATGACGTAGTCTGATTTGCGATTGAACTTCATTTGGGCAGTGTAGAGACCTCTTTCTTCGATATGTGTACTTTGTCTCAAGATTCGTACCACCAATTTGATTGAGCCAAATTAAACACAAAAAATATGATTTTTGAGTATTTGCAATGTTCTGAATGCAATAACGAAGTCCGTTTCACCATTGAACTTCATTTGGACAACCTCGAGGCCTCTTTCTTAGTATATGTATTTTGCCTCAAGATTCATACCACCACCTCGGATGATTCCAATTAATTAACTAAGACATATATTTCAAGTGTCAACAACATTTCGGATGCAATGATAGAGTCTGTTGGTCAATCAAATGTTATTTGATCAGCCTCATGCTTTAATTTTGGGTGTCGGTCATCCCTTTTGACCGATCTAATCCGATTCAACTGCAAGGTGCCTTGACCTAGCAAAATTTGATGTCCTGATTGCAATTTTGCAGTTCGCTTGGCAATCAGGGGTCATTTGACCCTTCAAGTGATGTGTGGCGCCAATGCGCATATCACTTTATTCATCAGTTTGGGTCCTTTCTCGTATGGTTTGAGGTATAGGGGTCAACAAATATGTCTATCAAATATCACTTATGCAACAAAATTTCATGTCAATAAGCCATTTAAAATATATTTTTTGCTAGTCAAACTCTCATGTTGTCTGTCCTCCAAAATACTATAAGTTATACACTCGTGTCATCACTGGAGTACGTGTTATCGGTCTTAGTGCAACAAATTTCTTCTTACCACCACTAATAACTCTATCATCATCTCTGTTTGCTGACCTTTCTCTATAAGCTCTCGATACTGCAGTCCATTATCCTTCAGTCTGCCTAGAGTGTCCTAGTCTAGGATCAATCTTCCTCTAAGTCCTTTAGAAGGACAATCTACTACCATCTGTCCTTGCTTTTACATAGAAAATGTTTCCTTATAAGGAGGTATCACTGACCTGAATGTCTTCTTCCACAATGAATACATTTATTGTAGCTGTTGGTCAATATTTTTGATCTATATATATCACCTTGAATCACTATATCTATATTTCTTAACATTAGCAGTTCCTCTAGATTCTCTACCTCTGCTTGATTAATCTCTAGTCTGTTGCAAATATATTTTCATGGCTTATGTTTTGATGATTGATAAATACTATTTCTCTTGGACTGCTTGTTGCTTCTAATTTTTCAGGAATCGAAGATCGGACAAACAAGACAAAGCTAGTTCAGGATTACGTAGGTTTAGGGTTGAGTCAGTCTGTACTTTTGTTTTCACTTCTTGAGTCTACTTGTAATGGTCAAAGAGACTGATGCTAAGTAACCATTCACACACACACTTGAGAGACTTAGAATTTCTGTTTTTACTCATATCGGCCAGGACGTTTTTTTTATCGGCCTGGACGATCAGGCTTAAAATAGAAAGTCTAAATAATGATTCTTAATTAAGGTAGCTGTCATTAACATATCGGCCTGGACGATACGTGTATCGGCCAGGACTATAAGCTCAAAATAGAAAGAAGTTGCCGCCATAGACAATTAAGGTATACTGTATTTTTAAATTATCGGCCATGACGATCATTGATTGGCTTGGACGAAATTCTCAAATTATGCCTTAATTGATCAGAAAACCAAGGGAGTAATTAAGGATGATTGATAAGATCATATCGTCCTAGACGATCACAGAATCGGCCAGGACGATCCAGTCAAAAACCTTAAGTTACTTCAGGACGATAAATATCGGCCAGCTCGTATCCAGGGCTATTCTCAGGACGATTTTTCTCTGATTTGAACTGATCGGCCAGGACGATTGTGAGATTGGCCTGGACGATCAAGCAAAATTTCAATCGTCCAGGAGTGTATCCAGGGCGATGCTCTGGCCGATCTTCTGGGTTTTGTACTGATCGGCCAGGCCGATGTCCATATCGGCCTGGACGATAAAGTCAACAACTTGTAATTAATGAGCTCCTTTGAAGCTCTTCTATTTAAGAGCTATTGTTCAATGTTTTTGAAGACCTTTGGCTACTTCCTTGACCTGAGAAGACATTGAGGAGAGAAAGAGAGAGAGGGAGAGAGAGAGAGGATATTGTGAGGGGGAGCTTGTGAGGGAATTCACAAGGGTTGCTTCAAGGATCGCTCTACTTGTTCTTCGTCTAGAGTTTCTTGTCCTTGGAAGGGTCGGTAGAGATAAGGAGTTAGCTTTTGGTTGTGGTTCTCTGCCAGCTTCAGGAGGAAGCAAAAGGAGGTAGGTTCTCTGCCTTACCGGGGTGGCAAAAAGGAGGTTCTTGTGAGGGCTTCTCCGCCTAGCCGTGGGGGCTAAAGGAGAGTCACGTTTTGTAGTGCAATACTTGGAGGGTGCCTCCAAGGAGTGGACGTATGTCGAGTTGACCGAACCACTATAAATTTCTGTGTTCTTGTTTTCTTGTTTCTGCACTTTTAATTCCGTATTTATTTTTATGGTGTGATTTTGGTTTATGCAATTTTTATTCTTTATGAAAAGAAATTTTAAAATATCAATTCACCCCCCCTCTTGGTTATCTTGGGCCAGTTCTATAGGGCTTAACATCCCTAGCGAACTTTCAAGTGGTATCAGAGCACTTTCTAGTGTCATCTGAGCACTTTCAAGTGGTATCAGAGCGGGATTCGAAAATTTAAGTTTGAAAACTTTTTGAATTAGATCCATGGCTAACCTTAGGAATCGTAACACTACGGAAGAGTATTCTATTACCCGACCTCCCCTGTTCGATAACCTACCTTTCAATTTTTTGGAAAACCCACATGTCAACGTTTTTACAATCTACTGATTATCGCATGTGGATGCTTATTCAAGAAGGTTATTCTCCACCTTCTCGTGAAATTAATGGTGTTAAAACTGAAATTTCTTTTACTGAATGGAATTTTGATGAACGAGATTTAGCTCAATTAAATGCAAAATGTTTGAACTGTTTTTTCTGTGCTTTAAAATCTGAGGATTGCATGCATGTCTCAACTTGCAAAACTGGTAAAGAGATTTGGGATAAATTGTGCATCACCTATGAAGATACTAATGAGGATAAACAATCTCGTTTAAACATTCTCTTGCATGACTACGAACTTTTTCGTATGAAACCTCATGAATTGATTTCTGACATGTATACAAGATTTACTCAGATAGTTACTTCACTGCATGCACTAGGAAAAGAACTTTCAAACTATGAAAAAGTTAACAAGATTTTGAGATGCTTGCCTTCTTCTTATGATGCTAAAATCACTACAATCACTGAATCTAAGGATTTGAATACCTATTCTATTGATAACTTACTTGGCTCACTCATTGCTTACGAGCAAGGGGTGAATCAAAGAAATCTTGATGCATGTGAGAAGAAAAAGGAGAAAATAATTGCACTGAAGGCGCACAAATCGGATTCTGAATCTTCCGGATCTGAAAGCGATGAGGTTGCCTTCATCACTAGGCAATTCAAAATCTTTCTAAGGAAGAAACAAAAGCACCATCAAAATTGGAGAAAATGTAAGGATCATAAACATGTTAAAGGATCCTCGGATGTTATTTGTTTGAATGTAGGAAATCTGTACAAGTGAGCCGATTGACCAACACTTCAAGATAACACAAGCAAGTAAAAGATTGAGGAAAAATCTAAGTTTAAGAAGGAGAAGAAGAGAATCCAAAAGACATTCTGGGCAGAATCTGGTACTGATTCCTCTGAGATTGAACCAGAGGAAGAGACAACGAACCTGCGCTTAATAGGGGAAGATCATCTTGAGCAAAGTGATGAGGAAGAGGTATGTAAACCAACCTATGATGAATTGTTTGAAATTTGTGAAAAATTCCATGCATCATACAAAAAACTTAAGAAGACACATGCTAGCTTAAAAGTAGAACTTTTGAATTTACAAAAAGAGCATGAAGTTTTTCTCAAAGATCATGCAACGATTGATTCAAATCACATGGCTCTTCTTGATGAATTTGATGATTTAAACAAAAAATATTTGGAATTAATTGATGAAAATAATGCATTAAAAGTTTCACACACCTCACTTAAATCTGATCTTAAAAAATCTAAAGAGAGTGTGAAAAATTTGAGGATTGAAAATGAAGTTTTAAAAAGCACTAATTTGAAGATCCAAAATGATTTAGAAGCATGTAAGAAAACTTGGATGACATCTACCTTTAATCAATTGCCAAAACCTAGGAAGAGACATTATAACTCAAACCACTTAAGAAATCCCTTTCCTGGAGTTAGATGTTTTTCATGTGGCATGCTAGGATACATCTCACACACTTGCACCATTCACCGTAGTACACATTGGGTGTGGAGACCTAAGATGCATAATTCACAACATACCTTACCTGCATTGCATTCTACTTTTCCTAAGAAGGAGCCCAAACCTATTTGGGTTCCTAAATCTGACTGTTGTTGAGTTTTATAGGAGTGCTCTCACCAAATACCTCGGGGGGCATAGGAGAACTGGGCATATGAAGGCTCGCAGCTCATTCATGCTTAAACCTGCTGCTTCAATAATTTCTTAAAATATGTTTTATTTCAGTGTGTTTTATTTTCGCTTTGTTTGTTGTTTTTTTTTTATATGTGTGTTTTGACTTCACTTTGTTTTTAAAAATTGGTCTTCCATATGTTGAATCTTTTCAAGATTTTAGATTTTGGTGTTTTGAAGATTGTGTTTAGCTTTTCTAAATTTAAGTTAAAGGGAGAAACACCGTTGATAGTTTCCCTCCTTCTGACCTTGTTTAGTGGTATAATTTTTCTTCTCTAAATAAAAGTCTAACTCATTTTAGCCAATAGTTTTTGAAACTAAGATTCTTTCTATCTTGCTACAATATTCTATCTTATTCATAATATCCAAAGCTCTTACTTATCTTTCGAGTTATTTAAAATCTTGCCATTGCTTTTATCACATGCTTTTGATTTTGTTTTGTGACTTATTCTTCTCTATGTTAGAGAGAGAGCTCATATTCTCTAATATTTGGAGGATATACTCACAACTGAGCTTCTTTTAAGAGTTTGCAAAAGAGCTTTTAGCTTGCAAGAATTAAAAAGGAAAGAGGTCTATGACGCCAAATTGAAAAAGAAAAGTTATACACAATTATGTATCAAAAATTAAAAGATGCTCAAAGAGCCAATCAAAGATTCAAGAGGCATAAAATAAGCCCACTAAGAGCAAGCTATCCCCTCTTTTCGAAATTTTTAAAACTTATAGAACTCATTGACTATTTGATGAATTCAAAGGCTTGATTTCAAATTCCATGATCTAAAGGACCAATGCTATAATGTTCTTATTTAAAAAAGAATTATATTTATAAAAAAATTATATTTCAAAATTTATGGGTTGTTACACTATGATCCCTACGACTTCCATCACACGACTATGGTATTTCTTATCTCTGTCGTCTGATAATGGTCCATTCAACCTTAGTCCTCTGACTATGATCCCTTGGTATCGCTTGATCGACTACAATCCTTTCAACTTTCATCACCCAATTACGATCCATCCAACCTCCATTGCTTGCCAACTATGGTCGCTATGAACTTCATTGCTCTCTAACTACAGTCCCTCCAACCTCTATCATTCATCAATTAGAGTCCCTCCTACCTCTGTCACCTGATAATGGTATGTTTAACCTTTTATCTTCATATATATTATAGTCCCTCTAATCTCTATCACCTTCTAACTATTGTCCTTTTGACCACTATTTTCTATTGACTATGGTCCCTCTGACCTCTATCGCTTGACGATAGTCCTACAGACCTCTATTGTAACTAACTACAATCCTTCTTGCCTTTGCCACTCACTGATTATGGTCCCTCTAACCTTAGTCGTCTGACTACGTTCCCTGACCTTCATCGCCCGACTTCAATCCTATCGACCAAATGAATAGGTCAATGTTCACTTGAGAATAACTCACATATCATTAAATTTATATAAATCCAAACACGTAATAAGCTCTATATGATGTATATTTGCTATATTGAGTTAACACCTTCCCTCGAGGAAGGGCATCTTTTGTAGTCAACAACAAATACTAGTGGAATTATTCTAACTACATCAATCCCCGTGGTTTTTCCCTTTCAGAGTTTTATACATAAAAAATATGGTGTTTATTCATGATTGTTGCACACCTCTCTCTTATTTGTGTATACTAGATCTCCGCACAAAGCTAGGATGTTAAACTCTATCTATATCTCTCTACTACAAAAAATGTAACGACATGCAACAATATTGTTTCTAATATAATAAATATTATTCAACGTTCATGTAAAAGAAGAGATGTACTACAAGAAAAATAATATATATAAAAAAAGGAATAATTACAAAGAGGGTGGAGTTTTAAGAGTTAGAGCTAGGTTTAATCAAGAAACATTTATTCAATGAACTAGAGATATATGACAGGGTTCACTCTATGGTTTGTTTTTCCATTTCATGTAAAAGAAGATATGTACTACAAGAAAAATAATATATAAAAATAAAGGAATAATTACAAAGAGGGTGGAGTTTTAAGAGTTAGAGGTTTAATCAAGAAATGTTTATTCAATTAACTAGAGATATATGATAGGGTTCACTCTATGGTTTGCTTTCCATTTAGTTCTTATGTTTGGATATGTTAATGAGGCTCTTGAGATAACAATATAAGAAGAGTCAAGTAGAAGTAGTGAGCAAAAAGGTGAAGCATATACCCTACTTAACTCTACACAGTGCTTTGAATTTATTTTTTAATTTATTTACTATGAAGTTGATATTTGGAACCACAAATGAAATATCTTGATCAGGTGCTGGAAAGAATTTTTCAAGACATCATAAATACCATGTTTTTTGTAAAATTCAAAGCAAAGGCAATAAAATATGAGAGATAATGGGTGGAAACTTTGATCGAAGAAGTCTGTGCATTTTATGATAAAAATAACAATATTGTTTAGCTTATACTTTTATAGTGCAAGGGAAATCGAGGTGACATGCTTAAGTAATCACAAATCGACATCATTATTAAATTAAATTCTTTTATTTAGTGATAAATATGCAACTTTAAGAGTGCAACAATAAATTTGTTGAGATAGATATTGAGTTGCTTATATATGTATCATGTTTGAATTCATGTGGCTTTTATTGAACTTTTTACTAGCAATGATTGATATACGTGGCCAAATTCTATCTGTCATATTCTTTCAAATATAGATCTCTTGAGAATTTTATCATTCATATGGTATATAATGATGCATTCAAGATTTATAAGCAATGGAAAGCTTACATAAAAAATAATGGAGCTAAGAAAAATAATGTTTATCCTTTGTCTAACTCATAAAATTTGGTCTAATATTACCAATTGTTATAGCAATGGTTGAATGAGCATTCTTCTTTATGAAGATTGCAAAAAATAGTTTGCACATTTGTGGGGGATTCTTGGATGAAGAATTTTGTGAGTAGTTACATTGAAAATGACATATTTAATAGGATTAATAATGAAATGATTATAGAACAATTTGAAAATATGAAAACATGTAGAGAAAATTATACGCAGCATCTATGGCCAATATGAACACTAGGGGTATCAATTTCAGGTCACGGGTCGGGTTTGGGTCGAATCCGGAACTTACCCGGGTTCAAACGGGTCGACCCTAACCCGACCCAGGTAGGAAAACGGGTCGGAAATCCGAACCCGAACCAGACCCGGCGGGTTGCCGGGTTGACCCGACACGACACGGACTGCGGGTGCGCGCCGGCGAGCGGGCGCGGGGGCGAGCGGGCGAGCGAGCGCAGGGGCGAACGGGCGCGTGGCCGAGCGTGCGAGCGGGTGCGTGCGTGCGGTCGAGCGCAATCGAGCGGGTGCGACCGCGGTCGCGTGCGCTAGCAAGCGCGCGGGCGGCCTCGGCAGGCGTGCGGGCGGTTTTTTCAAACCGGTTGGCGGGTTGACCCGGCAACCCGCCAGGTCAACCCGAACCCGACCCGTTTTTTAAACAGGTCGAATTCATGAACCCGAACCCAACCCAATTTTCAAACGGGTCGGGTCCAACCCGAAAATTTCGGGTTGGGTTCGGGTCGGGTTTTCGTGTCGTGTCAAATATTGACACCCCTAATGAACACCGAATGTTCTCAATTGTAAATTTTTCATTATTCTATAATTTTCTTTGTCTTATATTAAGAACTCTAACAAAAAAAAAAGTTTAAAACTACCAATATCAATCGTAAACCGGGATGAAGAAAGTTAAGAATATTTTTAAAACTGAAAATTTATGCCCCTAAAAAAAAAATCCTAGCTCTGCCATTGTTTCAAATAAAAAATCACAACAAGAAGGGCACTTAGGAAAGGTCTAGATTTTCTTTTATTTTTTTGGTTTTTTTTAGTTCATTTAGGTCAATTAAGACAAACTCAAACATAAATTACATATGCAAACTTCGAACCCATTACCTCATAGTTGATAGTCAAAGCTCCCAACCAGCAGATCAAGACAAGCTACGTAAAGATCTAGTTTTCATTCAATAAATCTTGAATCTAAAGGGGATTAAAAATAAAGTTAACCTAAGGCCCCAAAATCTCCCTTAAGAAAATATACATTTATCCAGCAATTATGTAAAGGAAAAAAGTTCATTACATCAACAACTTAAAAAATAGCCATTTACACATTTGAGTAGCAACCAGTTTCAGATCTGTCAAAAATTGAAAAAATAATTTGCAAACATATACAGTTTCAATATCTTTCATCTTATAAGTGGCATTAGTATAATAGAGAAGGCAAACCAAGCAACTTTCTAGTTTACTTATGATACATTCATAGCTTTTGTATCTGTTAAAAGCCCGAGAAGGAACCATGTGCTTTGAAGGCGTATGTAACAGTAAGCTTGTCTTGTAGCAACAGATATTTAATGCTAATCAAGGAGACACACTGCAATGATTGTTTCAAGAATGTTCCCCTATAAACATATTACAGCCATTAAAAAAACACCATCAATGGAACCCTCATAATATCAAGATAATAGAAGAGCTGCAATAAATACGAAGACAAACATGCTAAATTTAGGTTTTTTTTTGGATAATTTTTTTATTGTTTTTTAAAGCAATTTTCTATACAAAAATTTCTAGTTCAAAAAATTTTTATATTTAAAAATTATTTTAAAAAATAATATAAAAGTTGTCCCAAACGAAACCTTAAAATCTATATTTATGTTAGATGGGGGGATTCTTTGTGCAATGATACGGTTGAAATTGTCTGATTCTTGTATGTTGAGCGGTTGTTTCCTCAACTCTCTCACATTTTGGGCAAATTATTGCATCCGGTCACCGGACGCAAAGATAAGTCTGGATATTAATTAAATATTATTTTAAATTAAGCTCAGGTAAAGCGCAAGTCAAAAGCGCAAGTAAAGCGCAGGTAAAGCGCATATAAAGTGCAACTAAAGCGCAAGTCAAAAGCGTAGGTGACGCGGCAAATTTTTATTGGATGTCCGAACTTATTTTCTGCGTCCGGTGACCGGATGCAATAATTTGCCCACATTTTGTGAGGATAAAAGGGAACCATAAGAATCCATGGTTTTGTTTTTATTAACTTAGATGTCCGAATTCCAAGCTTCAGTTTCAGTTCACCTCCTTAAATAAGAATTTGGTGCAGCTTCGCAGTGGGTTGATTGATTTATTACAAGTTATACTGTATAATGCAAGAGAGATAAGAAAATATATTATCATGAATTAATAATTTAAACTTTTTAGTGTTTGTATATATAGAATATAATTTTAAATGAGTGATTAAAATATTTATATTTAAACTTAGATCAATGATTAATAATGTACTTATTATTAAGCGTTTTAAAAATTAGTTCATAAAAATCTTTTAATTTGATATTTTGTATTAATATCTTATTGTATGGATTAATAAAACGAGAAAATTAAATATATTTTAAGTTATATTTAGGATTTTCATTTTGAAGTGATTCATTCATGTTATGATATACTTTTATTATTTATATGTTTGGACAAGAATTTTTTTGGACTAAAAGAAAGGTTATTTAAATAATGAAGCTCAACTTATTGTTAATTCACGTCATCGAATATGCAAAATTCACGCAAGTGGACAAAATGTGTTTACAAGCACACAAATAGAAACCTGTACATTTTCCAAATGATCCTCATGTGCATAATTGAGAAATTTTAAATATTGCAAAAACACCTCCTTATGCATTGAAATCTTCACTGATACATTCATGGCATGCATATGCATTTTCCAAATATTCTGAAAGGTACATAAAGCATACACACACATTGCAGTATACAGGTTATGATATGCAAGCATATTATTCAATATGTAAATTACGCCACACTGCGGTGGCGTGTTATATTAACACACGATCATAATATGCATATACATGTCACAACATGCAAAGTGCTTTGCAAAAACAAATTATCCAATATGCCAGTGCATGACATGCTACGTTAGTGCACAAAGCCACCACAAAAATGCATTATGCAAATGCATGAATAATACATAAATGTATTGTACACACATGATACACACACACACACACACACACACAAAGATACATACAATTGTGAAGGTATATATGTGATCACACAAATATATAAGTACTCATGTAAATATGCATATACACATGCATATATATTATGCCCTTGCGATTATGCACACACGTAACATCTGAGTATACAACATGGGCCAAGAAATGAACTTAAATTCAATCATGTTCCTCTATCTACAAATAGATTGAATCGACACGCTTGAATCATCAAAAAATTATATGATCATAGCCCCGATCGAAGTATTTGATTTCATACGTTCACATTAGACCTTCAAGATCTAAAATAAGAAAAAATCACTAATAAAGGGATAAAGCTGATATCAAACATGATCCTCTATTAACAAGTAGATAGAGTTGACAGGGTTTCACCAATAAAATGAAATTGATCCTAAGCACCTTGATGCTCATCGTGTGAAAAAAAAAAAATCTCAACCGAAGGGGACGCCAAATATTTGAAAATGCCTCAAAACGTTTCATGAAAATTTAAAACTCAAAAGTCATCAAAACCTAAATATTTAAAATTGAAATAAAAACACCAAAATAGTTAAAGCGAAATTCATCCACTCTCTACAACAGTTTCCCAAGGTGGACAAGTTAGAAAATCACTTCAGCTCATAAAAAGCAAATATTTTGTGGAGAATATGTCACACTCTATGACCTATATTAGAAGAATTACATCTGTCTTTTATTTTAACCATTTAATTATAGCTTATCAATAAATAGTGTAAAAAAATATGATGATATTTTTGTCTTGTTTAGAACCACATATCATAAGATCCTTATCATTTTCTTAAAACATATAAACCCACGTAATAAGCACATAGCCCAACTAACTAAAATCTTACAACTGAAATCAATAAAAGATAAAAGAGAATAATATGCTATAAATCATATAAAGAAATATATGTATCAATGTCTATATTAATTATATATATTAATTTATCCTTCATAGTTTATCACATCTCAATCTATTACATCATCATTGATAATATCAATAACAGTCAATAACATTAATGTCAATAATAATAATAGTATCATGATCAATAATGTTAAATAATATTAATGATAGTAAATAATATTAGTGTATGTCACAATATCATTATAGTGTTCAAAGTAGTGTCTATATCAGTATTTTGATATTCAATGAGTGTATCTTATGAATATCTTGTTTCTGCGCTTATGACTCCAAATCAGTTGTACCTTATAACTCTTAATCAATGTACTCCTTATAACTCCACTTGAATCACGTGAATCAGTTGTTGCCTAGACTCCATATAACTTCCAATAAATCTCCAGCTCCTTATGACTCTCAATCAGTGAATCATGTGGATTAGTAGGGTATCACATGGAGTTATCATATCATATCTCTGATATCATTCAGTACTTCATTTAAGATGCAATAAAATCATATCAAATCGTTCAAACTATAATATATCCAAACTTGCACGGTGAAGGCTTATGAAAGATGAAAATAATGCATTTTTTGATAAATTTAGAAGAGATAAGGACGTGGCACGTGTCTTCTAACTGATGATTTCGCTATCAAATGACACTACATATAAATATTTATGAACGGGACCCTCTGACGGGATGGTTTTGCCACTAAAAGACACCGTTAAATTACGGTCATGGTTAAAGCCCGTATGTTCTTCAACGACGTTAAATCTTTGATCAGTAATGAATTAATATGATATGATTAATAGGGCATAAATCCCTCTGATAAAAAAGGTAGATTTAATTTTTGTCCCCTTAGACAAATATTCACCCTATGTCTATAATGTACCCTTAGACGAAGCAACTCATCGCTGCCAACAAGGATTCTTCTATTAGGTTGGGTCGACTATCTCCTCTAACTAAATAGACTAGGGACCATGATGACCCATGACGACAGAACCATGAGATCTTGATCGGGTTTATCATCATCCCTCCACAATTTGCAAGGTGGTGAATTTCTAAATTTTAAATATTAAATTTTCAAATACCTAAATATATTGCTACTATATGCCAAATATTTGACAATTAGCCATAATAGAAAATTCTCTCTCATTATCAGGAGGGGGTGATTAATAATAGGAGCTTGCGCCTATAGAAAACGTAGACTCATATCATGAAGTCCTTGCAAAACATAGGCTAAATCTCTAGGTAATGTCTTATTTAAAATACAATCTACCTTCTAAAAAATTTGTCTCAAAAGTCAAACTTTAAAACTCCAAACAATGACCCGGAAAAAAAAAAAAAAAAAGGAACCAGAGAGAGGTTGTAAAAGCCTCAACGATTAATCCATCCCCATCATTATCATTTAAATTTTCCTTAAAATACTAAATAATTATACATCTATAAATAATTAAAAATAGAACGAATTAAAATTATAAACTAATATATATATATATATATATATATATATATATATATATATATATATATATATATATATATATATATATATATATATATATATATCTTAAATAAGAACTTTCAAATATTCAAAAAAGAAAAACATCTAACATGATAATTAAAAATAAAATACATAGTAATGCAATTTGTTACCATAATATTAAAGGAAAATAGAATATTTTAATCTTTAAAAAAAAAATCAAGACTTGTGATTTAAATTTTTCCGCGCATCAATTAACTTTAACACAAAGTTGACAAACTTCATTACATGTTTATAACACCACTCATAAAATCTCTATTAAACTCACATATCATGTTAAAAATGTGGCTAATTCAAAAGTTTGTAAGACCTATAATTGATCCTCAAATTGGAAGCCAAATATTTAAGGCTTTGTTTCGAACAGCTTTTTTTATGGTTCTTAAAACAGCTTTTTAAAGACTTCATTTGAAAGGATTTTTTACTGCTTCTTAAAACAATTTTTTAGTATTGATACGGCATCACAAAAATTGTCTTGATCGGGCACGAATCTCGAGGCAAAAGCTAGTTGGAAACTTCAAAATTTAATTTTGGTAGCACCCGAACTCCGATTTCAGCGAGCTTACAGTCAAACTGAGCTTCTCGGAAATACAAACCCAACGACACCAATATCAACCCAATCCGAGCCCAAATGAGTCCGAATCAAGGGTTCAAAGTGCTGCTGGAAGGTTCAAACCACAATTTGAGTTACCAAACGGTCTCCGATTTTGACGAGCTTATACTCGAATCGAACGGCTCGACGAGACGAATCCAACGAGCCCAAGATCGCCGAATTCCGACATCATTAAGGCCTTCAAATGCCCAGCAAACGGTGCATGATCAAAGGATTCGATATCGGCCATCCATTCAAATCACTCCTAATTCGCCCATGATCTCACGCCTATTTACGGGCTATGTCACTCCAGAAAAACTATAAATAAAGCCCTCATTCTACACCAAGGGACTCAAGTGAAGAGAGAAGAAGAAGAGGAGAAAGGGGAAAAAGAGATTCCTCACCTCCTCGACCACCGCCAGAGCTCTTCCTGCCGCCTGAAGACGCCGGAACTCTGTCGGATTTTCAGGAAACGCCGGGAATTTGCACAACTTCCACGTGATGCTGAAATTCTTCTCATTTAACGATAGAGTTCCCTCCTGACGCCGAAACTCCGCCCAAGGGAGGCCGGATTTCTCCTCTGCCACCAACAGACGTCGGACTTCTACCGATGCCAGACTTCTACTGGTTATCGGACTTCGCTGGACATCTATGCGAAGATGCATTTCTTTTCATTGCTGGACTTCTACCTAACGCTGTCCTACTGATCTTCGTCGTCAGACTACAGTCCTTCCGACCTCCGTCGCCAGCCGACTACGGTCCTCCTGACTTACGTCGCCCGCCGACTACAGTCTTTCCGACATCCGTCGCCCGTTGACTACGGTCCTCCTGACTTATGTCGCCCGCCGACTACAGTCCTCCGTCGCCAGCTGACTACGGTCCTCCTGACCTACGTCGCCCGCCGACTGCAGTCCTTCTAACAAAGTGAACATGTCAATAGTGATCCTTTGTATTTACATCATGTAATGTACTCCATAAGATGTACATCAAGCTAAGACCTTCCACAAAGGAAGGACCTCATTTGTAATCGACTGCAATACTAGTGGATTCATTCAAACTGGGCTAGGCCCCGTGGTTTTTCCCCCTTTTACAAGGGTTTTCCAAGTAAAAATCTTGGTGTCTCATAAATGCTAGACCCTCTCTCCTTATCTGATTGCGTGCTAGATTTTCGTACAATACTAGGACATTAAATATGATATTTCTCTACCGCCGCAAATACTCTTGGTCGCAACAGTTTGGCGCCGTCTGTGGGAACGTGGTTCCTGACTGGGGGGCAACTTTTGCTCCAATCTCAAAAGATCACATATAGCATCAATATCATTAGAAGCAGATGCGGACTGGGGGCAACTTTGACTCAAACCATGGTCAAATAGATCCTCCAACACCTTCAACGTCAAGTTGATATTTCAGGAATATCCGAGCAAATGTGAGGATACTTCAAATCAATTGCAAGCTTTATATAGTCCCTTGTTGGACATCTACTCCTTGGGCAAGGTCTTAACCTCGACCTCAAAAAGGCAGTAACGGTCTAAAGATAGACCTTCTTCACTTTTGATTCGGGATATACGCGGCGTTCGCCCCCTCACAATCAAGGTAAAATCGATCCCAGGGGGATCCGATTCGGCCTCTTCCACACAGGTTAACGTCGTCGAGCAAAGGCTCCGACATACAACCTCGGATAGGTCTCACATCCTTGGTGGATTCTCTCGACCTCTTCCACACAGGTTAACGTCGTCGAGCAAAGGCTCCGACATACAACCTCGGAAAGGTCTTACATCCTTGGTGGATTCTCTCGGCCTCTTCCACACAGGTTAACATCGTCGAGCAAGGCTCCGACATACAACCTCGGAAAGGTCTTACATCCTTGGTGGATTCTCTCGGCCTCTTCCACACAGGTTAACGTCGTCGAGCAAAGGCTCCGACATACAACCTCGGAAAGGTCTTACATTCTTGGTGGATTCTCTCGGCCTCTTCCACACAGGTTAACGTCATCGAGCAAAGGCTCCGACATACAACCTCGGAAAGGTCTCACATCCTTGGTGGATTCTCTCGACCTCTTCCACACAGGTTAACGTCGTCGAGCAGAGCTCCGGCATACAACCTCGGAAAGGTCTCACATCCTTGGTGGATTCTTCCGACCTCTTTCGCACAGGTTAACGTCATCGAGCAGGCTCCGGCATACAACCTTGGAAAGGTCTCACATCCTTGGTAGATTCTCTCAACCTCTTCCACACAGGTTAACGTCGTCGAGCAGGGCTTCGACATACAACCTCGGAAAGGTCTCACATCATTGGTGGATTTTCTCGACCTCTTCCACACAGGTTAACATCGTCGAGCAAAGGCTTTGACATACAACCTCAGAAATGTCTCATATTCTTAGTGAATTCTCCCGACCTCTTCCACACAGGTTAACGTCATCGAGTAGGGCTCTGACAAACAACCACAGAAAGGTCTCATATTCTTGGTGGATTCTCTCGACCTTTTCCATACGGGTTAACATCGTCGAGAAAAAGCTCCGACATACAACCTCGGATAGGTCTTACATCCTTGGTGGATTCTCTCGACCTCTTCCATATAAGATAACATCATCGAAAAAATGTTCTAACATACAACCTCGGATAGGTCTTACAACATTCGTTAACGTCACCAGAATGCCGTCAAGGGACTTTCATTTAACTTATCCACAAAGTTAAATTTCTACCCGATGTTGAATTTCCTCTTGTCATTGAATTTTTGCCTTACAGGACTTTCGTCGGAATTCTGCCCATCGACGAATTCTCGTCAGTCTTCTACCCGACGTCGGACTTCTGCTTGTCAGCGAACTTCTACTCGTCGTCAGACTCCTTCTCGTTGATGAATTCTCGTCGGTCTTCTACCCGACGTTGAACTTCTACCTTACGTCGGATTTCTGCTCGTCAGCGAACTTCTACTCGTCGTCAGACTCCTGCTCGTCGACGAATTCTCGTCGGTCTTCTACCCGTCGTTGAACTTCTACCCGACGTCGGACTTCTGCTCGTCAGCAGACTCCTACTCGTCGTCGGTCTTCTACCCGACGAAGGACTTCTCCTTTTCGTCGGACTTCTGCTTGTCAGCGGACTCCTACTCGTCGTTAGACTCTTGCTCGTCGACGAATTCTCGTCGGTCTTCTACCCGGCGTTGAACTTCTACCCGACGTCGAACTTCTTATCGTCAGCGGACTTCTACACGTCGTCAGACTCCTGCTCGTCGATGAATTCTCGTAGGTCTTCTACCCGACGTTGAACTTCTACCCGACGTCGGACCTCTGCTCGTCAGCGGACTCCTACTCGTCGTCAGACTCCTGCTCGTCGACGAATTCTCGTCGGTCTTCTACCCGACGTTGAACTTCTACCCGACGTCGGACTTCTGCTCGTCAACGGACTCCTACTCGTCGTCAGACTCCTGCTCACCGATGAATTCTCGTCGGTCTTCCACCCGATGTTGAACTTCTACCCGACGTCGGACTTCTGCTCGTCAGCAGACTCCTACTCGTCGTCGGTCTTCTACCCGACGAAGGACTTCTCCTTGTCGTCGGGCTTCTGCTCGTCAACAGACTACTACAAGTCATCGGCTTCTAGCTCGACTGTTACTTGCAACGCACACTCGAACTCTCTCCTTTGGCTCCACACTCGATCGTTGACTGCTAATGGGCTTCAACTCGATCGTCCATCGCCAGTAAACTTCCACTTAAATGGCATTCAAATCCCGTAACTCCTACGCGCGAAGAGGGGCGCTAATTCGAGCAGGGGAAGTTTCCCACTCAAAAATAACGGAAGCCTTGGCCGCCAGAGAGCCATGGGGGAAGAAAGAAAAATCCCGTAACTCCTGCGCGCGAGAAGGGGCGCTAATTCGAGTAGGGGAAGTTTCCCACTCAAAAATAGCGGAAGCCTTGGCCGCCAAAGAGCCGTGGGGGAAGAAAGAAAAATCCCGTAACTCCTGCGCGCGAGGAGGGGCGCTAATTCGAGTAGGGGAAGTTTCTCACTCAAAAATAGCGGAAGCCTCGGCCGCCAGAGAGCCGTGGGGGAAGAAAGAAAAATCCCGTAACTCTTGCGCGCGAGGAGGGGCGCTAATTCGAGTAGGGGAAGTATCTCACTCAAAAATAACGGAAGTCTCGGCCGCCAGAGAGCCGTGGGGGAAGAAAGAAAAATCTCGTAACTCCTGCGCGCGAGGAGGGGCGCTAATTCGAGCAGGGGAAGTTTCCCACTCAAAAATAGCGGAAGCCTCAGCCGCCAGAGAGCCGTGGGGGAGGAGAAGAAATCCCGTAACTCCTGCGCGCGAGGAGGGCGCTAAGAGCAGGGGAAGTGTCCCACTCAAAAATAGCGGAAGTCTCGGCCGTCAGAGAGCCGTGGGGGAATAAAGGAAAATCCCGTAACTCCTGCACGCGAGGAGGTGCGCTAATTCGAGCATGGGAAGTTTCCCACTCAAAAATAGCAGAAGCCTCAGCCGCCAAAGAGCCGTGGGGGAGGAGAAGAAATCCCGTAACTCCTGCGCGCGAGGAGGGGCGCTAATTCGAGCAGGGGAAGTTTCCCACTCAAAAATAACAGAAGCCTCAGTCGCCAGAGAGCCGGAGGGAGAGAGAGAAATCCCGTAACTCCTGCGCGCGAGGAGGGGCGCTAATTCGAGCAGGGGAACTGTCTCACTCGAAAATAACGGAAGTCTCAGCTGCCAGAGAGCCAGAGGGAGAAAGAAAGAGAATGTACAAGTTTTCTAAAGGCCTAGGGGGCCGATTTATAGGTTTTGGAGAGAATAGAGAGGAGTTACTACAATTTTCAAATTTCCCTATTTTTCTAAAAAAAAAATCGATTTTTTTTTAATTTTTTTGAAATTTTTGGACACAAAAATGACAAATTTCGTGCTTGTGGGGCCCACATTGGCGGTGCAGCCAACCGGCCGCACTGTTTAGCGCGGCTAGGTCACTGATCTGCGGCCACCGCGGCCGGATCACGGCTGGCAAGCCGTGGCACGCGCGCGCGGCCACAGCAGCCCGCGGCATGCGGGCACAACGCGCGCGCAAGTGCAGCCCACGCGCGGGCGCGTACGAGTCCGGGCGCAACCGGCGATCCGTGACAGCGGATCCTGTTCCGCGCGCGGTCAAAGACCGCGCGGTTTCTTTTGCGCTGCGCGGTTCCGCGGGAGCCACCGCCGGCGAGCGCCGCGGCCGGCGGCCGGCCTGCTGGCCGGGCGGTTCTTCCGCCTACGCGTGTCCGGGCCCGATTTTCGGCCCGGACGGTCCGATTTGGAAATTTTTGGGGTCCCCATACATGTTTTTCGACGTTCCGGACTCGATTTCGATACTTTCGGAACTCAACGGGGCCTCTACAATCAAGTTTGAGCAAATGTTCAACTTTTGGAACGCAATTTTTTGCGATTCGGCCAATGTAAAAGTTTGGAACAAGTATTTTCGGACTTCTAGAGCTTCGACGTCCGAAAATAGGGGGACAACTGATACGACATCACAAAAATTGTCTTGATCAGGCATGAATCTCGAGGCAAAAGCTAGTTGGAAACTTCAAAAATTAATTTTGGGAGCACCCGACTCTGATTTCAGTGAGCTTACAGTCAATCTAAGCTTCTCGGAAATACAAACCCAACGACACTAAGATCAACCCAATCCGAGCCCAAATGAGTCCGAATCAAGGGTTCAAAGCGCTGCTGGAAGGTTCAAACCACAATTTGAGTTACCAAACGGTCTCCGATTTTGACGAGCTTATACTCGAATCGAACGGCTCGGCGAGACGAATCCAATGAGCCCAAGATCGCTGAATTCTGATATCATTAAGGCCTTCAAATGCCCAGCAAACGGTGCATGATCAAAGGATTCGATATCGGCCATCCATTCAAACCACTCCTAATTCGTCCATGATCTCACGCCTATTTACGGGCTATGCCACTCCAGAAAAACTATAAATAGAGCCCTCATTCTACACCAAGGGACTCAAGTGAAGAGAGAGAAGAAGAAGAGGAGAAAAGGGAAAAGGAGATTCCTCACCTCCTCGACCACCGCCGGAGCTCTTCCTGCCGCCTGAAGACGCCGGAACTCTACCGGATTTTCAGGAAATGCCGGGAATTTGCACAACTTCCACGTGATGCTGAAATTCTTCTCATTTAACGATAGAGTTCCCTCGTGACGTCGAAACTCCGCCCAAGGGAGGCCGGATTTCTTCTCTGCCACCAACAAACGTCAGACTTCTACCCGACGTCGGACCTTCACTCTTCGCCAAGTCTCTACCCGATGCTAGACTTCTACCGATTATCGAAATTCGCTGGACATCTATGCGAAGATGCATTTATTTTCATTGCTGGACTTCTACCTGACGCTGTCCTACTGATCTTCGTCGTCAGACTACAGTCCTTCCGACCTCCGTCGCCAGCCGACTACGGTCCTCCTGACTTACGTCACCCGCCGACTACAGTCTTTCCGACATCCGTCGCCCGTTGACTACGGTCCTCCTGACTTATGTCGCCCGCCGACTACAGTCCTCCGTCGCCAGCTGACTACGGTCCTCCTGACCTACGTCGCCCGCTGACTGCAATCCTTCTAACAAAGTGAACATGTCAATAGTGATCCTTTGTATTTACATCATGTAATGTACTCCATAAGATGTACATCAAGCTAAGACCTTCCACCAAGGAAGGGCCTCATTTGTAATCGACTGCAATACTAGTGGATTCATTCAAACTGGGCTAGGCCTCGTGGTTTTTCCCCCTTTTACAGGAGTTTTCCACGTAAAAATATTGGTGTCTCATAAATGCTAGACCCTCTCTCCTTATCTGATTACGTGCCGGATTTTCGTACAATACTAGGACGTTAAATATGATATTTCTCTACCGCCGCGAATACTCCTGGACGCAACAAGTATAAAAGTTAAAATTTTTATGCTCGAAAACTACTTTAATAAGCAGTAAAAATATCGTCTCAAATAAAGCCAATCTTTAATATATATATATATATATATATATATATATATATATATATATATATATATATATATATATATATATATATATATATATATATATATATATATATATATATATATATATATATATATATATATCAAAAGTATGCAGATATTTTGATTACATCAGTTTATCTAACAAATATAACACGTGATAATAAGTTCTTCTCCAATTGGCTCCATAAACAAACCTGAATGACTCACAACAACAACAACAACAAGCCTTTATCCCACTACGTGGGGTCGGCTACATGAATCCTTTTTCTCCATTGTGTCCTATTAAAAGTCAAATTCTCGTTTAAATCTAATAAAGAAAGGTCATTCCTAATATTTTCTAACCAAGTCTTTTTAGGTCTACCCCTACCTTTCTTAACATAAGTCAAATCTAATACCTCTACTCTCCTAACCGGGTCATCGGAAGGCCGCCGTTTAATGTGACCAAACCATCTAAGGCGACTCTCTCTAATCTTATCTTCTACTGGAGCTACTCCAACATTTTCACGTATATGCTCATTTCGTATCCTATCTCTAAGGGTAAAGCCACTCATCCACCTGAGCATCCTCATCTCTGCCACACTTAACTTAGTATTATGCTTCTCTTTTAATGGCCAACATTCAGCACCATAAAGCATTGCAGGCCTCACTACCATCTTATAGAATTTTCACTTAAGTTTGAGGGGTACATTTCTATCACATAACAAGCCCGATGCATTCCTCCACTTCAACCATCCAACTTGAATTCTGCTAATAATATCCCCATCTATTTCACCATCACTCTAAACAATAGATCCAAGATATCTAAAACGTGTACTCTTATTAATGACTTGATCGCCCAAAGTCACAATCCCCTCACTAGGTCTATTACTACTAAAATTACACTCCATATATTCCGTTTTAGATCTACTCAAGCGAAAACCTTTAGACTCTAAGGTTGACCTCCATAATTCAAGTTTACCTTCAACTCCCTCTCTAATCTTATCAACAAGAAGAATATCATCAGCAAAAAGCATACACCAAGGTATATCCTCTTGCAAATGTCTAGTGAGAACATCCATGACTAAAGCAAAAAGATATGGGCTTAAGGCTGATCCTTGATGTAACCCAACCGAAATAGGGAAATACTTGGTCAATCCACCTTGTGTTTGAACACAAGTAATAGCTCCTGCATACATATCTTTAATGATTTGAATATAAGCATTATTGACTCCTTTCTTTTCAAGAACTCTCCATAGCACTTCTCTTGGAACTTTATCATATGCTTTTTCTAAATCAATAAATATCATATGTAGATCCTCCTTATTTTCTCTATATTTCTCCATCAAACCTCTTAATAAATGTATGGCTTCCATAGTCGACCTACCCGCCATGAAACCAAATTGATTTTGAGAAACATTAGTATCACGCCGCAACCTATGCTCCTTAACTCGCTCCCAAAGTTTTAAAGTATGACACATTAACTTAATACCTCTATAATTCGCACAATCTTGTGCATCACCTTTATTCTTAAAAATATGAATTAACACGCTCATTCTCCACTCATCTGGCATCTTTTTAGTCTTCAAAATAGTATTAAAAAGTTTAGTAAGCCATGAAATTCCTTCATCTCCTAAGCATTTCCACACCTCTATTGGAATATCATCAGGTCCAACAGTTTTTCCACCCTTCATTTTCTTTAAAGCCTCTCTAACTTCAGTTTTACTAATACGTCGATAAAAACAGAAATCTTTATTTTCATTTAGGGTGCTAAGGTCATTATAATCAATCTTATTTTCACAATCTTTATTAAAAAGTTTAGCAAAATATCTCATCCATCTTTGTTGAATATCATCTTCTAAGAAAAGTATTTTTTGATCTTCATCTTTAATACACTTCACTTGAATTAAATCCTTACTACTCCTATCTCTTTTTTTGGCTAACTTATACATATATCTTTCTCCCTCTTTAGTATCTAATCTATTATATAAATCACTAAAAGCTAATGTCTTTGCATCGCATATTGCTTTCTTAGTATCCTTACGAGCCACTTTATATATTTCCCAATTATCAGAATTTTTAAAATTAAACCAATTTTTATAACAAAGCTTCTTATTTTTAATCTTTTCTTGCACATTTGGATTCCACCACCAACTACTTTTACTATTATGAGCTTTTCCCTTTGATACTCCAAGAATATCTTTTGCAATATTCTTAATATCACTAGCCACTTTTTTCCACATAATATTAGCATCCTCATGCACAGACAAAATCTTAAGATCTAGTGTTCAACAGAATATTTGGATTCTCATGCCACTTATATTTGGATTCCACCTGAATGACTCACAAAGAACATAAATATCAACAGAATATCTGATTATTCAGAAGACTAGTGTTCAACAGTACTAGAAGATCTCATTAAACTATTTACAGAAATCACAAAGAACAAGATCTGATTATTCAGGAAATTAGTGTTCAACAGTACAGGCGATCCCATTAAATTATTTACAGAAATCAAGCTGTACAACTTATTAATTGTGGCAAGACATGAAAACAGCAGATATGAATTTTGAACTTCTACTGCAATCTATTTAATGAAGGTTTGAAGTGAGAATACCAAATGTATTCTCTCCACTGTATGTGACATAAAGAAATCCATCTTCATCTTTCTTTTCTTCATATATTTTTGACATAACAGAACCTAAAGAATTAAAAAAAAAATTATTGATGCCTTTCTGCTAAAACAAACTTCAAATTTTTGATAGAGGAAAACAAAAACCTGTTGGTGGAAGCACGTCATCGACAAATATAAAAATGGCTTTCTCTGCACTCAATTTGATTCTTTTACGAATCACATAAACAAATTGCCCTACTGTCAAGTCTGCAGGAACCAAATATCTGCATATACAATAAGCAACATTGTTTGGTTAAATTAACCTATTTCAAAGAGAAAAAAAAATAATTTGGATGGGCTTTATTGTACACTATAAATGATATCCAAGAGCCGCACAAATATCAGCATAAATCTAAGGGTAAGAAAACTCATCCTCATGCAAATTCCATGAGATATACTAACACAAATTTTTTTTTTTTTTTTTCAAATTAGTAGCTAACCACTACAATGAGAATAATTATCATAAATACATATTGGAGGCTTTAATCTATTATCCAAATTCCAATAGAATTACAAGCACATTAGCGCGGAAGTTATACTGATAGAAATGCTTTCATGCATCTCAAGAAAAAAAGAAGTATTGCTAGATTTGAATTTCTACATTCCCAAGAGAGGAAAACCTCTACTTTGTGGCATTTGATAAACTGATTAGAAACATATAGCATATAACAGATTTAAGGACATGCAAATAGAAAAAATCAGCGGTGTTCATTCATAGCTATACAAGATTATGGATAGAACAATCATGCCATATAGCAACTTTTATTTTCATAAGAAAATCAGCGTGTTCTACTTTACTATACCAGCATTTCTACGATTTTGTAAATAATTGATGTATGAATTAAAAAAAAAAAAAAAACATTGAAAGGAACCATAGCCCATTGGTTAGTAGAGAAGATTTTTAAATGCAATTTATGCTCACTATTCCCACAAAAAATAGAAATCCAAAAACACGTTAATGAGTACAACAAGGACTTACTTTTTCTTGTCAATGTTTGTTATATCACTTCTCTCAGCCTTCTCCACAATTACCTTTAAGAAATAAACATAATTCAATACAACCACCACATAATCATATAAATTACAAACCATAAACCCTTTGAAAATACAACCAAACAATGAAAGCAACAGCCTCATCAATGAGGATAAAGATAAACTAGTAGCAAAAAATCGAGTCAATCAAACCTCATAATCCAATCAACATACTGAAGTAACAGTTCACCAATGCAAAATGATGCCTATTAGCAACAAACAATAAATATAACCACTTCTAAAATAGATAATTTTTTTCCTTCCTAGTTTTCAAGATTACTCTTCAGATTATTCTGTTGATGCCAAACACAATCAGCTAATAAACATAATAATAAATCTCAAATGAATTATAATGAATGGTGATAACTTTTAATACATAGAATTAGTTCTAAAGAAACAGATTAAAAGCTTTCTTCATCTAAACAAATAGTATAACATCAAAATATGAACGGTAAAAAAAACATAAAAACCTTATCTAGGAATTAATATCAAATACTAATTTCATGAGATGTATGTTTAGGCCAAATTTTGCACTAGTTCATCAACTGGAAATAATAGTTGACAATTTGAAATAAAGTCAAACACCATTGTCAAGAAGATAGAATAGAGCTTTTAACGACAAGTTCCCAGCACAAATCAAAATTAGAATACAGAAAATTTTTGGAAAAGCAAAATAGATAAAAGGTATAATCAAATGAAGGCTAAAATTTTAATAGACAAAGAAGTCCCATCAGATATTTAGCAGAACTATAACAACAACAACAACAACATCAAGCATTTATCACACTACGTGGGGTCGGCTACATGAATCCTTTTTCTCCATTGTGTCCTATTAAAAGTCAAATTCTCGTTTAAATCTAATAAAGAAAGGTCATTCCTAATATTTTCTAACCAAGTCTTTTTAGGTCTACCCCTACCTTTCTTAACATAAGTCAAATCTAATACCTCTACTGTCCTAACCGGGTCATCGGAAGGCCGCCGTTTTATGTGACCAAACCATCTAAGGCGACTCTCTCTAATCTTATCTTCTACTGGAGCTACTCCAACCTTTTCACGTATATGCTCATTTCGTATCCTATCTCTAAGGGTAAAGCCACTCATCCACCTGAGCATCCTCATCTCTGCCACACTTAACTTAGTATTATGCTTCTCTTTTAATGGCCAACATTCGGCACCATAAAGCATTGCAGGCCTCACTATCATCTTATAGAATTTTCCCTTAAGTTTGAGGGGTACATTTCTATCACATAACAAGCCCGATGCATTCCTCCACTTCAACCATCTAACTTGAATTCTGCTGATAATATCTCCATCTATTTCACCATCACTCTGAACAATAAATCCAAGATATCTAAAACGTGTACTCTTATTAATGACTTGATCACCCAAAGTCACAATCCCCTCACTAGGTCTATTACTACTAAAATTACACTCCATATATTCCGTTTTAGATCTACTCAAACGAAAACCTTTAGACTCTAAGGTTGACCTCCATAATTCAAGTTTACCTTCAACTCCCTCTCTAGTATTATCAACAAGAAGAATATCATCAGCAAAAAGCATACACCAAGGTACATCCTCTTGCAAATGTCTAGTGAGAACATCCATGACTAAAGCTAAAAGATATGGGCTTAAGGCTGATCCTTGATGTAACCCAACCGAAATAGGGAAATACTTGGTCAATCTGTTTGAACACAAGTAATAGAAGATGAAAAAAAAATCAATACCGCAAATATATTTGAACCAGAAATCTGCCGACCAGATGAAGACAAGAAATCACCCAACAAATAGTTTAAAGCATCTTCTAAACATACATACTTGAACTATCAATATTAAGAAGAACAAAAAAAAAATCATGAGCCTGAATCTGCTAGAAAATTTCAAGATTTAAACCGCGCAAAAGAAAATCAACGACAAATCAAATAGAACATCGTTTCATCAATAAGTCAATATTTTCTAAGGTAACTTATATGAACTAATTTTCATGAATAAAAACGTCCAGAGAAGTAAACCTCACCGGAATTCTATCCGGGTACTTTTCCCTAATTCTAGCAGCCTCTGCCCGTCTCTTCTCTGTACATCACAAAGAGAAGTCATCAATCAAAAGAATGACCGTCCGATCATCCAATTAAAACAAAGGGGACAAAGACGCAAAAAGAAGACGATGCAGATTATACGAACCAAAGTCATGAACCAGCTTGAACGAACTATTCGCCATCCTTTTTGCAGTTGCCCGCTGCATAAAACATCATTATTCGATTCACATCTCAAAAAACCCGTTACAAAATCCAACGATTTTTAAACAGAAATTAAAAATACAAAATAACAAAAAAACCCCGCTTTTACTCGACATCAAACACCTGCATCTGACAAAAAGAACTGCAAGCAGATTATGGAGAAGGAACCGAGAAGATCGAATAGAAAAGAAAGGGAAAAAGAAGAAATCTTGCAGATTAAAACGTACAACGTAAGAAAGAGGGAAACCTCAACAGAAGGAAAGAGTGGAAGGAGGCGATCGATCCGGATAGCAAGATTAGGAAGGAGAAGAGAAAGACGATTCCTCAACGCTGCTTCCGGAGTAATTTTAATGAGGGCGTGCGTATATTAAAAGTGTCAAAAAAAAGTGAGCTTGAATTAAAATTATTTTAAGTAGGATAAAATATTGCAGTTGCGTTTGCGTGGTAGGATCACTCAGAACAATAAAAAAAGAAATATTTTTTTTATTATTTTTAAATAAATACCTTTAATTTCATATATTATATAACTTTTTAGTAAAATTAAATTAATAGCAATATGAGTAAATTATTAAATAAATATACCTAAAATAATAATAAATATAACAATTATTGCGGACTAGAATATGCATGACAATAGAGTTAGAAAATTTTTCGTATCAACGTTGTACGGATATCCAACACAAACAAGAAAGAAATAAAAACACCATGATTTTTACCTCGAAAACTCTGGAAAGGAAAAAAAATCATGGGGTCACGCTCAGTTGAAATAATACAACTAGTGTTTGCTTGAGATACAAGAGGCTGACTCGTCCTTGAAATTTAGGACGATCAGATTACAATGATTCACTTTCGGATTGAAATCCAGTTACAAACAATAATTTGATATTCGATGATGTTGGGTATTCGGGTTGAATCCCAAAGTAACTTGGAGATCGGGCAGAATTCCTACTCACTTAGGCGGAGTTTCGGCGTCGGGCGGAACTCCAGTGTTGCTTAGACAAAATTTCAATGTCCCATGGAAGTCGGGCAGAATTTCGACGTCACTTGAAAGTTTGGCAGAATTTCGACATCACTTGTAAGTCGGGCAAAATTCCGAGCGGTGGTCGAGGAGTTTCTTCCCTTCTATCCTTCTTATCTTCTCTTCTCCTTCTTCTCTTCTTCTTCTTCTTGCTTGGGTCCCCTCTCATGAGGAAAGAGGGGTTATTTATAATTTTTAGAGGATTGCATGACCTGTAAATAGGAGGAGGATCAAGGTAAAAGATGGAGTGGTTCGGATGGACGGTCAATATTGAATCCATTAATCGTGGACCATTTGTCAGACATTTGAAGATCTTAACAATATCATAATTCGGCGATCTTGGGCACGTTGGATACGTCTTGTCGAGCCGCTCAATTCGACTATAAGCATATCATGTTTTAAAACTGTTTGGTAATCCAAATTGTGGTTTGAATCTTCCAACGGCGCTTCGGGTCTTCGATTCAGACTTATTTGGGCTCAGATCGAGTTGAATTTGGTGTCGTTGGATTCATATTTCCGAGATGCTCAGTTAGAATGTAAGTTTGCTGAAATCGAAGTTCAAGTGATCCTGGATTTAATTTTTGAAATTTCCGACTTGATTTTGCCTCGAGATTCGTGCTGATCAAAATATTTTTTTGATGATATATAAACTATATTATTAGATATTTATAAGTATTAAGAATATCTAATCATTTAATTATAATATCTTTAAAAATAACTAAATCTATTTAATAATTTAAATTATATCCTTTAATTCTATTAAGTGATAGTATATATCAAAATATTTTATAAAATTTTTTTAAATATATTTATATACACTAACTTATTATAAGAAAAATGCTTTGTTTTATAATTTTTTTTTTATTTTTTTTATCCATAATATTTAATATTATTATTGTATTACTCGAATGGATTAATGTGAATAAAGGTCTCAATTTTATTAGTTAGTATTAATCTAAAAAATTATTTTCATACTTTCAAAAAGCAAGCTAAAATTTGTCATAGCATAAGAAGGATTTAGGCTTAATAATAGTTTTTAAAATTTTGTATTAATTATTTCTTTTTTCTTAATTACAATATGCTTTTTTTAAAATTTTAGGCAAATTTTTTTATAAGAAAATGTATAAATAATTATTGCTAGTCATATTTATTTTTTAAATTTAGTTTTAGATATAATTTCTAGAAATAGTTTTTAATTAATATTTTTATTAAAAATAAGATTACAATTTTTATACGAATATTTTTAACTACAGCAATAAACACGTAATCCTTATAAAAATGCAATCATGGATTAAAAGAAAAAATGTAAAAATAAAAGAAATTTATCTATTTTTTTAAATTTGATTAATAATGCGATCGTTAATCATAATATTATAAAATATGTAACAAACTATAAACTTTTCTACTTCGTCTAACTGTAATAAATTTAAACATTTTTTTAGAAATAAAGAAAACATTTATAAGAGATCTTTATTATTATTCTTATTATATCTAAAAGAAAATTTTTCTTATTTACTTAGAATATGTTTAAATTTTTTATAATTAGACTAATTATGGTCCACACCTAATAATCATAAATTTCATTTGAAAATATTATATTATCATTTAGGGATGATAATATTTGACACGGCCCGAAAAATCGACCCCAACCCGACCCAAAATTTTCGGGTAATGGTAAACCCATTTCACAAAAGGGTCGGCTTTGGGTTCCAAAATTCGACCTGCAAGCCCTAACCAGCAGTGGCCTTGAGTTTTTTTTTCCTCTTCTTCAACGATCCCCACTCAACGATTCTCGATAGCTTCAATGACGTTCCTTCGAGGCTTCAACCATTCGACGACTTCTTCACCTCCTTTGATGACGTTCCTTCCTATGGGCTCAGAAGTCACGACAACTTGTCGTTCTTCAGTCGAATCGGAAGTCACGACAGCTTGTTGCTCCTTCCTGTCGCCCCGGAAGTCACAACAGCTCGACGTTCTTTGCCTCCTTCGACGACGATCTTTCCTGTTATTTCATGTTGGGCCAAGTCAACTTGAAAACCCGACAGGCCGAGTTCGAGTTGTGTCAACTAGTGGCGGGTCAATGTCGGGTTCAAACTTAACCCGACCCGCAACTCAATTTTTACACCCCTATTATCGTTGAGCTACATGCTGCTTAGTGTAAATTATAATCTTGATATATTATAGAAAAAATTCAAAATTAAATTCAAGACTATCAGAATTCTAATTTTAGAAAATTTATAGTCGAACTGAATGTCTCAACAAGATGAACCAAAAAGTGCTCTAATCCAAGTTTGAATGAGCCCAGATCAAGTACTTGAAGCATAATAGAAAATTCATACCACTAATTAGATGACCAAATGTTATCCAAATCTTGAATGCATATAGTCGCTTAGAGCATCTCGACAAGATGGATCCACAAACCCAGTATCTCTTAATTCTGACATCATTACGACACTTAAATATTGAATGAACGGTCTATGATCGATGGAATCAATAAGAGTATACAATAGAGAGTTTGAAATTTTAACTATATTTAGGATGCATGCCCTCTCTAAAATCTAAAAATAGCCGCTCTTTATATGGAAGAGGGACATAGAGTTTAAGATTGGACTTCATATTCAAGAGAGCTTAGAGGCTCTGAAAATCTTCGTGCTCTACTCAAGCATCATTGTCGAGTCATCCTCCAGCTACCACTACCAGACCATCGTCAAAACACCACTATTGGATTATTGCTAGACTGTAATCATCAAAGCATTATTTGATAACCAATATCAGAACAAAACCATCAACATTGTATTACTGCTTAATTACCGCCCTCAAGCCCGCCATAGATTGTGGTCGATGAAACACCACCCAACTGTCACTATTGGCACTCAACCGTCATTGTTGGAACACATCCCAGCCACTTCCATCAGAACATCGCCCTACCATTGTATTTAGAATACTGCATGATCGCCTCCATGTGAACACTACCTGATTGTCGTTGTCACAATAATGTGACCAAACTACAATACTCCAAACAATGTTGCCTGACTATGGTCCTCTGCTCACAATCATCCAATTATAGTCTTCTAGCCACCATCACCTAACTATGGTCATTCAAAGAAGAGAACTAAGAAAATTGTATCATTGTGTCCAATTAAAACTTGTAATAAGAGCCAACATTTTTTTTTTAATTTTTGAGTCTTTGTGTATTTAGGTGTATGTTGGCAAAACAACCGAGCACATACTCATGAAATGAAAATTGAACACTTGGTTTTTCTGTTAAATTGTAATGCACAATCCATTACTCTAGAAATTAAATCAAGTATTTAATAAAATTAATAAAATTAAAATTCAACATAATTAATCATATTGTACAACATTGATAGTAAGGACGATCAATTATCTTGATAAATATCAACTCTTGAATTTGAGTTTTCAAATTTAGATAAATTTAAATTTTAAAATTTGACCTATCGTATTATATAAACATATTTATAATATATGATTATTAATGAATGTTGCTTAATTTAGATCAATAATCAAGAAATCAAATCAGGATCAAATCATGATTAGAATTCTAATGTATGATCTAAATCGTCCATTTTAATATAATAGAATATTTGGCAGAGAAACCATGGATCATCCAGGATTATCCTTGATTAGATTTAATTGATCATGGTGTACGATTCATCTCATACAATCTAATTTAGCGTAGCTAAAAAAAGTGTATCAAACTAACCAGACAATATAATCCATACTTTATACTATAAGATCATACAATTAAAATTAAAAATTAGGGTTTCCTTTAAATAGCCCATTCTGACTCTTTACATAGCAAGTGTTTGTGAGGCAAGTGAGTAACCAGAGCCATTTTTCCCTAAGAGAGAATTCTTTGGAGAGGAAGAGATGTTTCTCCTTGCTTGAAAGAGTTATCTAATCCACTTGGGAAAGAGAAGGTGAGTTTGAGAGGTTATTTTCTAGGGAGTCAAGGGTTGTATGAGGGAGTTAACATGGTTGTCATCATCAGCTTGCACCTTGGTTCTCTAGGTTATGGTTTTTGTGAGCTCTTGGGAAGAAGTCTTGGGTGTAAGACTTGTAACTAGCCAAGGAGGCTAGGGAAGCAACATCCCTACTGTTGCGAGGAGCAAAAGGAGGGATTTGCATTGATGCCATTATGAGGAACAAAAGGAGGGAGTCTAAGCTTTTTGGGAGTAAGAGCTTGGAAATTCATTCTCAACCTGCAAATAGAAAAGAGCTTCTCTACCTTACTAATGCAAAAGGAGTGTTTACTAATGAAATTCCCAATGAGAATGATCTTTTGAGAGTAGACATATGTCAATCCCTAAAATCTAAATCAGAAGAATCGTGCATCTCTCTATTATTTCAATTAACTATTAGAGCTTATAAATTACATTCAAAAAATATAAATAGAAAAAAGATATAAATATATTTCTATAATCAAAATTTACATCCTGACCAAAAGTCTAAAATGACATATACAATATCCATAATAGACAACTAGCAACATTACATTACTACAAATACATTATGACTTTAAAAGAATAAAAGAAAGATTGGCAAATGCTAAGAGAAATTTCAACCTGCATGCCAAAATAACCTCAATCTATAAATTCCTCACCTTTTCCTAAAAACATGTAAAAATCATATAATTAGCACATAACTCAACAAGTAACTAATATTTATAACTGAAGTCAATGCATCAAATAGAAACAATAAACATATAAATGTAGGAACATGTAACAATCAATACATCATATAAATCATATACATACTTATCATATCATATCAATCATATCCTCATTACATATTACATTTTCATACCAATGCCTTTTTATCATAGCTACATATCAACCATGTGATCAATTAATTCTGTCATCAGTCAATGAATCATTATATATGATATCTCATGTGTCATCAATCTTTTCAGTTGTCAGGCATCTCAGTTATGAATCCTCGATTACATCCATTATCAATCTATCTATCTTATTTTTCATCAATCATATCTATCTTGTGTCATTTAAATAATATACCATATCTTTCATTGGTCACATATATCATCTATAATATATGTTATCAGTCATATTTATCATCTGTCATATTTATCATCTATCAAATCTATTATCTGTAATATTGTTCATCATTCTTATCATATCAATCATTAGTCTTATTAATTTTTAAATCATCTCAGTAATCATATATTAGTCATCAATCTACTCAAACATATTAGTACCAATATATCCATCTTATATAGCACATCAAATCATTAACTTTGTTTGCACATACACACATTCCATATTATGTATATAATAATAACATGTATCTTATACACGACATATATAATTATCAAAGCATGAAGGTATATCCTGTATACTCATTAGCATGCATGTAATATGTCAAATGAATAATAACCATATATATGTCATATATCTTATATCCATATACAGTACCTTATCATATGATCATTTTGCACTTAATATTTTTCTACTCATTTTATATAAAATAACATATATGCAAAATTGACCAGAAAAATTTTCATATAAACCAAGTCAAAATATTTATAATAATGATATTTATCGCATATCAAAAGTTACATGGTGAAAGTTCTTGAGAAATCACATGATTAAATAATAACCATATGTATGTCATATATCTTATATCCAAGGAGAGATCACGTTTTTTTATTACTTTCAGGAGGGAGAAATATATCAAAGTTAAAATTATTGAAAATAGAAGTATAATAGGGGTCACTTATAATTATCAAAATACTTTTTTTAATAAGAGTGACGAACAAAAAAGATCTAGTGAGCTTTCTCTTTCTTCTCTCTATCATCTCTATTTCCCTTGCAAGCAATGGAATTAGGGGGTATGGGGTTAGTGGTGAGGTATATTTCTATTTAATATATTAAAAACCTAATTCAATGCCAAAACCATGGCACCCAACTTTATAGTGCTTCATGTTGATCCTAGAATTACTATAAGATAGAGCCTTCAATGTCATGATGGCATTTCTTAACATCCCAGCTTTGCTGCATCGTTACGCTTGCCAACCCAATGTAGCTATGCTGCTTACTGGATCGCATATTTCAAATAATCTAATTTTAAAAATTTTAGGATGTTATAATCTACCAACCTTAAAAAAATGTCATCATTGACATCTCTACTACATAATAAAATTGATTATTGGTCACATCAATCATTAATCAAATTACATATTCATTCACTAATAGGTATTAGTGTGAGTTAAGTAGACAATCATATGATACATTGTATTTAAATAACATAATAAAATTACATAACAACATTCAATAAAAAATCATGCCAGTAAAACTATCAAACACTTAATCATGTGATCTCTCTTGTAGGAGTTGAGGTTTAGTACAACTACCACTCACTGTTGCTAGGCTAGTCTGAACAAAGCTTGGTCAATATCTAGGTAATGAGAAATGCATCATCTTATGCCCATGACTTTAATACTTGAAGTTCTGTCACTCTAAATATTGTCCTACATGCCTTCTTCTATACTAGACAAATTATAGTGGGCTTTTAGTATGTGCTTTCATTTCTTTTTCTGACTGCATTCACCTAATTTCTTAATTGGTGGAGTTTTCCATTCAGAAGTTCCTTGCTTAGACTACTAAGTAAATCTTTTATTAATCATATGTGCAATCATATAAACAAATTTTAATATATCCTTCGGTGTAATTGAAGCTACTCTTGAATCTTGTTCAATCAGAATATCTTTTTCGTTTGGATTCATCTTCTTGTGCCTAATTAGCTCAACAAATCTTTTAATAAAATGCATATGTAGTGCATATTCAATTATATATGTTAATTATATATTACATACATATACTTGTATGCATTTTCATGAATGCAAGAATGAAACTCAATACTCTTATACACTACCCCATATATAATCATTATAATAGCTATGGGTATAGTTCAATTCTTCCAACAACCATTACTCTGATACCACATTTTTTATACTCCAGAATCTAAATCAGAAGAATTGCACATATCCTTATCATTTTAATTAAAAACCAAATCTTACAACTAGCATTTAGGTAATATAAATAGTGGAAAATATAAATACATTTTATAGTCAAAATTTATACCCGCACTAAGACTTTGTTTGGGATGGCTTTTTTATTGTTTCTTAAAACAGAATTTTAGTGCAAAAATTGAACTTTTTGTACTAAACTTTATTTTAAGAAGCAATAAAAAAGTCTTCCCAAACAAAGCCTAAGAGTCCAAAATGACATACAATAGTTATGATATGCAACTAACAATAGTACATCACTATAAATACATCATGACTATAAAAGAACAAATGAAAGACTAATAGATGTAGAAGGATACTCCAACCCACAACCTAGAACAATTTTAATTTATATAATATTTACCCTTGTTTGAAAATATGTAAAAGCCACAAAATGAGCACATAACCAGTCAAGTAACTAATATCTATAATAGAAGTTAATGCATCAAATAGAATTTGTAACACATATAACTCTAGAAACATGTAGTAGTAAATATATCATGCAATTAATATATAGTCTTATCACATTATATCAATCACATCCTCATTACATATCAAATATTCATATTAGTACCCTTTTAGCCTAACTTCATGTCAATCATACGATCAATCAGTTTTATCATCAATCAATTCATCACTATATATCTTATCTCACTTGTCACCAATTTTCTTGGTTGTCAGGCTTACTAGTTATCAATCATCGATTACATTTGTCATCGATCTATCTATCTTGTTTTTTCATTAGTCATATTTATCATCTATCATATATGCCATCATCAATATCTATCATCTATCATATCTAACATCTATCATATATGTCATTGGTCATATATGTCATATGTCATATTTATCATCTTCATATCTATCGTTGGTCATATTAATCATCAGTCTTATCATATCAGTCATCAATCTTATCTATTATCAGTAATTTCATCAGTCATACATTACTCATCAGTTTTCTCAATCATATCAGTACCAATTCTATCCATCTCATATAGCATATCAAATGATTCATTTTACTTGCACATACACACATTCCATATTATGTATATAAAAATAATTGGCATTATGTGTAATTATTAGTATGCATGTATTATGCCAAAATATATGTTATGGTAAATGAATAATAACCATGTATGTGTCATGTATCTCATACTCATATTTAGTACCTTAGCACTTGATCATTTTGAACTTAAAATTTTCCTACTCAATTTAGATAAAATAACATACATACAAAACTGATCGGCAAAACTTTCATGTAAATCAAATAAAATATTCAGAATAAAGATATCTATCACATATAAAAATTTACACGAAGAAAGTTCACAGGAATGAGAGATCATATTTTTAACTCTTTTAGGGGAAGACTATACCAAACTCAAAATCATTAAAAATAGAAGTAGAGTATAGATCACTTATAATGATCAGAATACTTTTTGTAACATGAGCGACATATAAAGAAGTCTTGGAGAGCTTTCTCTCTCTTCTTTCTTCCTTCTCCTCTCCTTCTCCTTTCTTTTCTTCCCCAACAAGCAATGGAATAAGGGTGGAATAGGGTACTGATGAGGGATACTTATATTAAAAACCTGATTCATGGGGCCAAACTTCCTAGTGTCACTATGTTACATGTCAATCCTAGAGTTATTATAGGATAAAGCCTTCAACATTATGATGGCATTTACTGGCACCACAGTGCTGCCTGCTATATCTAAATTTTGGATATTTCAAATAATCTCTTTTTAAGAATTTTGGATTATTACAATGTAGGTCACATTGATCAAACATCTATAAAAATCTCAATTTGCATTTGTTTTTCTTTTTTACTCTTTATTTCTTTTAAAATTTATATATGAGAATTGTGGTTTTCAACTATTATGATTGCATTCAAGAAATATTCTTGAAACAAATCTTTCATTAGTTTTTATTAATCAAAATATTTATTTTGAATTACTTTTAAATTAATTTTAAAAAATTGCTATAAAAAAATTTATTTTTGGTACTTTCCACTCTAAAATAATAATATTATTTTCAAATCACTTTCCGCTACATGTTGTTTTGTTCTTTAATTAATTTTTTTTAACTATCAATTCAACCTCTACCCCCTCCTGTTGATTGTACCATAACATTTTCACGATTGACAATTATCCTCCAACCTCCATCACCTAACTATGGTCATCCAACCACATTCATCCAATTGTAGTCCTTTGACCACCATTAGCCGACTACGATCCTTCAACCTCCATCACTCAACTATGGTCCTCCGACCACTATTAGCAGACTACAACCCTTAAATATCTGTTACATGAATATGGTTCTCCACACATAATCCTCAGACTACATTCATCTGGCCATCATCATTTGAATACTGTCATTTGATAATTGTTTCCTCACTGCAGTCCTACCAAATTTACCCAATTATGGTCCTCTAAATAGTGTTTCATGGCTACAATCCTTGGACCTCTGACCATTGTCACCCAATTACGATACTCTGACCACAATCGCATGAACAATTATTGAACTACCATCGCTCAACTATCGTCCTCTGCTCACTATCGCCTAATTATGATCATTTGTCCTCCATCGTTCAATTACAATTCTTCAATCATGTCATCTAACTATGATCTTCCATCCCTCAACTTTAGCCATCAACCACTATCACACAACTATGATCCTCTGAGCTCTATTATTCAAATATCATCCTCTAACCACCATCTCTCGACTACATACCTCTAATCAAAGGGTGGGTTTAATGGTGATAGTTTGATATCGATGGTTGAATGATGGTGGTCAAAGGTTAACAATCGAATAGTGGTTATACGGTAAAGGGTCAACAATGTCATTTAGACGATTGTGGTCAAATAATGACAGGGTGGTATAAAGGTGTGGATTACATATTGATGGTCCAATGACAATGGTCGACAATGTTGGTTGGACAAAGGTTGTCAAATGTTAATAGTGGAATGGTGGTCAAAACACAAAGGTTTGATAGTGGGATTCAGATGATGGTGCTTAAATTACGGCTGTGTGTATAACGATACTAATTAAATATTAATGGTTTGATAGAAATTGTTGTCAATGATGGTCTAATATTAAAGATCTTGACCTCCACCCTCAAGACAACCACAAGATTTGGATGATACAACACCACCCAATCGTCACCATTGGAACATAGCTTGATCTTCACCATTAAAACATATTCATACCACCAATATTAGAACACATCTTGATCTTTTTCCATGTGAACACTACCTAACCCTAATCATTACAAGGGTGTCGTGTACTAGCCTAATTTCTAATTTTTAGGATTAGATGTGTGGGTGCTACAACACCGGGATTTGCGACACCCCAGCTTTAAGCTCCCAAAAAATAGTGGATTCGAGTTTGTTCTATGGCATCGGGCAGCACCATTGTGGTGTGAAGTGTCATGTGGAGAGAATTTTAAAATTTTTCTAGGAGTATAGCGATGCTAAAGGGTTGAGCATCGTGGCACTAGGTTAAATTAGTGGTTTTTAAATATTAAAATATCTAAATCCATTTCATTAACTCAATACCCCAATTATCCCTCCATCATTTTACTAAAGAGGAGATAGAAAGTTCAACCCGTCATTTTCATCAGTTGTTGTAGTTTAAAAAGTGTTCTAATCATGTAGATAACCTGAATCATATTCTTATTTTATTTATTTTAATTTTTTAAATTTTATCTCTCTTAAACTTGATTAAAATGTAGCTTCTCTCATTTTAGAAATTTTCTACCGTATAACTTTCAATATGTAATAGATATCTTCATTCTGAGCATTTTGAATGATTAATATCAAAATTTTACTTGATGATTTTGCTTATATGTCATTTTAAATGAAAAAAGTTATATAATATTAATTATAAAATGATTTGGAATCAATGTACTACATTTTGATATGAAATATGTTATATACCGATATTTATTATTTATTTAGCAAATTTTGCATTTTTGATATACTACATGCCTACTAATAAGTATATTAGGAATTCTATTTGATTGTATGTGATGTTGGCCAATATAGTTTATATGATATAAAATGTGTGTAAAATTAAGAAAGGCTAACTAGAAATGTTTGACTGATTCAAGTTGGCTAAAAACATGTTACCATATACAATAAGGAGGACCGACCTTTAAATAAAATTTATAATGTGATTCTAAGTAATATGAAAATGGAGATATAAGAAAAGTGATTGAGAATGATATGCTAACAGGCGAAAAGTGATGACTTCCTACATGCAAGCCACCTGATAGCTTGTGATATATAATATGAGATTAATTCCTGAAAATAAGATTGATATAATTGAGAATGGTTCCTAGGGATTGCTTATGATACAGGAAAAAAGCCACATATAGCTGGATATCCAATTTTTCAATTATTTTTTGTATATTTAGTTTATTCATTTGTGGTTAGGAGTTTAGAATGATAAACTAATATATTTATTAACCTCCTAACTATTGTATATAAATTTTGGAAAAGGAATGAAATTAAATATGTATTTTGATGAATATGATTTATAGTTGTTTCCTCTTGACTAATTTATATTACTGGATTATTAAAAACTCTGGTCGACTAATTATGAGATAGAATAAATAATTCTTCTAAATTTTGATTTTTGGGCATTACATGTCGCCCGACTATGATCCTGCACTCATGATCGCCTGATTACAATCTTCCGACCACTATCGCTTGACTATTATCCTTTATCAATCATCATCTTACTATGGTCCTCAAATTACCATCTCTTGACCTCTATTAGCTAATTATAATCCTTCGATCATTATCACCCAATTGTGATCCTTTGACCACTATTACTCCGACTATGATACTTCAACCTCCATCACTCATTATGGTCCTCCAACTAATACTTCGACAAGTGTTACACGACTATGGTCCCCCACTCTAATCGCCAAACTATAGTCATCTGACTACAATTACTCAAATATGATCCTTAGGTAACTGTCACTCAACTATAATCTTCTGACCAATTTTGCTCAACTATGATCATGTCTGACCATTGTTGCCCGGCTATGATCTTTGGACAATCATCACATGACCAATCCTCTAACTACCATCACCTGATAATAGTAATTTGGCCTCCGTCGCCTGACTACCATCCTTTGTCTTCCATTATCCGACTACAATACCTCAACAATGTCATTTGACTATGATTCTCTATCACTCACCTCTATTGCCCGACCACCATCACTCAGCTTCAGACCTTGAATCAGAGTGGGTTTGATGGTGATAATTTGACATCGATGATTGGATGATGATGGTTAAACATCAATAATCGAATGTTGGTCAAAAGGCAATGGTTCAATGGTGGCATTCAAACAATGGTGGTCAAATTGAGGCAAGGTGGTCTAATAGTGCTAATTAAATGCTGATGGTCCGGTCGCAGTTATCTAGGGTGACTACCTAATGTTAGAGCTCTTTCCAATTCCCCCCCCCCCCCCCCCACATAATTTCATGTGGATGATAAGGGTCTATTTAAAACTGTTAAGAGTAGCATTCTTTATAAATATACAAAAAAACCAAAATACTCCATGAACTGACCCATGTTGATCACCTTAATCATATATCATATTTTAAATATCTAAGTTTCTTTAATAATGTGAGAATTAAATGATTTTAGTTTTATTGAATTTATCTTAAAAAGACACTTAATTTGACTATAAGCATATAAGATTATGAATATTATTTGATCATCAAATTAATGTTCCAAAGTTTTTAATTATCCTCTAAGTTTGAGTCAAATAAAATCACATTGGTGTTTATCAATTATTCTCATCTAAGACATTAAAGTTTCACTAAGGCTTCATTTGGGATAACTTTTTACAGTCTTCTAAGCAGCTTGCTACTACATAAATTTCTAATTAAAAAAAAAGTATACTAAAAAACTACGTTAAACAATAGCAAAAAAACTATCCCAAACGAAGCCTAAGTTAGCTAAAATCAAAGCATTAATGATTTTAAATTTAATTTAATAAAATTTTAATTTAAATATTGCCTCAAAATTTGTGCTGCATTGAATATATTTTTTGATGATATATCAAGACTCTAAAAAGGATCGTCTACCAACATTCTATATCAAGCCTCTTAAGAGATTTGAAATTGATTCATTCATTAAATAAACATATCTTGAATAATTAATTTGAATTAATTTTCTTAATGAGGAGCACAGACAACCCCTTTTTTCTTCCCATTGACTCAGTATATATATAATATTATTATTTTAAAAAAATTGATTTTATTAATTATTAATAAGCACAATAATGCTATCATGTTTGGATGTAACTTTTCAAATCAGTGTTTAACGGAATGCTGCTCACCTGGATTTGTTGATTGAGAATTTTGACTATCAACTAAAAGGATTTGGATTTAAAGCCTACAGTATTGATACGACATCGCAAAATTAGCTTGATCGGGCACGAATCTCGAGGCAAAAGCTAGTTGGAAACTTCAAAAATTAATTTTGGGAGCACCCGAACTCCGATTTCAGCGAGCTTATAGTCAAACTGAGCGTCTCAAAAATACGAACCCAACGACACCAAGATCAACCCAATCCGAGCCCAAATGAGTCCGAATCAAGGGCTCAAAGCGCCGTTGGAAGGTTCAAACCGCAATTTGAGTTACCAAACGGTCTCCGATTTTGACAAGCTTATACCCGAATCGAACGGATCGACGAGACGACTCCAACGAGCCCAAGATCGCTGAATTCTGACATCATTAAGGCCTTCAAATGCCCAACAAACGGTGTATGATCAAAGGATTCGATATCAGCCGTCCATTCAAAACACTCCCAATTCGCCCATGATCTCACGCCTATTTACGGGCTATGCCACTCCAGAAAAACTATAAATAGAGCCCTCATTCTACACCAAGGGGTCTCAAGTGAAGAGAGAGAAGAAGAAGAGAAGGAGAAGGAGAAAGGGGAAAAGGAGATTCCTCACCTCCTCGACCACCGCCGCCGGAGCTCTTCCTGCCGCCTGAAGACGCCGGAACTCTGCCGGATTTTCAGGAAATGCCAGGAATTCGCAGAATTTTGTAAACTTCATGGAAGAAACAAATTGTTCTTTGATTATCCCAACTTGTGGGACGAAATCCACCATTTGTAATCTACAAAATCACGAGTGGAACTTTGCGACTGGGCAAGGCCCTGTGGTTTTTCCCCTTTTTGGGTTTTCCACGTAAAAACTCTTGGTGTTCATTTTCTCTTTTCTGTTTGTGTGCGGAATACTCGTGCAACGCTAGGACGCGAATTTACAAACTCTACCTCCGCGTATATTCTCGCACGCAACAGTTTGGCAACGTCTGTGAGAACCTTCTATCCCACAAACTTCAAGTGTCGCTATGATGGTTAACAGACGTAGCAGTCGCATCGTTGAAGCTTCTCGCTCCAACTCCCACCAATCCAAAAATCAGTCTGCAAATCACAGACGCCCGACATCAGCATCTTTTCATCCTGGGGGGCAGAATGCTGCCGGAGAAGGGATCTCGGGACCTTCTTTAGAAGAAAGAATCCGGAAGATGGAAGAATCTCATAACAAGATCCTTCAACTCCTACGAGATGATCAACAGCCGACATTGGAGGAGGTCCTTCGCCCTCGGGATCCACCAAGGGTTGAATATATTCAATTCGAGTATCGTCAAGAAGAAATTCATCTTTCTCTACCTAGGAGACATCCTCAATTACAACAGGAAGATGAACTTGCCGATACAGCGAGTTCAACACATCCTTCCCCCTCGACTCGGCAGCCTCGCATTTTTTCAGAACTCCCAGAAGGCTCTCCCCAACCACACATTGCTGGACTCCCTCACAATGTCCTGCGTCGCGAACTGCAAAAATTGGTACGGGAAGAGTTCCCCCGAGGAGATGTGAGGCATGCTCTCCGACAGAAGAATTTCCAGTAGTTATCACCTCTAACTGAAGCCATTCTTCAGCACCCCATTCCGGTCAGATTCAAAGTGCAAAACTTTGAGTTCTACGATGGGATGACCGACCCGTATGAGCATATTGACTACTACAGAACCATCATGCATATTCAACGAGCATCAGACGCGCTTCTCTGTCAGGTCTTTCCCGCCACCCTTAAAGGACAGGCCCGAACGTGGTTCTACTCGCTTTCACCTGGAACAATCCCCTCTTTTGTCAAATTGGCCAAAGTATTCGTCGAACAATTTGTGGCCAATCGAAGAATTGCTATGGATTCTTCCCACCTCTCCGGGATCCGCCAAAATGAGGGAGAATCGTTGAAGGAGTATTTTCAGCGATTTTCTGCTAAAGCACGATAGATTCCAGGAGTAGACCCTAAATTACTCAGAGGGATCTTTCTTGGAGGTCTTCGTCCTGGCCCCTTCTATTCGGCTCTTATGCGAGACACCGTCCATTCATATGCTGACTTGATCCACCGCGTGGAGGCACAAATCTCTGTAGATGAAGTTATAAATGCTCACAAGAAGCAGTTTGAGCAAATCAGCGGGAAGCACAAAGGTGCACCTGAGATGAATAATTCTTTCTCACAGCAGAGAAAGCATGGGAATAATAATCTACCTCATAGGTCTTCGTCAGCACGATGGGAACCTCGACAGGAGGAGTACACCTCACTCAATACATCCCAAGCAAATGTATTAATGGCCATCCGGGATCAGGAGAACGTGAAATGGCCACACCCTTTGAAGCCCAACATCGGAAACCATGAGCAATATTGCCACTTTCATCGTAGCCGTGGGCACACTATTGAAGCATGTTGGCAACTCAAGGAAGAAGTTGAGAGACTAATCCGGCAAGGATATCTCCAACAATTCATCAAGAATGCGCCAACCCGAGAGGAAGCTCTTCCCGCTGGGGGGCAAAGTCAACAACAAAGACAACCATTGAATAATATTCAAATGGTTGGAGAGATTGAATGATCACACACTTCGTGTATTTGTATTAGCAATATTACTTGTCTTGTTGTCGCTCTTATATTGAGTAGAGTGTTACTTTGATATCTCTAATGTCTTCTTCCAAGTTTAATGTTGTGGTATTGTCACCATACGTAGATCTCGTGTGTTGAGTGCTTTGTAATTTGTAAGGCGTACTAGTGAACTATTGTACTATCTTACGTAATACAGTAATAGAATATTCATATTATTGTGATATGATTTTTTCTCTTATGAAAGATAAGAAAAAACTCCTCAAACTCTTTCTCCATGATTCGAGAAATACACAATTCATATTGTATCTCAATCACCGGATGATCAATCCCAGGGGGATTTGATCCGACCTCATCCACACAGGTTAACGTCATCGAGCAGGGCTCCGACATACAACCTCGGATAGGTCTTACATCCTTGGTGGATTCTCTCGATCTCTTCCACACAGGTTAATGTCATCGAACAAATATTCTGACATACAACCTCGGATAGGTCTTACATCCTTGGTGGATTCTCTCGACCTCTTCCACACAGGTTAATGTCATCGAACAAATGCTCTTACATACAACCTCGGATATGTCTTACATCCTTGGAGGATTCTCCTGACCTCATCCACACAGGTTAACGTCGTCGAGCAGGGCTCCGACATACAACCTTGGATAGGTCTTACATCATTGGTGGATTCTCTCGATCTCTTCCATACAGGTTAATCTCATTGAACAAATGTTCTAACATACAACCTCGGATAGGACTTCTACTTGTCGTCGGACTTCTACTCGTCGACGAATCTTCGTCGGTCTTCTACCCGACGTCAGACTTTTCCCTGTCGTCAGACTTCTGCTCGTTAGAAGACTCCTACGCATTGTCGGACTTCTGCTCATCAGCGGACTTCTACTCGTCGTCGGACTTCTGCTCGTCGATGAACTTTCATCGGTCTTCTGCCCAAGGCCGTACTTCTACCCGGTGTCGGACTTCTCCTTGTCGTCAGACTTCTCCTCATCGGCGGACTACTACTCGTCATCAGCTTCTCGCTCGATTGCTACTTGCAATGCACCCTCGAACTCTCTCCTATGGCTCCACACTCGATCGTGGACTGCTAATGGGCTTCAACTCGATCGTCCATCGCCAGCAAACTTCCGCTCAAATGGCATTCAAATCCTGTAACTCCTGCTCAAGAGGAGGGGCTCTAATTCAAGCAAGGGAAATTTCCCGCTCGCAAATAGTGGAAGCCTCAGCCGCCATAGAGCCATGGGGGAGGAGAAGAAATTCCGTAACTCCTGCGCGCGAGGAGGGGCGCTAATTCGAGCAGGGAAAATTTCCCGCTCGCAAATAGCGGGAGCCTCAGCCGCTAGAGAGCCGTGGGGGAGGAGAAGAAATCCCGTAACTCCTGCGCGCGAGGAGGGGCGCTAATTCGAGCAGGAAAAATTTTCCGCTCGCAAATAGCGGAAGCCTCAGCCTCCAGAGAGCCGTGGGGGAGGAGAAGAAATCTCGTAACTCCTGCGCGCGAGGAGGGGCGCTAATTCGAGTAGGAAAAATTTCCCGCTCGCAAATAGCGGAAGCCTCAGCCGCCAGGGAGCCAAATAGAGAAAGAAAGAGAAGTTGCAAGTTTCTTAAAGGCCTAAGGGGCCTATTTATAGGTTTTGGAGAGAATAGGGGGGAGTTATTACCATTTTTGGAATACCCAATTTTTCTAAATTTTTTTCGAATTTTTTGGAATTTTTTGGGATTGTTTCGAAATTTTTTGGACTTAAAAATAGCAAAAACACTATTTTTAGCAATATGTGGGGCCCACAAAGGCGGTGGGCCGAACTGCCTTAACCCTCCGAAACGACGCAGCACACCGATCCGCGGATGATTGAAGCGGATCGCCAGCACAGCACACGCGCGACAGCCGCGCAGCAGCGCCGGCAGGGGCACAACGGCGCGCAGCAGCGGCGGGTGCGGGAGCCTGCCCGCGGCAACACCGCGTGGGTGCCAGTGCGCCCAGGTTCGGGTGCGGGCGCCTGCCCGCGGAAGCACCGCGCGGGTGCGAGTGCGCCAGGTTTGGGTGCGGACGCCCGAAGGGCTAGCCGGACGGTTAGGTACCGCACGAGCGCGGGCATCAGGTACCGCACGAGCTCGGGCTGACCGACGCGCGGTTCCTCGCCGCCGGCAACAGCGGCGGCGGTCGGCCGGATGGTCCGGCCGATTCGGCCGCCCAACCCATTCCGGGCCCAAATTTTGCCATGGGAAGACCAAATCGGACGTTTTTTTGGTCCCCGGACATATTTTTCGACGTTCCAGACTCGATTTTAACACTTTCGAAGCCTTTCGGAGCTCCTACACACAAGAATAATTTTGGCTCGCTCGGAAAAATTCTCAAAAACTTGTGACGCATATTTTCGGACTTCTGAAGCTACGACGTCAGAAAATAGGGGGGCAACTGATACGACATCGCAAAATTAGCTTGATCGGGCACGAATCTCGAGGCAAAAGCTAGTTGAAAACTTCAAAAATTAATTTTGGGAGCACCCGAACTCCGATTTCAGCGAGCTTATAGTCAAACTAAGCGTCTCAAAAATACGAACCCAACGACACCAAGATCAACCCAATCCGAGCCCAAATGAGTCCGAATCAAGGGCTCAAAGCACTATTGGAAGGTTCAAACCGCAATTTGAGTTAAACAGTCTCCGATTTTGACGAGCTTATAATCGAATCGAACGGCTCGACGAGAAGAATCCAACGAGCCCAAGATAGCTGAATTCCGACATCATTAAGGCTTTCAAATGCCCAACAAACGGTGTATGATCAAAGGATTCGATATCGGCCGTCCATTCAAAACACTCCCAATTCGCCCATGATCTCACGCCTATTTACGGGCTATGTCACTCCAGAAAAACTATAAATAGAGCTCTCATTCTACACCAAGGGGACTCAAGTGAAGAGAGAGAAGAAGAAGAGAAGGAGAATGAGAAAGGGGAAAAGGAGATTCCTCACCTCCTCGACAACCGCCGCCGGAGCTCTTCCTGCCGCCTGAAGACGCCAAAACTCTGCCGGATTTTCAGGAAACGCCAGGAATTCACAGAATTTTGTAAACTTGGATTATCCCAACTTGTAATCTAAATCCGCCATTTGTAATCTACAAAATCACGAGTGGAACTTTGCGACTGGGCAAGGCCCCGTGGTTTTTCCCCTTTTTTGGGTTTTCCACGTAAAAACTCTTGGTGTTCATTTTCTTTTTTCTATTTGTGTGCGGAATACTCGTGCAACGCTAGGACGCGAATTTACAAACTCTACCTCCGCATATATTCTCGCACACAACAAGTATAATGTGTGAGTTTATTTTAATGATGTGCAACAACATCAGTCGATCACATTTTATTTTTAAGGACAAACAAAAAAAATCACATCAACGGATTAATAGCCTTTTTGAATTTATATTAAAATCAATATCATACATTACTCTAAAGACTATATTAATCTCAATACAAATGTAAAAATACTAAAAATTATTCTGCAATAAATTTAATCAAAATGAACCGATAATTGTGATAAGCTCTTCTGGAAAAACACAATCATGATTCTCATTCAGGCCAATGCATACTCTAAACAGAGGCTTCGTTTGGGGCAGCTTTCTTTTTGTTTTATAAAGTAAATTTTTTTGATCAAAATATTTTATACTTAAAAATTATTTTGAAAAACAGTAAAAAAATTGTCCCAAACAAAACTTGAGTGTTTAATTTAGCTACCATCACTCGATAAACACTCGAAGTTGTTGAAGTTAATTTGAAAAATAAAATAAAACAGCTATAAAGCTCACATCATTGTATGATGTCTAGACAGAAATGTGTGTGTGTGTGTGTGAGAGAAAATTTTATTAGGTCCGGTGTCCTGACGTAGCTCAACGTTCGGACGCCAATAACATGTCGCCACGTACTTTTACTCTTTACCGCGCAGCCCGACGATCTGACCCGGACCGGAACCCAATATTTCTATGTTCACGTATTGCTAGGTATTGCTCGGTATTGCTAGGCATTGCTTGACAATAACGAGAAATACAGCTCTAGGAAGACTAATATCGAGCAATATCTAGCAAAATCGGGGTATTGCTAGGTATTGCTCGGTATTGCTAGGTATTGGTCTTCATAGAATGGTATTTCTCATTATTGTCGAGCAATATCGAGTAATACCTAACAATATCCCGGTATGCACAAATCAGCCAATACATAACAATCCCTGGTCGAGTCGTCAGGCCGTGCAGTAAAGAGTAAAAGCACGTGGCACCATTTTACTAGCTTCCGAACGTAGAGCTACATCCGGACACCGGACCTAATAATAATTCGTGTGTGATGTGTGTGTGTGTGTGGGGGGGGGGGGGGGGGGGGGGGGGGGGGGGGGGGGGGTTTATTGGGTTCAGACACCGGACGACATCTGGAACTCAATGAAAATGCGCCACATCATCTTTTACTCGGTACTGCTGAGCACCGAGCTCAGTACTACTCGATACTGTGATGTACCGAACGTAAGCTGTGTCTGGTATTCGAACCCAATAATCTCTCGTGTGTGTGTGTGAGGGGGGGTTGGGGCTTCCTCAATATTTGATGGTTTGTACATGGTGAACATACCAAATCACACAGGAACAACCAGCTATACAATACTTTCATATTAGGTGAGAACAATCCAATTTTAGGCTAGATTTATTTTTTAAAAAATATTTAAGTCAATTAAAATAAATTCACGTACACATTATATATATAAAACTTGAACTCTAAACCTCTCAGTTTATATCCAACACTCCCAACCAACATATCAAAATAAATTGCATTTTTCAAGCCGATTTAATATCAGCTCTAAATCCGTTCAAATCTATATAAACCAACTCAAAACAATCTCGAACCATATCAGCTCAAATCCTCTCAATTTTAACCAGCTCAAAATTGAATTAAACAGGCTCAAACTCTTCTTTTTTTTTTCCTCCCTTTCTTAACTTTTTTTAAATATTTAATATGCATATATAAATACTTATAATACACAATACTTACATATAATATTTTAAATTTAGGAAATATATATACTGTTTAAATTTGACTAACTGGTCTAGCCTAACTCCAAAATGGACCAATCAGAAATATGGCTCATGAGTCAACTGATTGAGCTTAATTTGAGCTCGATCCAAACCCAAAAGTTAATTTAATCTTCTACTTTCAAACTTTGAATTAAAATCTTAACCTTTGTTTCACGCCAGTGTGCTTCAACGGATAGGCTTCACTGCAGAAAAGAAAAGAATTCATGCAAACGCACTGTTTGCTTTCCTTTTTGTCAATCACTATATATGCTTGCAGGGTGGAAGAATTATTGTGTCCGGACTCGGTACTGAGCATACCTGAGTGATACCAAGCTCAGTACCGAGCGCCCAATGACGTGGCGCTTTTTTGTTGCCTCTGAATGCATACAGTATCCGGACACAATAATTACATACAAGGTGACAACAAAAAAGCCCGGTTTGAACCTTTTGTCTGTTTCCAGACTCTTCTTACAATTGTTGGAGAGATTATTTTATGCAGATGTCAAACGTAGTTTACCGTCCGAAGATCAATCAGAATGTGCCACATCAACGATACCGAGCAGTAACGAACGGGTACCAAGCAAAGGGTGATGTGGCGCATTTTGGTTTGTCTCCGAATAGCATTTAACATCCACACAGAATAATTTCACGAACTGCTGGGGTATTTGGACAGCTTGAATATTCTGCTTTTGATTTGAAATGAAAAGGGAAATATACCAAATTTTATGATCCGAAATTGGAAGAGCATTGAAGTACCAGAAGAAGAATATAAACTTGAATATGATGCAAAATAGTGTTCTTGGAGCAGAAAACACATCATCAACAAATAATAATAATAATAATCAACACAAATGCAACCAAATTACATATATATTTGATTGAAGGCAAGAATGTTTCTGCACATTTTTCAATGTATCAAATATTTGGCGAAGACTCTACAACAATACTATACATGGCCCGATTATAGATAAACATATCTTAAAAGTTTCATATATGGTAGGAGTAAAATGATTAGAAAAAGAATTTTATTAAGGTGTAATCAGGAACCTATTAACAGGCAAGCCCATCCTATCTCAACTGCATATAAACATACAAAGCTCAAATATATGTACCTACTTGTGAGCGTTCACGATTACATCATAAGAAGATTATTCACGGTAATATTGATGTTGTTGGTCCGTAATAGATCCTGAGAACATCAAAGAAAGCACAAAAAAGATCCAAGTGAAGTTTCCAAAACTGGATCAAAAGGAAGCGCATTAAAACTTTTTTAAACTTACCTGAATAATTAGTTCATCGGGCATGTGAGGTAGAACCTCTCTTACTCTATCTACCATGGCAAGCAGGTCTGAAGGAGGTGTGGTGTTTCTAAATCTAAGGCCAGCGATATTCCTGTTATGATTCAGAGAAGGTTGAGAAGGAGAGGAGCCTGAAGCATGGAGACTCGGCCATAAGTTCCAAGCTGAAGCATCTGGAGAAGACCTATGGGCATAATTTTCACTAACAGATGCTAACTGCCTCATCATCATTTGCACTCCAGTTAGCCCGACAGATCTAATTGCACTGGAAGTACTGGCATCATCCATTCTGGAATTTGTCCAAGAAGAGCCCCAACTAGAATCAAGGCTTACTCTGCTGTAACAAAAATGGGGAGAAAGATAATTAGGCATGAAAAATAAGCTAATATTAATGCATAAATGACCCAGGCCAGTACTTTCTACAGTGAAAATTAGGAAAATAGATGGGCAAAATAGGAGGTCTGACCAATTAGAACAAGCAGAAATAAGAAACCAAGGAATGGCCAGTTACTATGCAAAAATTTGGAAGTGATTGGTGTTAGAATAGTGATAAAATTTAGAGTGAACTCAAATTAAACCAACGAAAGAAAACACGAGATTAAAATTTGAAAACACGTTTACATGGTTATGTAAGATTTACCTGCGTCCAATACTACACAGTAATCAAATATTCCACTCAAATTTTTAAAAGAGTACATCAAACATATCGTTTGATACAAATTTAAGACAAAAATAAAGATGCCACTTTCTCTCTCTCAATGATAAAGAGAGATCACTTCCACCTATTGTGAAAAAGAGAGCTGAATGTGGAGAAAAATATGCTAAAAATGCTGCAATTACCATCTTCCTTTCACCCTCACCTCTCTCTCTACCCATCTTTATATTCTTGTAGTTGTAAGATGCTTCTACACAATGCAATCATCTCCTTATATGGTGCTTAGAATTGATATGTAGCAAGTTTGAAGTTATTAGGTGGATGATGGTAAGTATTCTAATGTAAATGTTAGATAGAGGATGATAGCCCATAAATAAGGCTGGTAGGTAAAAAAATTGTACAAGTTAGATAAGGAAATTTATCTTCATATTTTAACAAATCTCTCAATTGATAGAATTTTTTATGTACTAACTTAGTGCTCAAGTGTCTAAACACTTCTTCCTTGCGATTCCTCTATATCATCATTTCTGGAGATTAACTGAGGCTTTACATAACCTCAACTTTTCCAGTGAGTGCCACATTTGTGAGCATAACAAGGGATTTTCTGCTCTTTTGATTTTGAGAAAGACATAAATCATCATCTTCAAGTAAGTTGCGAATATACTGGATCTTGAATTATATGTAGTTTCTTCGTGAGTAGAAGTTATCATTCTTTACTTGGTGATAACACTTTTGACTGTCGATAAATATCTTCTTACGATCAGTTCAATTCATATAGAAAATATTTAAGTCAGACAATCTCCTTACTAACTTGAATGACAACCATATATGCAACTTCTGTCATTGACAATACAACTATTTTCCATTGTTGTGCACCTAACTGATGGTGATGCCACCTAAGAAGTCAATATACATAATAGTGTAATACTCCGTGTATTCAAACATCCTCTCATATTAGAAACAATATATCCCTATAGTTTCAAACTTTCAATTTAGCTTTTCTAAATGTTAATGAATGATTAATTGTACATCTCAGGCGGTGAAAAAATCTATTTTGCAGCCTCCCAGTATTTATCTTTTAGATTTGACAAATAATGACTTAAAACTCCCACTACATATACAATGTATGATCTCATGCAAACCATTTTACATATTAAAGAGCCAGTTTCTGATGCGTAAGAGACTTTAACTATATAGTCTTTCTCCTCATATATCTTTGATAATTATTCCTTTAAGAACTTGAAGTGACATGCTTACCATATTTCCTTTCATCATATTGAAGCAATTCAGCACATTATCAATGTTCTGAGATTATCATAGGTTTAAAATTTCTATACCATTATCATGATCTATTATCATTCCAAGAATCTTCTTGGCTTCTCCCAAATTCTTCATGTCAAATTCTTTTGACAATTATTTTCCCAAATCATTGATTTTCTCAATATCTGCTCCTGTAATATACATCATACACATATAAAAACAAGATAATAAAATCTTTTTCAGTTCCGCTTATAGAGAACACTGATCAGTATTGCATTTGCCAATGTCAATCTTAAGCATTAATCCAACAAAACTTGCAAATTAGATTTATTAAAATAAAAAAATATGCATAACACTTAATGGTGCTTCAATGAATAAGTAGGGGAAAACAAATCAAATTAAAATAGTCTTAACAAGCAACTAAAGAAAATCGTTCAAGTTAATAATTCCTACTAAATTCAAAATTTTACAACACAAGCACTTGACTACTAGATGTGGATTGTTTGACTAAAATTTGGTTAAAAGGTAATACTTAGATTGATTTTAAATTTTTTTATAAACCATAGGTATGGCATTGTGAATCCTTATAACAACCCTTAATTAAATTAAATTTAGGTTACTTGATGGGACAAAACAATCATGTATTCAACATCATTACTAAGGTATTCTGAAAATTAAAAATAAAAAGAGAAAAGAAGAAAAGCAAAAAAGAAAAGAGAAAAAGAAAAAATAAGTATCGGAATTTCAAAAACTTGTACCTGAAAAACCTAACTCCTAAAGTACCAAAGATTAAATTAAAAAAAGGAAGTACAAAGTACTAATACATAGTGATTGTTTGTAATTGAATTGCAAAATTAATTAAAGAGTGAAAATTTTCTAAGTTATAAAGCAATCAACATAACTATGTAGTCAATAAATTGCACCTACACATATAGGAGATGAGCTTAGTATAAATATTAATACAACAACAACAACAATATCAAGCCTTTGTCCCACTACGTGGGGTCAGCTACATGAATCCTTTTTGCCATTGTGTCATGTTAAAAGTCAAATTTTCATTTAAATCTAATAAATAAAGATTATTTCTAATATTTTCTAACCAAGTCTTTTTAGGTCTACCTCTACCTTTCTTGACATAAGTCAAATCTAATACCTCAACTTTTCTAACCGGGTCATCAGAAGGCCTCCGTTTCATGTGACCAAATCATCTACGGCGACTCTCTCTAATATTATCTTCCACTGGAGCTACTCCAACCTTTTTACGTATATGCTCATTTCGTATCCATCTCTAAGGTTAAAGCCACTCATCCACCTGAGCATGCTCATCTCTGCAACACTTAATTTAGTATTATGTTTCTCTTTTAATGGCCAACATTCAGCACCATAAAGCATTGCAGGTCTCACCACCATTTTATAGAATTTTCCCTTAAGTTTGAGGGGGACATTTCCATCACATAACAAGCCCGATGCATTCCTCCACTTCAACCATCCAAGTTGAATTTTGCTGATAATATCCCCATCTATTTCACCATTACTCTGAACAATAGATCCAAGATATCTAAAACGTGTACTCTTCTTATTAATGACTTGATCGCCCAAAGTCACTAACCCCTCACTAGGTATATTGCTACTAAAATTACACTCTATATATTGAGTTTTAGATCTACTCAAGCAAAAACCTTTAGACTCTAAGGTTGACCTCCATAATTCAAGTTTACCTTCAACTCCAACTCTAGTATTATCAACAAGAAGAATATCATCAGCAAAAAGCATACACCAAGGTACATCCTCTTGCAAATGTCTAGTGAGAACATCCATGAGTTTAGAAAAGAGATATGGGCTTAAAGCTGATCCTTGATGTAATCCAACCGAAATAGGTAAACACTTGGTCAAGCCACCTTGTGTTGAACACAAGTAATAGCTCCTGCATACATATCTTTAATGATTTGAATATAAGCGTTATTAACTCTTTTCTTTTTAAGAACTCTCCATAGCACTTCTCTTGGAACTTTATCATATGCTTTTTCTAAATCAATAAAAATCATATGTAGATCCTCCTTATTCTCTCTATATTTCTTCATCAAACATCTCAATAAATGTATGGCTTCTATAGTAGACCTACCCGGCATTGAATCCAATTTGATTTTGAGAAACAGTAGTAACACGGCACAACTCCATTACTCGCTCCAATAGTTTTAAAGTATGACACATTAATTTAATTCCTATATAATTCACACACTCCTATGTATCACATTTACTCTTAAAAATAGAAATTAACATACATTCTCCACTCATCTGGCATCTTTTTAATCTTCAAAACAGTATTAAAAAGTTTAGTAAGCCAAGAAATTCTTTCATCTCCTAAGCATTTCTACACCTCTATTGGAACATCATCAGGTTCAACAACTTTTCCACACTTCATTTTCTTTAAAGCCAATCGAACTTCAATTTTACTAGACGCTGATAAAAAAAAAAATCTTTATTTTCATTTAGGGTGCTAAAGTCACTAAAGTCAATCTTATTTTCACATTCTTCATTAAAAAGTTTAGCAAAATATCTCATCCACTTTTGTTGAATATCATCTTTTAAGAAATTTTTTTTTTTATCTTTATCCTTAATACACTTCACTTGAACTGAATCCTTACTACTCATATCTCTTTGTTTGGCTAGCTTATACATTTATCTTGTTCCCTCCTTAGTATATAATCTATTATATAAATCATTAAAGCTAAGAATTTTGCATCGCAAATAACTTTCTTAGATTCCTTACGAACCCCTTGATAACTTTCCCAATTATTAGAATTTTTACATCTAAATAAATTTTTATAATAAATCTCCTTATCTTTTATCTTTTCTTGCAAATTAGAATTTCACCACCAACTATTTTTACTATTAGAAGATTTTCCCTTCGAAATTTTAAGCACATCTTTTGCAATATTCTTAATATCACTAGATATTTTTTCCCACATAACATTAGCATCCTCATGCACAAATAAAATCTTAAGATCTAAAATCTTACTCTCCAAAATACTTTTGTTAATATTCTTTAAATGCCCCCATCTAATACTAGAATATCATTTTACTTTATTATTTATTTTCTGCCCCTTTATCTCAAAGTCCAAAACTAATAATCAATGTTGGATACACAAATTTTCACTCGGAATAACTTTACAATCTTTATAATCTAATAATCAATATACGTTTTACTATATCCATTTTTATAAGTATAAGATGCTCATCTCTTTTCTTAAATAAAGTATTAGCTATTCAAAAATCTAATATGGTCTTATCACCTTTATTTGTCGTTTCAAATCCATGACCACTATGAATGCTTTTAAAATCATCTACCTCTCTACCAATATGTCCATTTAAATCTCCTCCAATAAAAACTCTTTTTCTTCAAAATGTATCTTTTGTATTAATTCTTCTAAGTCATTCTAAAATTTTAATTTTGAACACATATTCAAACCTACATGAAGAGCATAAGCACTTATAATATTAACAATCTTACCATCAATAATAATCTTTAAAGTTATAATTCTATCTCTAATTTTATTAAATTTTATAATATTATCTATCAAACTCTTATATATAATCACACATACACCATTTCTAGTATGACTCATACCTGAATACCATAGTTTATATCCTAAACAATCAATCTCCTTAGCTTTCTCTCCAACCCATTTAATTTCCTGAATGCAAACAATATTTATCTTCCTGTGAGTCATAACATCTATTAATTCCATTAATTTTTTTGTAAGGAAGCCTATATTCCAAGCTCCTATCCTAATTTTAGTTTCATGGACTAGTTTCTTTGCCCACATCTATCCTTGACGTGGGAACTATTGCCTATTTAACACTGCACCCGGGCGTCGGTGCAGCGACCCTTGCACACTTATCATTATATTCAGGCCATATAGCGCGTCGTTTCCAGGGGACGCCCTAGCATTAACATAAATTTTTAAAGGATTCATATCATGATTATTCGACATGTTTTACGCTGGCTGTCGACTGCCTAACGCAACTCTCCACTTTTCTCATCCAGAACTTGGGACCTTGCAACAGCAGTATTCTAGTACAAATACTAATGAAAATGATTAATTAGGATGTTTGTTAATGATTATTTTAATTGAGATTGTCAACCCTAAACTTATTACAAACAAATTTGAGATAATGATAGAAATCCCACTTTAGGATTTATCAAAAGAAATGTCATGTGCTTCGATGTGATTCACGCACACTAGGTGTGTAAATGAGTCGAATTGAGTTTATGCCTTATTGAGCTCGGCTTGTCAGTTGGAAAGCAAGCTCGAACTCGAGCTCATCCCACAGTAAACGAGCTCAAGCCAGCTCATTAGCCATGGGTAGGAATTTTAAAATTCAGACGAGATTTTTAAAACATATGAGGGATTTTTAAAACTTAGACAAAATTTAGAAAAACGATGAAATATTTAACATTTAAATATGACTTAGATGTTTTTTATTAATTTTTCAAAATATTTAAATTTAATAAATAAAATAAAATTATTTAATATATATTAATATTTAGTGGGATAAAAGCTTGATGTTGTTGTTGTTATCTTGATATTAATATTTATTCGAGCTGGCTCAAGCTCGAACTCGAGCTCGTTTACTAAACGAGCTGGAGCTCGAACTCGACTCGTGAGCTCGATAAGCTCGGCTCGCGAGCCCATAAACAAGTCGAGCTCGAGCCGGCTTAGCTCACTTACACCCCTAACCTACATTCATGGCCGCACATAAATAGAAATATTTCACATAAGCTTTAAAAGGAAAAAATCAAAGATTTCCTGCATACAAATTTAGATAGAGATCTGATAGGAAATAATAGGAAAAAAGGAAATAATTGTTGAAATCAGAATTTCAGCAGATTAACCAAGCCGGTTTTTAGATTTTTATGGATGAAAACACTCTTGATTGTTAGGTGAAGAAAAGAAATACCAAGATACAAACGATCCTCTATTCAAGAGGATCAATCTCTCCAAAACTCTCTAGACGCCACTAGAGCCCAAGACACCAAAAAGAACTCAGAAATTAGCCACCAAATAGATGTCCTAACCCTAATATAAACTCATACTTAAAGCAAACACAAAATTAACACCAAATGACTAAACAACCCTCAATTAAATAGCTCTAGCAAGTGGACCCCACCCGTAAGGGGGCGTCTAAGCAACCTGCAAACCAGCAGGCGTTACTGCAGGAGTGGCCCACAGGTTGGGCTGACTAGACCGATCCAAGCGTGTCAATACCCCGCTCCCAAAGAACCACCTTGTCCTCATGGTGGAAAGATGGGAATTAATATTTCACCCTTTCATAGGGCTCTCATATAGCATCATAATCAAGAAGATCCTTCCACTTGATCAACAGTTCTTTGACCCCTCCCTCTCCTTGGAGTATCCCTTGTAGCTCCATGGGTTCCAAGACCACTTTTAAATCTTCAGTCAATACTGCTGGCAACTCTAAACTGACTTTGTGATCCCCCATAACACTCCTCAACTGTGATACATGAAACACTAGGTGGATAGTGGCTGTTGGAGGCAACCTCATGTGTTACACTATTGCTCCAATTTTCTCTACTATCTCATAAAGGCCGAAATATCTTGGAGGTAGCTTCTCATTCTTCCTAGAGGTGATTGTCCTCTGCCTGTAGGGCCTTTAGCTTTAAGAACACTCTTTCCCCAATCTCAAATTGGTTGTCCTTCCTATGTCAATCCGCCTATTTCTTCACAATCTACTAAGTCCAAATAAAAAATAAAATGCTCACTTCATATGAGCCGAAATATCTGCCTGAATCCCATAAATTTGGCTGATCTCACACCTTCTCCGGTAAAATTTGTGATCTACCTCGAATGTCCACTAATACCTTATCGTTAAAGCAGAATAGGAGTTATCTTCGTTATGTTCTTCCTACATAGGAACGCGAGCAATGCCCTCACCCTCTCCACTTCACGCCAAGGAGATCAGTATCTCCCTCAGTCGTTCACACACCCAGTCGCACAAGCCCTCTAATCCCCGTTCCACTCTGCATGCCTGTCTCCATCCCTAGCAATTTTCTTGAAATGCTTGGAGCAACCTTGCATATTGCAAGTGGCCACAGGGAGGATCGATTCTATAACCCCTTCAAGGCATGGCTAGGCTATCATCAGCATCTCCAGTTCCTTTCGAGGTCACGAAGCAGTAGTTCTGCTGAAGTTTGGTTTGTCCCACCTCTAGTATTCAAAGAGAAGGTTTCCATTCCTGATTGCTTTGAGCTGGAGGATAGAACTGGATTGGAAGTAAGACCATCAAATGCTCAATCTGTTTCAGCTTCTTCTGTTCCTTCTTCTTTGTGTTTGTCTTCGGTGACGGAGAATTCCCGTTTTGGTAACTTGGATCGCTTCTTGGAGTCGACAACTCCATCGATTGCTGCTCAGTTTTTCTATAAGACAACTAAGGTAGGGTGCAGGACATGCGATGTCGAGTGCCAGCCCTACTTCACTTTGGAGGAGCCTTGTGATTCTTTCAAGAGTGAAGTGCATACGGGCTAGATTCTTCTGGTTCTGAATGGTAGCGATTGCGTCATTCAGTAGTATGTGCCATATTTGCCTGGTATACATTTATATGGTAAATCTAGTGGGAGATTTGGTGAAAAGAATGATGCTAACAACTCTAAGGACTTCACTAATGACGGAAGCAGTGAACATAATTCCGGAAAGTGCATGAAACAAAGAGCTTCATTCAGAACACTTCCAAGTTTAACATAAATGGATTTTTTCTTAAGAAATAGTGATGCTGCCTTGACGGATTAGTTCTTAAACAATGACAGTGAAGCTAGAAATGCTGATGTTGGATTTCTGTTGCATGGTACCCTATCTATCGAATACCAACTGGGACAACATTGAAGGATCTTGATGCTTGTTTTCTTATTTTCCATCGTCTTTCAACACAAATGAGGTGGATAAAAATGGAATGATGAAAATAAAAGAATCAAAGGAGAGGCAATTTTCGCCGTCGTCATCGTCATTGCAAATATAAAACACCCCAAACTCCAAATTATATTTTCGGCGCTTCCAACACGACGAGCAACCACACATGCGCGCTTTCTTAGCACGGTGGGAGGAAGCTCGTTGCGGTGCTCACGGCGAAGCACTTAATCCTCAAAAGTCCTATTTTAGGCGTTTGCAGCACGCCGAGGGACCCATTATGCAAGCTTTTCTAAGCACAGTGGGAGGGAACTCGGTGCAGCGCTTATGGCATGGCGGGCGAGCCTTATGCGTGCTTTTCTTAGCACAACGTAGCTAAAATATAAGTACCCGTATGTGCCTCAGTGCCGTCCGGGAAACAACTATGTTTTCAAATAGGTACCCCCGAAGACCCACGCATGCCTTTCTTGGCGTGGTGGGGTTTGAACACTACAGTCGCGGAGTCATTCGACACCGACCGTGCACGTCTTTCTTGACGTGGCGGGCAGGCTAAGACTTCTATAGTCTTTCCCAAGCGGGGGAGACGCTAGGAGACTGCCGAAATTCAGTGAAAACTCAAAGACTTGAACAAATTAACATGAGACTTGATTTGGACAGTATGGAACTTGCACACAGAACGACGACGAATTGGACTTAAATAATTTGAACTTAAAAATGAATGAATGCAAAAAAACTTGTTTTGGACTTGAGCTGAACTCAAACTGAACAGAGAATTTGAACTAAACTCGAGTAATTTGAACTTGAACTTGAGCAAATACAAAGATCATGAATTAAGAAAGATTTAAATGAATTTGGATTTAAACTAAATGACAGCAAACTGAACCTGATTTGGATTACAGGGAACAGGACCTAAAGTAATAAATCAAGCTTGAATGGATGCATAAAGTGAATCCACGATTCACTAGATAATGAACAAATAACTGCAAATGAATAAGTATGGTACTCGTACTGAATAGGGAAGTTCAAACATGACTTGTATATGAGCCACAATGCAAGAATCTTTAATGAATAATATGGCCTATTCATATTAACTTAAGTGCAAATGCTAACCAGCAATGTTGCTAATGTTATCATTCACATCACAAATCAACTGGCCATATGTTGGAAAGCTACAATGTGTGCAACAAATTATCTAGAGATGGCGATGAATAGGGCTGTCAAAATCAGGTCACGGGTCGGGTTCGGATCCAACCTGAAATTGACCTGACACTGTTCAACCCAACCCGAACCCGACCCGTTTTTGCAAACGGGTCGGTTTTCCGAACCCGAACCCGACCCGATTCGGGTATATTTTATTAATTTTTTATTTAATTCAATTTATTTAAATCTAAATCAAATTAAGGTAAGATTTACTTCAATTAATTTAAAATAAATCAAGATTAATTTAATTTGGACAATAATGTTTATCATTTTTTGAAATATCATTTACTTATTTCATAAAAATCCATTAAAACACTCCTAAATTAATTAAAAACGGGTCAAACCGGGTTGATTTTGGGTTTCCGGGTCAACCCGAACCCGACCCGGTTTTACAAACGGGTCGAAATCCCTAACCCGAACCCGAAATTTTCAGGTCGGGTTTTCGGATCGGGTCAAATATTGACACCCCTAGCGATGAAAGATATGTGGCGAATAATCTCTCATGCGTCATGTGCAATGAATGCATCGTTCCTACAAACAAATCAAGAAAGTTGTGAGAGAGATAATCTCCTTACTATCGGTGCCAATTAACTTACAAATGGATACATTAAACTTTCTAAAAGCGATGATAATGAGCATGCAATGATCGCAAGGACGCCCTTGCCAATCAAGTATTTAGCAAATACACGAGTTCCCTGCAGACGAAGGAAGTTGACTTGCAAGCGAATACAATAAATTTTCCTGCAGTTGAGAGCGTTCTTTGTAGTTATATACAGGACCGTATAACCAATGCTAGAACATTCGCATAGTCTACAGCAATAAAATGGCAAGAAAATACAATTAAACCCTACAAGAAATAAAGGGATTTGACATGCAACGAACTGTCAATGAAGATATGTTCGAAGAATTCAAAGAAAGTGTAACTCTCATGCAATTAATGTCACTTAATTTACAAGTGAACATGCCAATCCACCTATGATCAACGAAGCTTATTGCAAATATACATAATGATGTGTATGATGAATACGGGCATCCACAAGCAAATGTAGGAGAGTCCTCATTCATACAGTAGTCCACTCACCGGTGACGAGGAATAATTTGTGATGGATGTTGAATCATCCATATAGCCATTAACCACTCAACATTAGTTAAATACATCGATCTTCTACCAATAGCAGCAGAAGACATGTAGTGAAATGCAAACACCCATAAGTGACTATAGAAGATTCATCATACACACGATATGTTATCCATGAGCAAAATGCCAAAGGGCTACAACTAATGCAAGCTCCTACATACTGTCATAGAAGACCCGTCATACACCCAACATGTCACCTACGGGCAAATACAGAAGAACTACGACGAATACAAGCTTCTACGAGTTGTCGTAGGAGACCCATCATACATGCAAAAATGCCTCATACACACATCGATATATATACACACAAACACAAAAGTGCTCATGCATGCACATTAACCTGTATACATGTAAGAATATACACCAACATGATCCCCGGCGAGCGTGTCGTATTTACACAAGTGACATTTGATGAAGTTCAAGTCCAATCATTCTCCTTGATAGGACGAGAGTTGACATGACATGAACAAATGAACAAATATATGGTCGCGTCATCGAACGAGATATTTGATTTTATACGTTCATGTTAGGCCTTCAAGGCCGATCAACAGGAAAATTCACAAATATAAGCATAAAAGCCCACAATGGACCCGATCCTTTGTCGGCAACTAGTAGAGTGGATAAGGTCCAACAAAGAATTACAAAAATGTCAAATTTGTCCCCTTAGATAAATACTCACCCAAAATCTACAAGGTACCCTTGGACGACGCAAACCATGGTTGCCGACAAGAATCCTTCTATCAGGTTGGGTCGACTACCTCCTCTGACTAAGTAGATCAGAGACCATAATGGCTCGGGACGACAAAACCATGGGATCTTAATCGGGTCCATCATCCATTCCCCCACCATCTGCTTTAAGTGCCACATGATGAAATTTTTAGTTTTAAAAATCAATTTTTCAAACACCTAAATTCATGCTACTACTATATGACAGATAACACATTTCTCTACATATATATTTGACAACTAGCCTTAATCGAAAGTTCTCTCTCATTATCAAGAGGGGAGATTAACTATAGGGGGCTTATGCTTATAGTAAATCAGAACTCATATCTAAATTCCTCATAAAATGAGGGTGAATCTTTGGGTAGTCTTATCTATAAACCCAATATGTCTTCTGAAAATTTACCCCATAACTTAAAGCATTAAAACTTCCCCAAGTAGAGGGGAGGCCGGGGGGCAATTTTTTGGAGCCCACACACCGCCACCACCCTGTCTGCTACTTCTCCTTTCACTTTCCAGGTATGAATCTACGTGAATCCTAACATTGAGCTCAATGAGACCTCTATAATGTTAAGATGCAGCTTTTCTTCCTCTCCCCCTTTCTCACTCTTACCTTCCTCAGTTTTCTTGTCATCACAAACGGTAAAAACCTGAAGAGTTCGGCCCTTGCACCTATGCCCTGGAGTATACTTCTCATCACATATGAAGCATAGCTCCTTCGCCCTCTTCTCCTCCATCTCTCTCTCTATTAGTCTCTTGAAGTTCACCCCACTTCCTCCTACCATTGCAGGCCCCTTGGTGCTAAGATACTGGTGGTCATCCTGTAAGAGACACCTGAACTACTGCCTCTAGCTCCCGTATCCTAGTACTTCTGATTCTCCACAAATTATGCCAATTCCATAGCCTCTCCCAAGTCACGAGGTCTCATGACCCTCATACCGCCTGGATCTCTGATTTGAGTCCCTTTATGAAATTCCCCTCCCAAACAGTCTCCGATAGTCGATCCAATCAAATCGATAGGTACTCAAATCTTTCTCAATAATCTGCCACTAAGCCTTCTTGTACTAGTGAAGGAATTATTCATAGAAGTCCCCTCCCCTGCTGGTTTGGAAATATTTCAATAAGCATTCCTTGAACTCCCTCAAATTCCGTATAGGCCTCCTCATGTCTATACACTGTTACCAAACCAATGCCTTCCCTTCCAAACATAAGTCAGTTGTCGTCAATTTCTCCTCCTCCGTCAACCCATTGATGGTGAAATACCTCTCTACCTTATAGATCCACCCATATGAATCCTCCCCTTCAAAATTGGGCATCTTCAGCATTCGGACCTTCGGATCTCCCACATTCTCCTTATTCCTCCATAATTTCCCCATGCCTAAGTGTTCGGTGCTCCCCAAGTATCTCAATCCTCCCTTCCACGCTCATACCCATACCCATCTTTACTTTCTCCCCTCATTCCTTCAAAATCAACACCCCTCCTATAATATTCCCTCTGTTTAAAATTGCGCAATTAGAGGCGCGCCTCAAGGCACGCCTTTGCGCAATTTGACCAAGAAACGCCTCGAGGCTTACGCAATTCTTCACCTGGATGAGGCGTACTCCTCACCTAGACTGAGGCGCGCCTCAGAGGCGCAATTGCGCAATTCTGGGTGAGGCGTACGCCTCACAAAATAGGCCCCACCCACTTAAAATGAAGCCTATTCCTCCCTTCATCCCGCACGGTCTCCCTCTTTCTCGAAAAATTTCGCTTCCAGCTCTTTGTTCGCGAAACCGAAGGCGTCCCGCACGGCCGGCCATCCTTCCCGCCGCCTCTCCCGCCGGCGCCGCCTCTCTCCGGCGAAGTTGAAGTGTCCGGCCGCCTTGTAGGATAAGTCCACAAACGATTTTAGGTTTTTTTTTTTTTACTTTTTGGTTAGATTTTTGAAGTGAAAGAAATTCTAGGGTTTTAGATTTTTTGAAATTTTTTGTGTGATTTTCGATTCTTTCATTAGGGATCATGGTAAGAGGCAAGGAAAAGGGGTCTTCATCATTGCGGAGGGATCCTTCTTGGAAATATAGTGTACAAGTTGACATTGGCGGCGGAGAGAAGAGCTGTCTATTTAAAATGCAATTTTTGTGAGAAAGTGGTGAAGGGCGGAGTAACCCGCATGAAGGAGCACTTATCATGCTCTCACAAGAATGCAGCACCGTGTGCAAAAGTGCCGGACAATGTGAAGGAAGAAATAAGTGCTTACATGAAGAAAACTACCACTGCTAAACACTTACAACAGGAGCAATTTGATGAAAGGGTCGAGCATGGAACTTATTTTGGGAGCGAGAGTGGAAAGGGCTCTTCCTCCACTATACATAGTAGAGGTGCGCGGGGTCCTATGGATCAGTATATGACTACTCCAGGAGCGGATAGAGGAGAAGCAGAGATGATCCCTGTAGCTGGTACTATAGAGGGTCGGCGACAGGTTTGCATGGACATTGGGAGGCTTTTTTTTGAGAATGCAATACCATTTAATGTTGCTACATCGCCATCCTACTTCAGTATGTTGCGGTCTGTAGGATTGTATGGAAGAGGGTTGAAGGCACCTTCCATGTATGAGTTGCGAACATGAATTTTAAAAGAGCTGCAGAACACAGAGCGGAGCATTTAGGAGATTAAAAGGACATGAATTGAGACTGATGTGACTATTATGTCAGATGGATGGTCTGACATGAAGAGCAGGAGCTTGATTAACATCCTTGTCAACAATCCCTACGGCACGGTGTTCTTACGATCAGTTGATGCTTCAGAGGAGGTGAAAAATGCTACATTCATCTTCAATTTACTTGATGGGGTTATTGATGAGATTGGGGAGCAATTGGTTGTCCAGGTAGTGACTGATAATGCCAATGCATACAAAGCAGCTAGTCAAATGTTGATGGAGAAGATGACACACCTATATTGGACACCATGCGCAGCACATTATATCGATCTCATTTTGGAGGATCTTGGTGACTTACCTCAGCACAAGAGTGCTCTTTCTAGGGCGAAGAAGATTACGAAGTTCATCTACAATCACTCTTGGGTCTTAAGCTTGATGAGAAAATTTTCAAAGAAAGAAATCATTCGCCCTGCAACCACTAGGTATGTTCTTAATTTTGTACATTGCAAATCATTCCTACTGTATGTTCATAGTTCTTACATTTGTGCACTCTGAATCTATAGGCTTGCCACATCCTATTTGACACTACAGAGCTTGATGGAGGTGAGGCAACCTTTGGAAGCAATGTTTACATCTACTGAATGGTTAAATTCTGCTTGGGGGAAGAAAAGTGAGGGGAAGGAAATAAGAAAGATAATTCTGAATGATAAATTTTGGGCTACTGTAATCTATGCCATTTTGAGCACGAGACCCTTAGTGCAAGTTCTACGCTTAGTGGATGCAGAGAAGAAACCAGCTATGGGTTTTATTTATAATGCTATGGATGAGGCCAAGGAGATGATTGCACACAACTTGGGAGGAGAGGAGGCAAGTTATAGGGAGATTTGGGATATCGTTGATGCTCGGTGGGAGGTGCAGTTACACCGACATCTACATGCAGCGGCATATTATCTCAACCCTCAATTTCAATATTCAGAGAAGAAATCTTCAAATCCTAAGGTGAAGCTTGGTCTATATCATTGTATGGAAAGATTAATACCGGAGCAGGCAGATAGGGAGCTTGCAGATTTACAGCTTGTTCAGTTCCGGAATAAAGAGGATTTTTTTGGATTGAATGCAGCAAAAGCAACCATTTCTAAACGATCTCCAGGTATAATTATTTTGGTAAATGCAAAACACTTTATTCAGTTCTGATTATGTTTTTCTTGAAAACAGTTGAATGGTGGCTCCAATTTGGTGATTCCACCCTTGAGTTACAGAATTTTGCTGTAAGAGTGTTGGGCCTCACTTGTTCTTCTTCTGGGTGTGAGCGAAACTGGAGTACATATAGCCAAGTGCAAACAAAGAGAAGAAATCGGCTATCAACACTCAGAATGAACTCTCTCGTATATATTATGCACAACAAGAGGTTGAGAGAGAGGAGGTTGAGGAATAAGGGGTTGAAGGATGATGAGGACCCATTAGTGTGTGATGATGTGTCGTCTGATAATGAGTGATTCATAGATGATGAGACAAATTTGCCATTATCATACTTACAGTTAGAAGATCTAAGTGTGGATGTCTTAAGGGGCGAAGCATATCAAGTTGGCACATCCACTAGTACTACACCACACACATCCAATAGCTCTGCAGCACAACAATCAAGTAAAGGTATTCCACAACTTCTTATATGCTATTACATAACATTTATGTCAAGTGAGCAATGAACATGAATACATGATAATGATCTTTTCTCTTAATGAACAGGAAAGAGAAAAGTGAGTCATGTTGAAGATGATGATGACATGACATTCATAGATACAATTGGAGAAGAAGATTCACTTGAAGACCCATTTAGTGATGGGATATGATTTCATTTTATATGTTTTTTTGTATTTTGAGAGTTTTGTTAAACTAATATTTTGTGATTTTGTACTTTGGGACATGATTTTATTGCATCTACTTTCTTATTTTCCACTATTTTCATATATCATTTAGATGTTTTTATTGTAAGGTACAATATTGCTATTATTTTCCTGCTAAAACCCTTAATTTTTCATTTACGCAATTCTGTGTTCGTGAGGCTTACGCCTCAGACCGCCTCGAGGCTTACGCCTCGCCTCACGGATGAAAACCGCCTCGAGGCGTAGTTACGCAATTTTAAACCTTGATTATATTACCCCTCTTTTCTTTCTCAATCAACACTCTGTGGTTCATGCCCCCCATAACCACGTCTCTATTCATACCTTCCATCTCTCTCTCCTCTATGATCTCCACATTGTTTTCTCTCCTACGAATTTCAGAATTCGTATTTCTCCCTACCGGACCTCTTACCTATGATGCCGCCATTTGATTTTGATTTTCCAATATCTTCTTCACCATCTCATGAAGATCGGAAACTTTTTCTTCCATGGACGATATTCGATCATCCACAATTACTTTCATTTGGTTCATCTCCCCTTCAAGGCGTTCTTTCAACGCAACCACTTTCTTGGCCGCCATCAATAACTAGATTTTTGTAGAACTCGAAAATCTAGATCTTGACCCCAAAAACAGAAAACAACACCTCGTCGGATAAAAATCAGTCACCAAATTTAACAAAAACATCCCCAAAAACAGTCTCAAAAACTGCTCTGATACCAATTTGATAGGAAACAATAGTAAAAACAGGAAATAATTGTTGAAATCAGAATTTCAACGGATTAACCAAATATATTTTTAGATTTTTATAGACGAAAACACAAAAAAAAACTCTTGATTGCTAGAAAATGAAAAGAAATAGCAAGATACAAACGATCCTCTTTGAGAGAAGGATCAATCTCTCTAAAACTATCTAGACGCCACTAGAGGCCAAGACACCAAAGAGAACTCAGAAATTAGCCACCAAAAAGATGTCCTAACCCTAATATAAACTCCTACTTAAAGCAAACACAAAATTAGTACCGAAAGACTAAACAACCCTCAAGCAAATAGCTCTAGCAAGTGGACCACACTCCTAAGGGGGGTGACTAAGCAGCCAGCGAACCAGTTGGCTTGCGTCTGCTGTACTGCAGGGGCCGGCCAACAGGTTGGGTCGGCTAGACCAATCCAAGCATATCAAGATCCCACTTTTTTCTATCTCAATGAGAGAGGGAACACAGCCACTTGCAGTGAAAATGAATGTTAAACATGGAGAAGAGGACATTAATTCTACTATTTTCACTGTCATCTTTTCTTAGCTTCAGGAGATTCATCCCCTTTTCCTTTCGTTGTTGCAAGCTTCTTTCTGCTATGGCTTAAAACTTAAACACCGCTCCTCTCTCTTATTTTTTTATGATTGTGGAATGCTTCAGCATAATACAATCATCTCCGTGTTTAGTCCTTAGAAGTGGTAGGCATCAAGTTAGATAGATGATGGTAGGAATTATAATATAATTATTAGGTGGAAGATGAATGTAATAGTAGTTAGACGGAGGGTGGTTATATAAGCTCATATGTTGAGTAATTAATTTCACCTTCATATCTTCACAATCAAAACAGAGTTCCAAAGTTCTTGTTTGATAGAAAATTGATAAAAGTGAGTTTTTTTGAAGATGAGAAAGAATTCCACTTATGAGGTATTCGAAGTGACTTTCACTTTTGCTTTTAAAATAAGATAATAATAAAACAGAATAAAACTAGAGGAGGATAAAATAACAAAACAATACATAATGAATGAGAAGATGTATAAAAAATAAACCTCATCAACCAAGCATTGAAATGAAATCCATAAGAAGAGAGTTCATGCAAAACAAATGAACAAACATAAATGAAACCCATATCCAAACCTAAGCCCCAATCACTTCCAAATTATTACGTCAAAATAATTGGCCTTAAATAACTTGAAATTGAAACTTGAATTGTTAATAAATACTCTAAAAATAGCTTATAAGGAACAGTAATAGGATCGCAATAGCAATAAATCTAAACCTCCACAAAGTATCGGGAAAATTCTGCTGGTTTGGAAATGCAGAAGCAGGAGATGCACGAGTTGATATTCTTCGATAGTCATCCCTCACATTAACTTGTTCAGCAATTTGTCCATCAATTGGAATTTGCTGAACAATGGAATTTGTTTGACCCTGAGAACTTGAAGCAAACAAAGGTCTCCGGCATGTAGGACAGGAATAAACTTCAGTCAAGCCTTGATCCAGCCTATAGCAAACACATGCCCAGAATATAGCCAAGTGAGCACTTGTTACAAAGGAATGACACTATTTGAAATTAATATAGATAACAACTAAAACATTTTACAAAATTTTAAATATTGGACTATAATTAAATCATAGTGGCACCAGTAGCATCAACAAGGAACAAATTAGTTATGGTTTATTTTCAGTAAACAGAAGAAAAGGCTCATAGAATAATGAGTATGCTGATTATGTCAGAAAGAATAATACATAAAGCAAACGGTGCAAAACGAAGTAGACCGAAGCACTCTATGATGAATCCATATTAACTTTCCACTCGTAAAATATAATCGTACATTTCCTTAGTTTGGTGAAGGAAGATGGAGTAATCGTGGAGAAACTACGAGGAAATCTATGTAAGCTTTGATATTTGATCAACTTTTTTTTTTATGGTGAAGACCAACTTTTACAGAGATGCAGCAAAGTTTTGTGAGTCCTTAATTGTTGACAAAGAGAGAAGAAAATGGCAGAAGATATCCCGGAAATTGGCGTAGACAAGGGGGGGTCAAATCAAACCAAAAATTTTGATTTTTGACTTCTCCAGCTCATTAATGTCAAGTGGAAGGTTAGCTCATTATGAGCTGGTTTTTTGTTCATTTATGGAGCTAAAAATTAGCTCATTATTTCTTTGATCTTGTCTATTCTCCATCCCCCCCCCCTCCTTTTTGTCTATTTGTTTCCCGTGGTTGGCTCTTGGGTTCCCGTGCCTTGGCACCTTGGCTTCCAAGGTTGGCTTTTCCCGTGCCTTGGCTCCTTGGTTCCAACGATGGGTTGCTGGTTTTCCGAGCTGGGGACCTTTCCATGCCTTTTGGCGCCTCGATTTTGTGCGGGCCTCTTTGGTTCCATGGCTGCTCCTTCGGTTCCCTGGCTGGGCGGTTTCCTGTGGCTGATGGGGGGCTTTTCCGTGGCTTTGGTGCTTTGTTTTCTGGAATGGCTGTTGGCTTTTCATATTCCCTATTTAATTAGCTTTAAATTAATGTTTTGTGGCTATTTGTATTCCCCTCCCATGCCTATAAATATGAGTTGGTTTGTGGCTGTTTTAGATATGTTATGTGGTTGATTTTTGGAAATGTAAACCTGCGGGTTTTATTGGAAAAGCTTGCGAGCTTGTTCCATTCTCCTTCTCATCTCCATAGGAAATCTTGCGATCTCTTTCCGCCCTTCGTCTTGGCTCTAACCTCTTTCGTCTCTCCGCAAGTGATCACCCCACCTGTATCCTTCTTCTCAAAGTAAGCAAGTTTAGGGTGTCATGTTTGAGTCAAGTTTGTAAGAGTCTTTGTTTGTAAGTCGTTTTATTATATAAAGTTGTGTTTTATAGTATTTGTGTTCTTTTAAGCATTTTATGTGTTTATTTTGTTCCTAGAAGAGTTTTGTTTTTGTGATCAAAAATTTGAGAAGGGACCCAAATTTTTTGATTGCATTAGAAATCAACTAGGAGAAATCGAGCACACAGCCTAGAAGGAGGAAGAAGCAATGAAAAGCATCATTTTTTTCAATAATCATAAATTTCATATTCTGGTTGTTGCATGACCCTTGGACCTTTATTTATTAGAGAAGATCCTACAATATGAGACGAATTAAGAAAATTTATCCTGAATTGATAAAAAACTATATTACCCATTAAAAATAAATAGAGAGGTAAAAATGAGCAAATAAAACAAATACAACGATAACTAAATTCATGCTTCTCCTTCTTCACTCCTCCCAGGGAACATAGAACTTTACTAGAAAATTCAATGTTGCTGGAGAAAAAACTAGGAAGGCCTTCTATTGTAGTGCCGAGATACTGAAATTCATCTTGTTCAGAAGACATTCCGAAATCCGAAGAAGAGATGAATGAGTTACTTTCCCAAAATGGAATGGACAAAAAAGGGAACAAACAACATCATTTGTAACACAATAATTCAAGAGAATTATAGAATCTCTTGAAAATTTAACCATCACTTGCAAATCTGTCTTTAAGAATCCCTGGATCAAATTGTATGAATTAAGGAATTTATTTTGAAGTTAAATTATTGCATAGATGAGGAGAATCCATATACCTTAATTCTATTTCAATTTTTTTTTTTCAAAAAGATAGGAATTTATAGCATATGCTCAATTAGTTTGGCCTAAGGCCAGTTATAAGTGTAAGGTGAGCATAAAATAAGAGAATGGTTGGAAGTTTTGATAGGATATGTGGGAAAATTTTATGCAAAGGAGAGGAATGAGAGTGTTTCCAAGAGAGGTATCGGGTAGAATTAGGATAGGGAAGGTTGTTAGGGTTTGTTAAGAGAAAAATAAGAGTTGGATGAGAAGAGATGGAAGATAATCTTTTCTCATTTTTCTTGTTGAGACAAAAGGGGATGGAAGGGATATCTTATAAAGAGAATAATGAGACAAATAATAAAATGATAGGAAATTTATGATAATAGAAAGTGTAATGCAGAGAAAATAAAGGAGAGGAATACGAAAAATAGGGATTCTAGATCCTTCATGTGATGAAGAAAGAGACAGGGTAATAAGAAGCACGTTGATAAATAGAAAGAGAAAGCGAGTTTAAGTTATTTCAAAAAATAATAGAAAATGGTAAACTGCGTTCAACTATTGCATAGGAAGGAAGTTTTGCAATATTTTGACTCGTGTTTTAGGAGTTTTTAAAACTTAATTAGATGACACATATGTGGCCTTGAAAAGAGAATAAACCCATTATGATGGCCGATGTCTTGAAAAAAACAAGTGCATATCATTGAGAAGAGATGATATAACTTCATAGTCATTGAAATCAACCTACATCACAAAATTAATCACAACTTATTAAAATGTAGATGATGCTTCCCAAAACAAAGTTGAACTCAAATACCACTCGATGTTGAGAGATGCCCAAAGACTTTAGAAAAACTTTGTATAGTTGAAGATGGAAGAGAGAGAACCAATCACAACCAAGGATAAGTTGGCATATAAAACATCATTATCATTCAATAATCATAATCAGATCCTATGACTAGTATTTATAATCAAAGATCATACAAAATAAGAATAAATAATCTCATCTTAACCTGACAAATGATCATATTTCCATTATAATTAAAATAAGGAATTCTAAAAAATGAACCAATGAAAATATAATGATAACTCAACTAAAATAAATGATTATCCTACAACATTAATGCTTGAAATCTCTAGAGAAGCTGACGTAACAAGGTGACAATCCATTAAGATAGCCATGCCAACTGCCCTTATGCAAGTGACATTTTACAGAGATGAGTTTGAGGCTATGATATTAATTTTCCGATCTTAAAAATGTAGTCACCACAATTGGCCAAAGCCAACTTCACGTGATATATATATATATATATATGAAAGTCTACTACATCAAACAACAGCTACTGAATCATTTATAGTTGTTGCTGCCTCAAATAATAAAATCTTTCTAATTTTATTGATTAACTAACGCAAAAAAATGTTACTATTTTGCAAATGAAAGGGATTTATGTAGTTGACTTCTCCTTGGGTCTTCTTAATGCTTTAAAAGAATAAAATATGAACAGAGTAGCATAGATACATAGAACAGCCAAAAATGGGTAATTCAAACCAAGCATAAAGTGCAGCTAACATGCAGTTTTACAGCAGACAACATAAGACGATTTTTTTTTTTTTCTTTTTTTTTTTTTTTAAAGAAATCATATAAGCAAACATATCATACCAAGATCTTAAGCATGCAAGATGAAAGAGGTGATTGCAGGATAGTTTTTTAGCCCTGGCCATTGGTCCCTGCAATATACCAGATAAATTAATCTAGTTGGAAACCAAAAAGATAAATCTAAAAAAATATATATGGATGAAATTCTTACCCTACAAATTGCACATTCATCATCAAATGCAGATAGCTCTTCAGTTGTAGCATCAGGAAGAGACCCATCAAGGGAATTTAAGGCCTTCTTCAACTTGATGAATCCCTTCACCCTCTTAACCAGTGCACTAAAAATCGCCTATTAAATTGTTCATAAAAATTCAATATGCTGTTGTCAAATTACTGTCAAAAGGATAGGAAATTTCTTTTTTAAATGATTCAAACCCCTCTTTGGAGGATTAGAGCAATTCCACCCAAGCAGTAGCTCTGTAGACAAAGGATAGGAAAAGCAAATGAAATAATATTAAAAATGAAAGGATAATATTTACACGCAGGTTTAGGAAAAGAATCGCATCCACAAGGTGAAATGCCATGCCATGAAGCCACCATATCATCACGTAATGACCTACTCCCATCAACAAAGTCATCATGTCTAGAAGAAAACCAAAATTTCGTAGAAGTTGCCCCTTCCACTCTGCCAAAGACCCTGCAACCAATGTAACTTATATGCATGACTGCAGCCAAAGTTTGTAATCTAACAAATTAAAGCAGCTGAAATTTATATTTATTAAAACTCATGAAATGACAATACTTTTTTGCATTATAGCATTATTGATGTGATGTGTTTTATATTTCAACGAAGGAAAAGGGGAGTAACCGGTTAGATAGAAGAATAATCACGAATATCACATGAGAACAAGGATATAATATATCAATAAGTCAGAAACATATCAGGGCATAATATATCTTCAAGACAAATGAATCTAGCACAAAATTACTAACGAAGTACAATATAAAAAATTTTTAACTAGCAACAAGATTAGAGTTAGCTCATTCGGCTTCTCAAGCAAATATATTCTAAAGCACATCAAAAAAACATCAGAGTACCAACTTAAGACAAATGCAATTAAAAATGTTATTCCATTCTGAATAAGAAACATAACCATCAATATGCAGTACCACCATGCCAGCTTTATTTTGATTTGTTGCAAAAATATATAACCCAGAATAAATTGAAAAAACATGCATTACTTCAGTTTTGCTGATTCATCACCTACTACAGAACTATTAAGTGAAATCACAGTGCACACATAGAACTACCATAGTCAAGTAATTAAAGCCATGACATTACTAATTTAGCGTTTAACAAAAATGATAAGACATTAGAGATAGTACTTATTTTAGATCATGTCCATAATAATGAGCTGCATCTTAAGTTATTTATGCAAGGGGGTTCAGTAATGCCTGCACTGGGTTATTTATGAAATGGCTCATTTGATAAGTAGATGAGATGTTGATTAAGTTATCAGTGCCTCCATAATGATGCAGTTTTCTTCTTAAGTGACCTATCCATCAGTTCAATCTTTAGTTAACTTATTGATGGAGAATTGCAGGGGAGGAAAACTGGCAGCATAATGAAAATGGTAAGTACTGGTAAAAATTAATCAACTTCAGAAGCCAGTTTGCACACAGGCTTATATTGAATGGAGGCGAGGGTGCATTCAACATGATAACGAGTATTAGAGAATTACAAATAGGCATAACGAAATAAAGAAGAGAGTTTTGGGGTGACATAAATTTTGACTTTTGATGTCTAAACCCTTTTCTTAGATTCAATTTCATGATAAGTTTGAGAATTTAGAGAAAAAAAAACTTGCAGTTTATTTCATTGAACAAGCATAGGCAATGCATGACAAGGCATACCTGAAAAATAATTCTAAATTATTTTTAGAATATTACAATAATTTAGATTATTCATATGATTTTATATCATTTTCACTGTTTTCCTGTATTTAATTCATAGGAGTATCTTTATTTTGACTTAGATGATAGAATAGTTAAAACTTAGATATCAGTTCTAAATTTGCTCACAATTAAATTTGTAAACACATGCATAAATAAGAGTCAGATAGATGTAATTTAGATGAATTATAAATGAAATATGAAATATTCTGGCCCCTCTGCTCTCTCTCCTCTCACCTACCATCAACCTTAGCTACACAAATCTCCTCTCTCTTCCCCTTCAACAACATTCTCTACTTCAGAAGGTTCGAGAAATACCTTCCAGAATTTCTCCTTCTGGACATATCTAGAAGAGCCTTTGTAAAACTTAAATGATTCCCAAGCTGAAAAAATATTACAGAAATTTTATTTTTCTATGAATCATGAGGGAGAAAAATATTGAGGGAGAAAGATATATTTATAAGTTAGCTAAACAAAGAGATAGGAGTAGTAAGAATTTAGTTCAAGTGAAGTGTATTAAGGATGAAGATCAAAAAATACTTTTCTTAGAAGATGATAGTCAACAAAAGATGGATGAGACATTTTGCTAAACTTTTTAATGAAGATTGTGAAAATAAAATTGACTGTAATGACCTTAGCACCCTAAATGAAAATAAAGATTTCTGTTTTTATCGGCGTATTAGTAAAACCGAAGTTAGAGAGGCTTTAAAGAAAATGAAGGATGGAAAAGCTGTTGGACCTGATGATATTCCAATAGAGGTGTGGAAATGCTTTGGAGATGAAGGAATTTCTTGGCTTACTAAACTTTTTAATACTATTTTGAAGACTAAAAAGATGTCAGATGAGTGGCGAATGAGTGTGTTAATTCCTATTTTTAAGAATAAAGGTGATGCACAAGATTGTGCGAATTATAGAGGAATTAAGTTAATGTGTCATACTTTAAACTATGGGAGCGAGTTATGGAACATAGGTTGCAGCGTGATACTAATGTTTCTCAAAATCAATTTGAATTCATGTCGGGTAGGTCGACTATGGAAGCCATACATTTATTAAGAGGTTTGATGGAGAAATATAAAAAAATAAGGAGGATCTACATATGATATTTATTGATTTAGAAAAAGCATATGATAAAGTTCCAAGAGAAGTGCTATGGAGAGTTCTTGAAAAGAAAGGAGTTAATAACGCTTATATTCAAATAATTAAAGATATGTATGCAGGAGCTATTACTTGTGTTCAAACACAAGGTGGTTTGACCAAGTATTCCCCTATTTCGGTTGGGTTACATCAAGGATCAGCCTTAAACCCATATCTTTATGCTTTAGTCATGGATGTTCTCACTAGACATTTGCAAGAATATAATTAAAATTGAATTATGGAGGTCAACCTTAGAGTCTGAAGGATTTCGCTTGAGTAGATCTAAAACGGAATATATGGAGTATAATTTTAGTAGTAATAGACCTAGTGAGGGGATTGTGACTTTGAACGATCAAGTCATTAATAAGAGTACACATTTTAAATATCTTGGATCTATTGTTCAGGGTGATTGTGAAATAGATAGGGATATTATTAGCAGAATTCAAGTTGGAAGGTTGAAGTGGGGGAATGCTTCGGGCTTGTTGTGTGATAGAAAAGTACCCCTCAAGCTCAACGGAAAATTCTATAAGATGGTGGTAAGGCCTGCAATGCTTTATGGTGTCGAATGTTGGTCATTAAAATAGAAGCATAATAGTCAGTTAAGTGTGACAGAGATGAGGATGCTCATGTGGATGAGTGGCTTTACCCTTAGAGATAGGATACGAAATGAGCATATACGTGAAAAGGTTTGAGTAGCTCTAGTAGAAGATATGATTAGAGAGAGTCGCCTTAGATGGTTTGGTCACATAAAACGGCGGCCTTCCGATAACCCGGTTAGGAGAGTAGAGGTATTCGATTTGACTTATGCTAAGAAAGGTAGAGGTAGACCTAAAAAGACTTGGTTAGAAAATATTAGGAATGACCTTTTTTTTAGTAGATTTAAATGAGAATTTGACTTTTAATAGGACACAATGGAGAAAAAAGGATTCATGTAGCCAACCCCACGTAGTGGGATAAAGGCTTGATGTTGTTATTGTTGTATGAATCATGAGGGAATATAATCAATGAAAAATTAAGCAAATCAAAGACTTTCAATCAAGGTGATCATTAAATGGGGAAATCAACAAATTGGTTATGATTTTTTTTCTTCTATAGAGCTGAATTTTGTGAATATAATTGTATCTAAACCCTAGCCACTCTTATAATCATAACTATCCCTTCAACTAGGATGACAATCAGGAAGCCCGAGTGATGCAGGACCCTATCCATCAAATGTTGCAAGAATCAATGGTGGAGGAAGAGCACTACCAACAGTTTCCATGAAGGGAATGAAGACAAAAAATATCAAGACATTGGATTGAAGGTAGATATCCCATACTTTGAAGGTGGCTTGAATCCGGATGACTTCATAGACACGCAATGGAGTGCATCATAGGCTACAAAAAAGTGTTAACCAATCAACAAGTAATGTTGGTGCCTATCAAGCTATAGAAGAATGTCTAAATTTAGTGAGAGAATCTTGAAAGAAAACTGAGAAGACAAAAGCATGTTCTTCACGTGAAAAAAGATTAAGAAGAGTTGCAACGAAGGTACTTTCCCTCTTACTTTCATCAAGATGTTATTCTTAAAACCCAAAACTTTAAACAGAAAAGGGACTTCGCTGGAGCACTCCACTGAATTTGGGTTGTTATGCTAAAGTATGACATGTCAAAATCAGCGGACATTACCAAGCAAGATTCTTGTGTAGAAAGATTAACAACAAACATTATTATGCTAAAGTACTTTGCAGTCCACAGTTGCCAATGTAATGCAACTTCAATAATATTGGACTATTTTTTTTATTCTCAACGTGCAATAAGGGTAGAAAGATAACAACAAACTTCCAAGAATTTCCAACCAAGATCTATGCAAGAACCATACAAAGCCAACAATAAATGCCATTAAGGGACGAATTATTTCCCACCCCTGAAAATTTCCAATTATTCCATCCAAACATTTCCGATTGTTCCCCACCCCAAAATGTTCCATTTGATCAATCACAAGCTATAAGTAGAAGCAAATCAAGTACTTACATCAACAAACCTAAATTCATCAAATATATCGCTTCTAACTACCCCGATCAATAAATCATTTCACTCGTAGCACCTTAACAGGATGGTGATGAAGAAGAAATGTCAAAATCGGAAGGCGAACACTTGTTGCATGCAGACGAAGGCAAATTGCTTTTTATCCGATGAGTGTTGAATGTAAAGAAGATGATTAGCCTATGTTGCACCGCTACATATACAACAACACGGATACGACACGATACGGATACGGGACAAGTCAATTCTTAAAAATATTGAATACGGGTGCAACGTAGACACGGCATTATAATTTATAAATCATACATAAAAATTAAGAAAGCAGTCAAATCATAATATTTGAAATTACAAAAAAAAATGCAAGCAACGTCATTTGTAGCCTTGTAGCTTATAACATTAACATAAAAGTAAGCATTAAATGTCTAGTACAACAACATAAACATAAACATAAATTGTCTAGCACATGAAGTTTCAGCTATTCAATATAAGGAATGATATGATTAGCTTCTTAAGTGGTTTGTCTTTGAACTTCTATATCATCTTCAATAAATATCATACCTTTTAATTCAGGCTCATCAAGTGATTAGCAATTTCTAATATTCTCATATCATCAAGAGACTCAAATCCATCTCGGAAATGAGAGAACCTCGCTCGCAGCCGCGAAAGTAAATGTGACGCGTCTTTTTTTTAGGATTTTTTTTTTTCAATGGACACGCGTATCGAATATGCATGTCCTTTTGATATTAAATAGCATTTTAATTGGATATGGCTTTGTCGTATCCGACACGTATCGAAGTTGTATCGAGGGCGTATCCGTGTATCGGTGTATCAGATACAGCACGCTTTCATAAATAGGTGTATCGGTGCAACATAGTGATTAGCTAAACCACAATATATTCTATACCCAGTGCACCATGCAAAGGAAGATATGCAAACATCATTTCAACTAAAATGCTGAAGAAATTGAACCTTCAAATGCATGATTATCTAAAATCTTACAAATGCATTTTTTCATTGGCAATTCCCAATTCAACCCTAGTGAATAACTAGAAAAAAGTCTAGACATCTCTGTGATACATGTTTCTTTCTCATGAGAAACAGAAACTCATTTTCTCATCAACAAACAAAATTTAAAATATATATATATATTTTTCTCTTACTTTCTCCTCAACCAAACACATGGAAGAAAATTAATTTCAATTCAATTCTTTTACCTTTCAATGATATTTCATTTTCATTCCCTATGTTTCAATTCCATCAAACAAAGGCAACATAACAAATTTTAGGTTGAGCAATATTTTCTTCTTTGGGAATCAAAGGTTTACTTCTTTTTTTTTTTCATGTTAAAATATGTGCAACTACATACACAATCGGACTAGCACACAAGTTCGTGTGTTTTAGTAAGAGAAACTGTTCTAACTTTCTGAAAAGAATTCACGAATACAATTACTAATAACAGCTATTTGTCAAATAAAACTACTGAACACGTAAAATATACTTGAAGCCAAGTCATATCCTTATAGAAACACAGAAATAATGTGACCTAACTTAGATGCATGAAAACACAGAAATACCCATGTACCTGCTGTAGATTTTAAAAAATCATGTGAACCCAAGTTGTCGGTACCATCATCAACTGAATGGCGATGCCATACCTCAATCAAGTGAAATCCATGTACCATGATAGCCTACAAAACAATTTTTTTGGAAAACCAATTCAGAAGCTACTGCTTCTATAGGACATTCATGCCAAAGCAGAATAAAAGTGATCAGCAAGCATGGTACAGGAACATAAAACAACAATAATTTGCAAAAATTAATATAACAGCATCAATGTTAAAGAGGATTGAAATAAGAGGTAGTAGACTGCTGATATATTTTCAACTGATTCCTCCACCAGCCAAGTATGATTTTAGAGCATTTAGAGCACTAGCAGTTTTTTAAATATATTACATATAACAAAATTTTGACTATCAATGTTACTTCCAACAACAGGACTCAAATTCTCAGATAAGATTTTATACATCACATCCAAGGGCAAACATTGCTTTTAAGAAATCATACTATAGAAAAGAAAGTAAATGTGATATTCTCCCATTTTGTGGTGCACATGACAAAAACTGTTTTGAAGTTCCTTTTTGCTGAAAATCTTCTATAACACCGAGAATATTAATTTTAAGATATCATTTTCTTAATCATCATCAACATTAGTAAAAATGCTACGCAGTTAGGCCCATGAAAATTCTAGGTTACTATATTTTCCGAGAAAATGTCTAAAATAATCTCCCAACTATTTCTATGTAGCCTTAATCCCAAAACATCACATTACTTCAATTTAATCCCTCTACTACAAAATTGATCCCAAATAAATTTTCCGGTAGAAATTGATTTAAATTAGGATAAAAAATTAATTCCAAATTAATCCTTGAACTATACAAAATTGATCCAATTTAGCCCATGAGGCATCATGTGGGGTCAATTTTGTATAGTCAAGCTATTAAATTGGAGAAATGCAATACGTTGAGAATAAATTAGCAGCATACAAATAGCTAGAGGGACTATTTTGAGCTTTTTCCCTAAATTTTCCAGATGCCACATTCAAAAACTAACTTAAGCATTGCAGAAAACCTCAGATTTTGTTACATATATCTCAATTCTTACGCCAAAAAAGACGGAAGAGAAACCAAGCTTCATCAAAATATAGCATAAAATGACTGAAGCTGCAGGATAATAGAAAACTGGGCGTTCATACATGAGCTATAAAAGCAAACAAACAAGTAATTACCAGTAATGTCTCAAAAGCTATACTGAAAGGCTCAAAAAACAGCAGCAGATACAAACTGGATCTGAAAGAAGTATATACCACCATGCACAGCCTTAGCCTGAAAATCAATAGCTGTAAAGTCATGTTGGCCAAAAACAATCTAAACTCTGTTAAAGGGGAAATTTTCCAACAGAAAAAAAAAAAAAAAGAAGCAAGCAAATTACGATGCTTATTCTTATGCAAACAGCCACATGTATATATAGTGCTTAGCTGACTCTAGATCAACTAAAATATTTTAGCCATCATAACAGGTCTTAAACTATATTGGGTCATGCACCAATGCTCGAGTTTTGTATACCTTTTAAATACTTGAAGCATGAGCCTAAACTAAGGTTTACCATTGCGCAATTGGATATTGAGGCGCAAGCCTCAAAATGTAAAAATTACGTAAAGTCAAAATGAAGATTTTTTTTATAATAACCATACAATATATTAAAAGATGACTTAAGAAATAAAACACAAAAATGCACAAGACATAATGTGGAAAGTCATAAATTGCACAAAATATAATTGAAATCCAAACATCACAATAATCAAGCAATATTAAATGTAGTTCAACTCAAAATTATATCTTTCCCAATATCCTACACATTAACATATAAATCAAAAAAGAAGTATTAATGGTATAACAACTCAGAAGTCATCAATGTTGTCATCACTAAGGGGGTCTTCATTTGAATCATCGTCATAATGAATTGCTCTCTCCCTTGCCTCATCACCTATGGAGTCCAATAACTCCCAATCTACTTTTTCTTCCTCTATATTAGTTATTTTCCTATTCCCTAAATGTTTTTCATCAATATAAAAATGTGTAATACTTCAAAGTAAATAAGTTTTAACAAAATATTTTTATATATCATTTTTTGTTTGTTCTATTGGTGCATTGGTTGTGGTGGATGTAAATGCTCTATTTCTATTACCATCAAAGAAATCAACATCCAAATCTTCCTCTTGTAATTCGGATGGTGTTGCCTCCACTTAATCATCTGCAAATCACTCATCATTTGTTGTCATATCTTCATCATCATTCAACCATTTCTTCTTCAAGTTCCTATTTTTAAGTTTCTTATCATATATGGTGTACACTAAGAAATTTATCCTTAAAGGTTGTCATATAATTTATCCTCTTTGTGTGCACTTATTATATGCGCTCAAATTATGTTCACATCCAAATGAATAGCACATTAATCCCAAAATCTTTACAGCAAAATGCTGCAATTCTGGAGTATCATCACCAAATTGAATCAACCGATTAACTAAGATTTACATAAATAAGTGTAGTAAATACGAAGTAGAATGAATTTGTAAGGAATGAGTACATAATACATTAAATAACAAATAAAATTACCTAGAGATCGCTTGGAAACAATGTCTTTTGCTTGTTGCACTACAAAAAAAAAAAAACCTTCTTTATTCCAAAATGGTATCAATTGTATGTTACTATTTGATCTTTCAGTCGAATCAGCTATGAGTCTATATATGCAATGATATAATCTTGCTTTTCTCTTAGGAGAATCTGACATTTTCTAAATATTGATATTGAGGGTTTAGATACTAGCTTATTGCATGTAAGTGATGATAAAGCTGCAGCTCCCACCTGTCATCAATGATATTCCAAATTTTTCTATAATTGTCCTCTTGTCCCCCAAATTTATGGGCAATTATTTCATTTGTTTCATCCATAGTATTGTATATAAAGCCCATAATAGGCTTCTTCTTAGCATCCACCATCCTCAAAACATGCAATAATGTCCTAGTGGTTTATGAAACTCTGCCAAAATCTGTCAGTTAGAACAATCTTACTAACCTCTTCCCCTTAAATTTCCTTGTCCAAGCACAACTTAAACACTATGTAGAGGTGAAAAAAGAATCCAACAATACTGCCTAGCCTCTAACATACTTTGCAAATTCAAATAGGTAGTGACAAATTTGATTGTTGCAAACCTAATTATTTCTTTCTTTTAAAATTTTCTCATAAGTGTCTAAACCTAAGAATGATTATAAATAAATTTACTTATCATCTTAGCCTTTGTTAGTGCATTCTTATGTTGTGGAAGATCCCCAAGCTTCTCAAGGGTGAAAGATCTATACAATATGCTGCACATGGAGTCAAATATAAATGTTTCCTCTTGTTCATAAGTTTTGTGCCTGCAACCCTATAAGCACTGGCATTATCTATTAATAATTGAACAAACAAGTACTCTCCAGCCTCCTCAACAACACTATCAATTAATCCAAAAAGATACTCAACATCTTTCACGTGATCAGATGCCTCAATTGACGTCAAAAATGTAGTTCTATAAAGGTTATTGATCAGTATGTTTATCAAAATTTAGCTCCACATCAAACCATCCATCAAACATGATTGTATACTTGTTTGGACTCAAGTCCTCTTAATTTCTTCAATACTTCTCTCGATTTACCCAACTCCTCAAAAATCCATGTCTTCAAATCATAAATGAATGAAGGCTTCAACCCTCTCTTATACACTCTACTTGAACGGATCATGTTGTTTGGATGACTGGCTTCTATGAAATTGCAATCAAAATGTTAAAAAGGATAGATTTTCTTGCCTGAAATACAGCACTTGATTAGCAATCCTACCTTCTATCACCAAATCTAATCCCTAAATTTATAACCAAAAGAAATATGCCAAATAGTAATCAGGAATTGAACCCAAACAATCCAAAATATATAAAATTACTTTTAGTATAATTAAGAATGAGAAAAAAAAACCATGTACCTTCAATGCAATAGCAGCGAAGTTGAACATCAACTAACAAGTCGAAGGAGGCGAAGGAGCATGTGAAAGGGGAGAAAGATGGCTACTGTTACAGCGAGCAAAGGTCATGTCATTACTTCCGATCTAATAGGAAGAACGTCATCAAATTGTCCTCACTTCCGATTAATCAAAAAAGCATCGTCGAACCTTACCTGACTTTCGATCCAACAGAAAACATCGTCGAACTGTATTGACTTTCGATCGAACGGGAAATGTCATCAAAGAAGGCAAAGAAGCTTTTAGCGAATTATTCAAAACACTACCTTATGTGTATTGACGAAGTCAATAGAACGACGGGATGAACACCAGATTTAAAACTTAGGTTTAGGTTTTATTTTTATTTTTTTGTATTCATTTTGTGCCAACACCTCATAGAAATGAGGCGAGGCACCTCAAGGCGCACCTCAGGAAATTAAAGATGTACGCCTCGCGAAGGCTACTAAAGGTGTCCACCTCGATGCGTTTCAGGCGACAATTTCGCTGAGGCATGCCTCCAATTGTGCAATTTTAAATAGTGGCCCAACCATAATATAGCAACTTCCAAAATGGTATCTATCAAACAGCAAGATTTTAAACTCACAAGTATACCAATTATTTAAGAAAAAATCTCACTATAGAGTATATTGACGGCAAGCTACCTCGCTTATCAGAAGTAATGGAAAAATAAAATCTGATTAACCATAAGCTAAAAAAGTTTTAAGGCTCTCCCACAAGAAAAGGTATCAAGAGTGAATAAAGAAGTTTAATGGCAATCAGAACTAATATTTTGAGTAAAAAAGATTAACCAAAATTTCTAACAATAATATGGAATGTTGTTTTTTATTCCATATTCCTGCAGCTTTTCCAGTTCTCATACAAAGTTCAGCAAGCATAAAACATACATATTTGGCTATTGCAACTAAGACAAATTCTAAAAATAAACGCCTATAGGTTCAATCTTTCATTAGTGTTTCTAGGTGAATTCTTTTATTAGAATGCTAGGTCAACCATACTATTTGCCCTTTTGGTTGCAACACCTAAGTTCCCTAATTTATACAAATTCATCCTGCAAGTCTATGTGCCAGAAAAATTAATTAAAAGAAGAAGATTGAATCATAGAAATCTTTAGATTCATCTTCTATACACATGATAATCACCAAAAAAAGGAGCAAAGCATCAAAAGATCTTATTGAAGCTGAATTTTCTAAGTTACACCTAGGATATCAATGCAATGAAACTGGGTTTCCACACACTTGCTAGTTGCCAAACCTCCCAGTAAATGGCCCTTTATAAATACAGTGCACTGACATTTTCTCACCTATTGAGTGCACACTTCTTCAAGGAGAATAGAGAGCATTGCACAGATTAGCCAAGCAGAAATGTTATAATCAATACAAGAAGCCAGCACTTCACTCTAGTACAACCATATTAAACCACACTTAAGATACAGATATGCAATTAACAAACAGGAACAAAGATTTAAATAATGCAGTAACGAAGCCTTAAAGCATTGTAATTGCCCTCTCCTAATCTTCTCCCAACCAGAAGCTAGCAGTGTAGTAGTAAAGTTGCAGTTCCAAGCTACTATAACTTCTGTTACGCTCATAATATTCTTCAGCTTCCAAAGCTCGCTAAAATGTTATTTGTTTAGGGTAATGCTTTGTAATGTTGTTTGCTATACAGTTACTTTAGAGAAAGGCACAGTTAAGCCAATTTCTTGATGGTCGCAAGAACTAACGACAGCTGGAATAACACCACGGATGTCTGTTTACAACTATTTGATTGAGCATAATAGACGTTTTTTTGGCATAATCATGCAAATCATAATTGTGATATCTAGCAAGTTAAAATTGTGATATAAAATAAAACTACTAAATAATAGAGCATCAAAGTGTTTGACCGGTCCGGACTGGTCCAGCAGGTCCACATGGGACCGGCTCAGGCAGAAGAGTTCTGCCTCACCTGTATACCGCTCGAACCGCATGAGCCAATAGAGCGGTTTAGGAAGGATTTTTTAGAGAGTTACGAGAGTAAATTTGAATGTAGGGATTGTTTAGAGATTTCCTTTTGGATTGTGTGCATTAAATAGTTTGTTTTCCTAGGGTTAGGGAATCTTGAATTTGGCTGAATCTGAGATCTCTTAAATTTTTCTTAGGCTCTAGTGGCGTCTAGAGATTTGGGATAGATAGATCCTCCTCTCGAATAGAGGATTAATTAAATATTGGTATTTTTTTCCGTTCTATTTGATTTCTTGCAATAAAATTATTGTTTTCTCTAGTTTTCATTGGAGATTGGAAGAAATTTTTCGCAGTTTTCCAGAGATGAATAGGAATTACATGAAATCTTCAAGAAGTTTCCTATCAAATTGATATCAGAGAAAATTTCCTGGGCTGAAATAGAAGTTCTTCCTTGCTGAATTTTGCTGTGTTCCGTATCCGATCGTGTTGCTTTTGCTAATTGGAGGCCAGAATTCAAGTCAAACTTGTTGCTCTTGCTATTAGAGCCTAAATCCAAGTTCACAAAAAGGTAGAGGTGTTTGAAGGGAGATCGAACAATTGAAAACTGAAATTTTATACTCCACACTTAACTTTCAGATGTCAAAAGTCAAATTTCAACCACCCACGAGAAGATGGATGGGAATATTTCTAGCCTGGGGGAGATTGTTGAAGAAGTTGCTTGAGAGCCAATCCAAAACGGCATCGTCAGAGATGAGGGAACCCTCCGGCAACCCAGGAAGCGAGGAAAACTCTAATCCAATAAGGCAAAGTGAAGATCAGGAGGTGGAAACTCAAAAAGGAAAAGAGAGAATGCCTCCCTTAGAACATGTTCCTATGAAGGAGCCGCATAGAGGGTATGGTGAGAAGCGGGAGGAGGTGGAGCATGAACAAAAGGGTATTGAATTTGAGAGAAGAGGGGCGGAATTTGAAAAGGAAAGGGATAATTATGACCGAAGGAGGGCTGAAATAAGAAGGAGAGTGATTTATTATGATTCAAGGGGTGCTGAATTTTAAAGGAGACTGTGAGAATTTGATGAAAGATTGAGACATGAGCGTAAAGGGATGATTTGGATACTAGGGGGGATCCACCCCCTTGAGAAATGGGAAATTATGGAAGGGAACAAAGGGAACAGAGGCGATCCAAGGGTGAGGAAACTGAAGATGTCAATCTTTGAGGGGAAGGATGCGCACGAGTGGATCTACAAGGTAGAAAGATATTTCGTCGTCAATGGGTTGATAGAGGAGAGCCTGAAAGCAGCGGGCCTATGTTTGGAAGGAAAGCTTTGTCTTGGTACCAGTGGAGGGACATGCAACGACCCATATGAAGTTTGAGAGAGTTGAAGGATTGTATGGTAGAACATTTCCAAACTGACAGGGGAGGAGACTTCTATGAGCAAGTTCTTCGCCTTAACACAAGAGGGTTCAGTGACGGAGTACCGGGAGATATTCGAGTACCTTACTAGTCGATTGGACCGTCTTCCTAAGAAAGTGCTAGAGAAAAATTTCATGAAGGGAGTGACACCAGAGATTCGGGCAGTGGATTAGAGTAATGATGCCTCATGAGTTGGGAGAGGCTATGGAGATAGCTCAATTGGTAGAAGATCAGAGGCACCTGGAGGGAGAGATGGGAGGCAGCAGCTCAGGAGGTCCGAACAGGACCACGACCTTTTTGGCACCCAAGGAGCCGACGTCGGGTACTCTTCGGGAGACTTCAAAGGAGAAGATTGTGGGAGTAAGATTTGGGGACAATTTCAAGAAGCTCACAGAAATAGAATTACATGAGAAAAGGGTGTAGTGGCTCTATTTCAGATGTGACAAAAGGTACGCGCCAGGGCACAGGTGTAAGAACCAAACTCTCCAGATTCTTACCGTTTGTGATGAAGAGCGAATAGAGGAGAGTGTCGTCTTTCTACCTTGCGGACAAGATAGGTCTTTGGGAGGGGAGTATTGTTAGACCGGTCCACACGAGACCGGCTCAGGCGGAAGAGAGGCAGAAGTCTCCTATACACCACTCAAACCACAAGAGCCAATATAGCAGTTTAGGAAGGATTTTTTAGGGAGTTAAAAGGAAAATTTGATTGTATTGATTGTTTAGAGATTTCCTTTTAGATTGTATGCATTAAATAGTTTATTTTCTTAGGATTAGGGCATCTTGAATATGACTAAATCTAAGATCTCTTAGTTTTTTTTTTTTTTTTTTTTTTGCTCTAGCGGCATCTAGAGATTTGGGAGAGAGATCCTCCTATCGAATAAAATATCAATTGTATCTTGATATTTTCTTTCTATTCTATTTGATTTCTTGCAATAAAAATTATTGTTCTCTGATTTTCATTGGAGATTGGAAGAATTTTCTCGTTGTTTTCCCGACATTGATAGGAATTACTTAAAATCTTCAAGTGTTTCCTATCACAAAGCTCTGCACCTTTCCTTCCCTGCTCCTTTGGATTTACTCTGAAATATTCAATGTCTAGCTTCAACTCATGCTGAATGGGAATAGAACAAGCACCAGATATTTAAGTAAATATATCATCAGACAAGAACACTTATTTTCTTTAACATATCCTCTCATTGCAAACCTTCCCAGGCCCCTTTGCACAGGTTTGCACCCAATATATTTATCATTTTACTAGTTATTGAAAAGATTGCAGCAGCACATGAACGTCAGCAAATTCTTATGACCATATGAAAGACAAAACACTTATAATTAGAAAAGAGATATTTTAAGAACCATAAATATATTTTTTTATTCCAATAAAATATTTAACCTTTCAATGATTAACAGACAAATTTTCGGTGATGCAAACAGGGTGAGAAAAGTTACATTATATTTCAGAACAGCACATCCTAGTGATCTGTGGAACTATTTGAACACCAATATTAGGTAAAAGGAACCGATTTATACTTTAACGGGTCTATTAACAAATAAAAAGATCTTCAAGTAACAATGCAGATGCATTCCAATCTGTGATACATACCAAAACAAATCAGCAGCTAGCACAAGTAATAAAGCAGAAAAGACGTGGAAATATTTGATGGGTGTTGAAGTAGGCGATGCATTTAGGCGCTCAAGCCGATCTTTAGCAAGTGATTGAAACAACTGCTTACAATCAATAGAAATGAATCCACATTAGATATGACACAATCACTCTTACAGCCACATAAAGTTTATCACAAAAGCTCAACAAATTTTACCTTAAGGGAACAAAGAACAACCAACCAAGTTGACCATAAAACAGTTTGCGAAAGATTAGGTGGTACCACCAAAGGAAGGAAAGTTCCCTGCTCAAAAACGTACCGCAACATACATAAAGAATATAGAAAAAAAAAGCCCATCAACTGGTAATTGTTCATAAAATGGTTAGAGAATCTAGGTAATAATAACCACAAGAAGAATTTTTTCTTTAAAAGAGTTGATAAAAAGCTTCCACAAGAAAAGAAACAAATTATCAGTATTATATAGATGGCCGGATAGATGCTTGCTTATTAAGTGCATGTTGAACTAGCATCAAGAGAACAAACCAAGTAACTGGGTTTACTTAATTTACCAAATGGATTGAATACTTGGATAATTCCAAAAGATTTAGTATAATTTTTTAATACTCAACATCTAAAGGATTAGCATGAACCAGTTGCACAACGCCAACGAAGTAGCTAGCAAGGCATATATCACATGCATGAAAGAGACAATTTCTCACATAGAAGAAGACAAAAAGCCATATCTTGAAAACCTTGTAATAAAAGCTCAGAATTGGCTGTACAAAGCCATCTTCCACCGCTGAAGATTGTTTAAAAAAATTAAAAAAGGCATAAATCTTGACGACATGCTCATTTCTAATATTTTTTATTCATATTAAATTCAAAACAAAACATGAATACCTGACAAGAACCTAACCCAAGCCAAATAAGATTATATCTGAAGAATTAGCATCAGCTCATGTCAACCTAAGAAAACCTTCGTAGTTCTATATGGCCATATCATTATATGATAATTGCTTATAACTCTTACTTGTCAACGGCGGATGGCGGACCACGGCGCAAAGTTTCCCGTGGAGCTATGACACATAGTGCACGGCGCGCACCATTTTAAACATGGCACACAATATATATATATATATATATATATATATATATATATATATATATATATATATATATATATATATATATATATATATATATATATATATATATTGATACTAAATACCATTAAATAACAAACAATAAGTTGATTAGAGAAAAATTTAAAACTAAATATCCCATAAACAAAAAATGACAACTTAAAATCCTACAGAAACTTACATCGATTGATTTAAGTAGGACTTAAAAATAATTTACCCGAAATCCAACCAAATTGAAAAAATGACATCCTTGAATCCTAAAAAAAAAAAAAAATTTAAATCCTTTAATTTTTTTTTATAGTTTATTAATTTGATGTTTAATTAATTGATAATTAATTATGATACTAATATATAATACTTAAAAATTTTAATTTATAATTTGAAAGTTATACCATGTTAACAAAATAGCACGAGCAATTTGTGCCTTACACCAAGCTCTATTGCCCATACATGCCACAAATAGAGTGCGTTATTTTGATGTGACACTCCGACCAAATAGCATCGTATATGCATCCCGTGCCATGTGACGCCACACGCGCCATGCACGCATTATTTTGCCTCATTGACATGTATGTTATAACTTGCTACATAAAATGAACTTGAAATCTTGACCAAGTCTTGCAGAAGAGTATCGTGCATTGTCAATTTGAATGCTGACTATTTTCATCATTTATTCATTAAACATTCTACAAAAGAAATGTACCATGCACAAAAGGTTCCACAAAATGCGAGGCTTGGAGAGAGTTAATGTAGCAAACGGATATAGGACAAATATTATTTATGATTTCTAATGGAAATCTAACCCATTATGCAAAATATCTGTACAACAAACATGCAAAACTTTCTAGAATACACAATCTTTTATCTATTTATAAAGCTCAAGTTGGGGAAAGCTTTTTTAGACATTCTAATTTGCCCCCATCTTTTAATGAAATTTGTTGGACTTGGTATTTTTCCCCCACTATTAGCATGAATGATGAATTCCATCCACACAAGTGGCAAACAAGATAAGGAGACGAATGTATCACAGTTGGCCTCCCTCCTATAAATTTTAACTGTATTTGTTATATGCAAATACAAAACATTTTTAGGTCAAAACTTAACCCTAAAGCAGAAAAATATGTTTCTTTGGCTGCACTTCTAATAAAAAGGGGTACATGCTTTAATCATGTCACAAAGAAAATTCTTTGAAAATATGAATGTAAGCTTTATCTAGGTTCATCATTTATTAAAAACAAATTCTCTTTAAGGTAGAATATAATTAAGGAAGATAATTTTTTGAGGAATTTTACCAATTATTTTAATTAATTATAATTTTAAGCATCACAATCACGCATCTTTGTGTGCCATAAAACCTATTGAACAAGGCAAGAAGATAAAACTATTATGAAATCCATAAAAACGAAAATGAATAATGGTACCTTAGATAGAAGTTCTAAAAAGGACTCAAAAACAATATTCAATAAGAATGAATGAAGAGGAGAATTTCAAAAATGCAACTGTAGATAGTTGGGATGATGATGATGATAAAATACAAAGTAAGAGAGCTGGAATCTTTTAAATAATTTAACTTAACTCTATATGATCCACATCCTTAAAATTACTAGAGAGCTTGATGTAAGCATCGTTCACAAATCTCACAAATAGATTACACAAATACTAAAAAGCTTAAGCCTTAAATGAGCTCCAATGCAAAACTAAGCTAGGTTGCTATCTGGATTTGTTCTAATAATATTAAAGATTAGTCATACCCAAATACATTAAAAAACCATCTTAACAACAAAACAGTTCATCTTCATAAATTTCGAAGTAGTATAGCATGTTTGGCAACATAAATCAAGCAATCTCAGTTTACCATAAAATGTTAGATTTAGAATAACAACCACCTTGTATATAACGTAGTTAATTAGCTGTTCCATCAGTTTCCGAGACTCTGAAGAATACAATTGTTTAAAGAACAACATCTGCAAGCCAACAAAAAGATAAATAACTAACCAAATCAACCAGAGGAATAAATGTTGTCCACATACAACAGAATAAAGGCCAATTAAGAATTGAGGCAAAATGTAGAATATAAATCATATGTTTGCGTAATGACTAGTTCAAGAAAATGATACTAAATTTGGAATTTGTCTGTTGAGTTATTTAGCTGCAACGTCTTTCAAGTTTGATGCAGCTATAGTAAAAAATTTTCATGTAAAATAATATCAAAGAAAAGCATACAAGTCTCCTCATGTAAAATAATATCAAAGAAAAACATACAAGTTTCCTCTCAAACTTCCGCCAGACAACTTATTCAAGATGTCAAAATTAGCTTCACTGCATCCATGGCTTGCAAACTGTTTTAGGGAACTTAGAATCTCAAGTTTAAACCAACCCTCACTAAGGTTTGCATGTCCTAGATAAACTGCAGTTTCTCTTAAATCTCAAGAAATAATTAAAGTTGCTTAGAAGCTATAATTCTCCAGTGTTGGTCCCATAGCTTAACATGTCACATTGGTGTGTCATTAAAGTTCAACAAATTACCACACCTTCAAAGTGTCTATCAAAAAAAGTTCAAAGTAAATGAAAGTATGTTGACTGTAAGAGTTGAGTTCTGAGGATACCTTTATTGTTTTTATTGCTCATAGATTACATAAAATATCTTGCTAGAGAATGGTAATTTGAAAGTACAAAAACAACAACTTGATTACGTTGCACAAAAAAATCAGCATGCAAGTGGACAGAGCCAAAGATTTTATACACGACTTGAGACACTTTTCCCATCTTGACTATCATTAGATAAAGGCATGAACCTATCATTGTGTGAAAAAACTAATTCATGAAAGGAACTCTGCTCCCGATACTTCTTCCAATCAAATGACACCATCATATTGAAAATAAACTGGCAAACTGAGGTAAGCAATTTGGGCAAGTTACAAAAAAAATTACCTTGAGACACAGAACTAGAAGAACATATGCATTAACCGCTAGATTAACCAGTAAAGCAATGGTGACGTTTGACCCAAGGAGCACATCCACAGCACGTCCTGCCTCTCCCAGTCCAAGGCCATTCCTCGAAAGGAATGAGAGAACCCACCATTGAAGCCCGGCGACGCTCAGAGCCAAGCAGACTGCCGATACCGCAATGTAATGCAAACTCATTTCCACAAATTCACACCTTTCTCTACCCAGTAAACATCATCAACAGATCCAATCCAACGAACTGGGCCCTTGACCACAAAACAGTCAGGAAATCGCGGTCAATGCGTGCCCAAAATCTGCATCGGAGTTCCGTTTCATGTTTCCATGCAAAACTGAAAAGCTAGAAACTTGACAAGACAATCCAATCGGTAAAGTTAGCATCGATCCAGCGACCAATTTCCGGGCAAGGAAACCCTAGAATCCGTGTTTGCTGAACGATTGCCTTGACGAGTGGAATCGAAGAAAGCGTAAGGAAAAGGGGAGGACGACTCACGTACGTTCTGGTTCAGGTAGACCCCGTTGCCGTGTGGCCGACGGCGTGGATCTTCGCGCGAGATCTTTTTTGCAAAAATCACGATTGCTCGATTGGCTCCGTCTTCTCCGGTCCTGATCGGTTAAATAATTTCAGAATGGAGATCGCTGTGGTTTGCAGGAGAGTCAGTTAAAAATAATATATTAGTTGAGTACTACTTATGTTATTTAAAGTTAATAATATGCCAATAAATGCATAGTAATATTTTTTTCAATATTTATTAAATTTGAGTTTAAAGGATTATATTTCACTATGAATAATACCAAAAATATATATATTATTAGAATTATACATAGTTGTGTATAACCACTCATTTGAGTTTACAACGAAAGAACTTTTTAAGAATACATATACAAAATTGTATGAAATTCTTAATTTTTTTATAAATAATTATGTATAACATCAAACAACAATAATATCAAGCATTTATCCCACTACATAAGGTGGACAGCATAAATCTTTTTTTTTTTTTTCTGTGTTATATTAAGAGTCAATTTTTTATTTAATTCTATTAAAGAAAGATCATTTCTAATATTTTATAATCAAATCTTTTTAAGACTTCGTTTGGAACGGCTTTCTTTCTGCTTTTCAAAGTAGTTTTTTAGTACAAAAATTAAAATTTTTGTACTAGAAAGCTGCTTTAAAAAGCAGTAAGAAAAACGTCCCAAACGAAACCTAAGTCTACCTCTAACTTTCTTAACATAAGTCAAATCTAAAATAAAAAAATGACCATAAAATGCATTCATATATTTCTGTATCACTATTTGAAACTTGTCTTGCTCGATCGATCTTCAGTCACACTTAGAAAATGAATGAGCCACTTGCTTATCATCACTTGATGTTCACTAACTATTCTAGTTGTAAAAAAGACAATTTGTTGTAATCTTTAACTTGCACTAGTGCAAAGGGTTCAAACAAATGTGCAAATCATCAAAAATAGAATAAATGGCAAAAAAAAATCACAATTTTTTGTAATCTTAATTTTAGCTCAACTGCACACAATTATGTATAATAAAACAAATATATTACTTTCTAGCATAGACACACATAAACTACAAACAACCCTTAATTTATATTTAAAAGCTTATGCATAATTGTACACAATACCAAACTTAGATTGCATATGAGGTCAAAAACTTTTCCCAAAAATAAAAAATTATATGTGCGCTATGATGCCTTTTGTGCTTTTGATTTTATGTTTGTATTTAAAATATAATAAGAAGTGATGTAAATGAATATAAGATACATGCATGAGCTTCACTAATACACTCTTAAATAAATAAATAAATAAAAACTAAGGATGCAAGGACCTTTAGCGAATATTGTATGGCTTTTAGTTAACTTAGGCACCCATATTCTATATTCTATCTATGCATTCCTATTTATGTATTTATTTTATGTTGGGTTTTACTTATGTAACCCCGTCTTCTTTATATCTCTTTCAACGGGGCGTATTTGTAAAACCCAACTACATTAAAACTTTCTCTCACTTATAACTTGCGTAATATTTATAAATGATAGTATTTATATGTAATTGAGTTATTTTCATTTTTATTAATTATATAGTGGTTAATTTAAAAATATGGACATTGATTGAATATCAGAAAAATTTTATTTTCAAGAAAGCTAATAAAAATGATAGCTAGCCTTAGGACAAATTATATTTCTAAGAAAAATAAAATAATAATCTTTTATTCTTTTAATGCCACTCTATTAAATAAAATGAAATTCACACCTTTTGTGTTTATGTAGATATGTGCTAAGCATATTGAGTTGTCTACACCTTTTCAAGAAAAGTGTGTCATAAAATCAATATGAGACTAACTATTTCATTAATCATAACATTACTAAATTCTATAAGTTATTGAATAAAGTAATCATGATAAGAATACATAATATTACATATCATATATATCCCATATAGTATACTTAATTGCTCTATTTGAAATAGATTTGATATATCCTCAAAAAATTATCGTTATCAAGCACGAATCTCAAGGCAAAATCAAATCGGAAACTTCAAAAATTAAATTCGGGAGCTCCTAAACTCCGATTTCAGCGAGCTTACATTCAAACTGAGCGCCTCAAAAATATGAACCCAACGACACCAAATTCAACTCAATCCGAGCCCAAATGAGCCAAAATCAAGCACTCAAAGCACTGTTGGAAAGCTCGTACCACAATTTGAGTTACCAAACGGTCTCCGGTTTTAACGAGCTTATAGTCGAATCGAACGGCTCGACGAGAAGAATCCAACGAATCCAAGATCATTGAATTCCGACATCACTAAGGCCTTCAAATGTCTGACGAACGGTGCATGATCTAGGGATTCAATATCAGTCGTCCATTCGACCACTCCCTATTTGACCCTGATCACATACCTATTTACGAGCTATGCCACTCTAGAAAAACTATAAATAGACCCCTCATTTCTCATAAGAGGGACTCAAACAAGAAGAAGAGAAGAAGAAGAGATGAGAAGGAGAGGATAGAACAGCTCCTCCTTGACCACCGCCGGAGTTCTTCCCGACGTCAGAACAACGCCAGAATCCCGCCGAACGCACGAGTGATGCCGGAACTCTGCTCGACTTTGTAACTGAATTTCAATTCAGAAGAAACTCATTTTAATCCGATCGTCCTAACTTGTTGGATGAATCAGCCTCTTGTATCTCAAACTACACTAGTGGAACTTTTCAACTGGGCATGGCCCCGTGGTTTTTTTCCTTTTCAGGGTTTTCCACGTAAAAATCCTGGTGTTCTTTTATCTTCTATTTGTGTGTGCTAGATATTTATACAACGCTCAGACAAAAATTTTCTAACTCTACTGCCGCTTATATTCTAGCCCGCAACAGTTTGGCGTCATTTGTGGGAACCACTATCCGACTACTTCAAGTATTGCTACGATGGTCAACAGGCGCAGTAGTCATATCGTTGGAGCTTCTCGCTCCAACTCTCATCTATCCAAAAATCAGTCTATTAATCATAAACGCTCGATGTCTACCTCTTTTCATCTTGGGGGCAGATTAATACTGCCGGAAAAGGAACCTCGAGATCTTCTTTAGAAGAAAGAATCCGAAAGATGGAAGAATCTCAGAATGAGATCCTTCAACTTCTATGAGAAAATCGGCAACCAACACTGGCATAACGGGAGGAAGTCCTTCTTCCTCAGGATCCACTACGGGTTGAAGATGTTCAATTCGAACATCTCCAAACAGAGATTCGTCTTCCTCCACCAAGAAGACATCTGCAGTCACGACAGTATAACGAACTTGCTGATACAGCAAGTTCTATACATCCCAATGTCCTGCGTCATGAACTACGAAGGTTGGTACGGGAAGAGTTCCCCCAAGGGGATGTGAGGAAAACTCTCTAACAAAGGGACTTCCAGGAGTCATCACCTCTAACTGAAGCCATTCTTCAGCATCCCATTCCGGTTGGATTCAAAGTACCCAGCATCGAGTCTTACTACGGAACGTCTGACCCGTATAAGCATATAGATCACTATAGAACCATCATGCATATTCAGCGAGCCTCAAACGCACTCCTCTGTCAGGTATTTCCTGTTACCCTTAAAGATAAGCTCGAACATTATTATATTCACTTTCATCCGAAATAATCCCCTCATTTGTCAAATTGGTCAAAGCTTTTGTCGAACAGTTTATAGCCAATCAAAGAATAGCTAAAGACTCTTCCCATCTCTTCGGGATCCGTCATAATGAAGGAGAATCATTGAAGGAGTATTTTCAACGATTTTCCACTAAAGCTTGACAAATTTCAGGAGTATATCCTGAACTCTTTAGAGGAGCCTTTCTTGGAGGCCTTCGCCCTGGCTCCTTTTACTTGGCACTCATGCGCGACACCGTTCCTTCATATGCCGATTTGATTTATCGTATAGAAGCTCAAACCTTGGCAGACAAAGCCATAAACGCTCATAGAGAATAGTTTGAGCAAACTAATGGGAAGCGCAAAGGTGCACCAGGGATAGATAATTCATCCTCACAACGAAAAAAGTAAGGAAAGAATAATCTACCTCCTAGATCTCCATTGCCATGACGAGAACCTCGACAGGAGAAGGAGTACACTCCACTCAATACATATCGAGCAAATATATTAATGGCTGTCCGAGATCAAGATACAGTGAAATGGCCGCATCCTTTGAAGCCGAACACAGGAAATCAAGATCAGTACTGTCACTTTCATCATAGTCATGGTCACATTACCGAAGCCTGTAGAGAACTCAAGGAGGAGATTGAAAGACTTATCCATCAAAGTTATCTTTGACAGTTTATTCAAGATTGACCTACCCGAGAGGAAACTCATTCTGCTTGAGGACAAAATAATCAACAGAGGCCACCGATAAATAATCGAATAGCAGTTGGTGAAATTGAGACAATTGCTGGAGGCCCCTTGTTAACTAACCAAGTTTTTTTGGCTTTAAATGAAAATCCAACTCCAAAGAAGGCTCGTATAGATCACTCTATCACCTTTGACAATTCCGATCTGGAGGGAGTAAAAACCCCTCATCAAGATCCGCTTGTTATCAATACAGACATAGGTGACATATGTTACAATGTTAAAAGAATTCTTGTGGACAATGGAAGCTCCGTAGATGTCTTGTTCTATTCCACTTTTCTCAATATGGGTCTCTCAAGAGAAAAGCTTCAACCTGCTACAGGTCATTTGTATGGATTTAATAATCGACTTGTATTAGCAGAAGGGATAATCAGTCTCCCAGTTGTACTTGGAGAATTTTCTTGACAGTCTACACACTCCATTCAATTCATTGTTGTAAATTCAAAATAAGCTTACAACACTATCTTTGGGAGGCCCCTCCAGTCGATTTTCGGGATTGTCACCTCTATCCCTGTGATGCCCCAAGATCAAACTTGGAAAGAATGTCAATCAATTTCTCTAACAATTTACCAGAGCTATCTAAAACCTTCAATTAACGATCTATCAATCATCTATAAAATTTAAAACATCAATATACCAGTCGATTTATATCTCAAAAGGTCATGTACAAAACTCAGGAACTACACTACAATCACAAGTACAGAAATCTATCATGTCCTGAGTACAAAAGAATCAAAATCATCAAAAGAACTAAAACTTGTAGATCCGGATCAATTCCTATCTTCTGCTCCCTTGCCCTGACCTGAAAATATCAACCACATATAATGAGCTTTACAAAGCCCAGCAGGTCACCTAATACCTATAACTGAAATCAAAGCACGGCGATGCTATCAATATGCATGTCAATCAATCAAATACGTACAGTCAATGGTCAATGAGTCTATGCAATCCGGAAATCCATAGTCAATAAAACCAGTCAATGCAGCGACAGGCAAATCGATAAATCAACTCAACCGATACACGTCAATCTCGAAGAAATCCGTACACAGTAGAAAATCAATCGATCTGTCAAATCAGTCAATCCGTCCGTCAAATCAATTCTAATCTATACTATCAAGTCGATAAAATCAATCGGAAAAGTAATACGATATCCTAACAATAACTCAAATGTAGCAATCAATACAATGCAGAATCGATAGTATCAATGAGTCAATGCAAAATCTATATCCATTCCATCCATATCAATGTCAATAATCAATAATCAATATTATCTATGCTCAAAGATCAATCAATGAAATCTATAAATCCGTACGAAACAGTAAATCCGATCAAATCAATAAAGCAGAAATCGATAAATCAATAAATCTGTATGTCAATACAGTAAACATGCATTCAATACGATAATACTGAACAAGTACAATCAACTGGCTATGTTGCTGTTGTAGAATCCATATTGCTGTTGTAGATATCCATACATTGGTTCTATCAATAAGAGTCGTAACTCTTTTCGCTCGTCGGCATATCAATAAACTCCTTATAACTCCCAATCAATATCAATAATCAATGTTTAAAGGAAAGCTCGTCGGCCCACCATCCTGTACAGGTCTATCAATCTTCAACCAATGTTCAACCAGGTTATACGTGTTTCAGTATCAATGATCAATCAATAATCAATTCAATAGTCAATATTAAAGCAATCTAGAACAATCATATCAATAGTCATATGCATATCAATTCAATCTATCAATTTCAGACAAATCAGAAATCATACGAAAATCGGGCAGAGTAACGGCAGTCTATCAAATTTACACAAAAATCCTGCAAAAATCACAATTTCCCAAATTTCTCCAAATTACAATCGAATATTCACGACATCAATACAAGACTATTATTCTATAGAATCCAAATCAAATCACGTCCTGATATTTTTATATTCAATTAAAATCGCGTAGAATCAATTCTGACAGGTAAAATCGTCGCAGAAAATACTCAAATCGTGTACAATAGTCATATCTATAACATACCAAAAGTTGTGCGGTGAAAGTTGTGTCAATACCAAATCAGGTCCAAAATTCGACTACGAAAATACAAAACAGTGCACAACTCGGTCAAAACTCAATATCTCTGAAAACATAAATAGGATTCGGAGTCCTTACCACGAGATCTATACTTTTCCCAACAGTGGCGTCAGACGAAAAGCACTCCGCGGCCTCCGAAACCCAAGATTTTCCTCTTTTCCCTTTCTCTTTCTCTCTCCTCAAATTAGATATTTTGTTTTTAAAATGATTTTCTCTCTCCTCAAATCGAGATGATTTGCTTAAATCATAAAGCTGATCGGCCCGGCCGATCGCCAGATCGTCCTGGGATGATCAGACCAAAATCATCGGCATGGACGGTTCCTAGAACTATTTTTAGGACGATATTTTGAATAGTACAGATCGGCCTGGACGATCTCAATATCATCCCGGACGATCCTGGGAGGAAAATCCAAGTTAGAGAGGAACAGTAAGGGAACGAGGTCTCACAATCCCTCACCTCAAGCTGAAGTTCCACACCCAGATAGGAGTTAGTGTGGTATGCAGAGATCAACAAATAGCACAAACCTGTTATCTCAGATAGGTCAGGTCACGTCCAACGGTTACCTTGAGCATCGAGGACTTTGATCTCTAGAACGAGGATATTCCTCAGAGAGCTTCCCCTGTAGAAGACCTACTGCTATATGTATCTCTGAAGAACATCATTCGAGTAAGGTGTAGATTGGATCACTTCTCTTAGATGATGAGAAGAAAAAAATCATAGATTTCTACGAGAAAATCAGGATATTTTTGCTTGGAGTCCGGCAGATATGCCCGGAATTGACCCCAAAGTGATTGTACACTCCCTCAAAATCAATCTGACATGCAAACCTATCATCCAAAAGAAATAAAATTTTGAACCAGATCATCAGCAAGTAATCGAACAAGAAGTGGATAAACTCTTGGAAGTCGGGTTCATACGAGAGGTGCACTATCCTACTTGGCTAGGAAATGTTTTCATGGTGCGGAAGGGGAGTGGAGCGTGGAGAATGTGTGTAGATTATACAAATCTCAATAAAGCCTACCCGAAAGACAACTTTTCGCTTCCTCATATTGACCAATTAGTCGATACCACTTCTGGACATCAGATGTTAAGCTTTATCGACGCCTACTCCGGTTATAATCAAATAAAGATGAATCCTGGTAATAAAGAAGTGACATCTTTTCAAACAGACAGAGGGTTATACTGTTATCGGGTGACGCTCTTCGGGCTCAAGAATGCTAGAGCGACTTATCAACGCCTCATGAATAAGGTTTTCAAAACCCTTATTGGGCGTACTATAAAAGTATACGTAGATAATATGTTGGTAAAAATTCTTAAAAAATCTTAACATATCTCTGACTTGGAGCAGTGCTTCCATTTACTGAGACATTACAATATGCGACTCAACCCCGTTAAATGCGCTTTTGGAGTCACTTCTGAAAAATTTTTGGGGTTTATGGTAACCCACATGGGGATTGAAGCCAATCTCGAGAAGATCAAGGCGCTGAAGGATATGCTACCATCAAAAATATTAAGGAAGTCCAAAGATTAAATGGGAGAATTGCGGCACTATCTCGTTTCCTAGCACGTTCAGGAGACAAATATCTCCCTTTCTTTAAGGTACTTAGAGGCGCTCATAGTTCTGGGTTTCAATGGATAGATGAATGTCAAGAAGCTTTTGAACAGCTACGAAAGTATTTGACTTCCCCCCCCCCCCCACCACTACTTTCCAAACCAACATCAAGAGAAAGGTTATATTTATACCTAGTTGTTTCTACCCAGGCTATTAGTTCAGTTTTAGTACGAGAGAAAAATATTGTACAACGCCCCATCTACTATGTCAGTAAGATCCTATCTAAAATGGAGGGACGTTATCCCCTAGCAGATAAGATGGCATTGGTGTTAGTTTATTCTGCCAGAAAATTATGTCCTTACTTTCAAGCCCACTCAATTGGAATTTACACAAATCTGCAGCTAAAAAATATTCTGTATAAGCAGAAGCACGGGTAGGCTCGTTTTGTGGTCTGTAGAGATGGGAGAATTCGACATCCACTACTTACCCAAGCCTGATATCAAATCTCAAGCACTTGCAGATTTTATAGTTGAATGCACCATCCCAGTATCCGATGTTCAACCGAGTACTTTGCCTTCCCCTCCATGTTGGACGTTGTATGTCGATGGAGCTTCTAGAAGTTACGGCGCTGGGGCTGGAATTTTATTGATCTCTCCGCGGAAAGTTACTCTCGAATATGGGCTCCGACTCAATTTTTTGGCAACAAATAACACAGTAGAGTACGAGGCTCTTATTGTTGGATTAAGACTGACAATTGATTGTGAAGTACAAAACCTAGTAGTCCACACTGATTCTCAACTAGTCGCCTCTTAAGTAGAGGGGGAGTTTGATATCCACAATCCACAACTGGCCCAGTATTGCAGCATTGTAAAATTACTCCTAGCCCGCATAAGAGAATATCAAATCATACATATTCTCCGAGAGCAGAATGCAATAGCAGATGCTCTTTCAAAACTTATAACATCAATAATGGGAGACATCTATAAGAGAAAGTGTATCGACGAGATCCATTTTCCAAGTATTCAGGGTCCATGGGTCATACAATCAATCAATGAACCAAGGGAGGCGTCTTGGATTGATCCCATCTTGTCTTTTTTACAAGATGGGGTACTGCCGGAATAACCCATGACTGCAACAAGACTTCAAAGACAAGAAGCAAATTTCACAATTATTAGAGGTGAGTTGTATAAGCGTGCCTTCACCAGACCATATCTCAAGTGTCTCCCGCCTTCAGAAGCTGATTATGTACTTCGAGAAGTTCATTCCATTCAGGAGTTTGTGGAGAACATTTGGGAGGAAGAGCATTGGCTTACATGATCATGAGACAAGGATTCTAATCGCCTATAATAAAATAGGATGCAATTGAGTTTACTCAAAAGTGCGAAAACTGCCAATTGCATTCTAATCTCGCTCATACACCCCCTCTGGAGCTTGCATCAATGTAGAGTCTTGGCCTTTTGCCCAGTGGGAAATTGATATAATGAGACCCTTCCCTATAGCTACAGAACAACAAAAATTCATCATCATGGCTGTAGATTACTTCACCAAGTGGGTGGAAGCAGAACCCTTAGTAAAAATTACTGAAGAGAATGCCAAATAATTCTTATGGAAGAATATAGTATGTCGCTTTGGTATTCCTGCAAGAATCATCACCGACAATGGGACTCAGTTTATTGCAAAGATCTTTACATCTTTTTGTAAAATTTTCATATTCAGCTCATTCACATAGCTGTCTGCCCATCCTTAGGCTAATGGGCAAATAGATGTTACAAATCAAACAATTCTGAAAGGGTTGAAGACACGCCTAGGGAAGGCTGGGGGGCAATGGGCTGAAGAACTCCCAAATATCCTTTGGGCTTATCGGACCACTGTCAGGACTCCTACAGGAGAAATCCCATATAACCTCTGTTTTGGTACAGAAGCAGTCATACCAGTTAATATTGGAGTCCCGAGCAACAGAGTCCAAACTTTTGACTTCAATGACAATGAGGAGAGGCTTAGGACAAATTTAGATCTCCTCCCTGAAGTACGAGATGAAGCCTCACTCAGAACCGCTGCATACCACTAGAGAATTGCTCATTACTACAATTGGAGAGTGAAATCTCGACCTATCTCCATTGGAGACTTAGATCTACGAAGCATCGAAGCTGTTGAAAAGGGACCTCAGCGCAAGCTCTCCCCCCTCTGGGAAGGTCCTTACTTGGTGGTAGCTATGATCAAGCCTGAAACCTTCAAACTAAAGGATGCTAGTGAAAAAATGCTCCCCCGAACTTAGAATGTGGGCAACATTCACAAGTATTATCAGTAGAAGTTGATACTACTATATGTTTGGTGTGAAGTTGTCCGTAGTATTTGTTTTGCTTTATGTCCCCTCAAGTAGTTGTGCTTTGTATCTTTCAAGTTTTTTGTGCATCCCTTATGTGTTGATTGTAGAAGAATGCTTTTTCTGTATCCCTAAGTTTTACTAAGAAATTATTGTACTGTCTTATATAATACAGTAATGTGATGTTCACTTTGTTGTGATATAATCTCTTCTCCTCAAACTCTTTTTTCTGTGATTCAAGAAATACACAATCTATATTGTATCTCAATCACTAAACCCAGGGAGATTCGATCTGACCTCTTCCATACAGGTTAAAAGCATCAAGAAAATGCTTTAATTAACATCCTCGGATAGCTCAGGGTATACAAGGAGGATATCTCTCGCAATCACTTAAGTTAGAAAAGAATGCAAAAATATTTCTCATTGAAATAAAAGTTGAATCAATTTCATATGCATGTGAAAAAGAGATAAATATCTTTTTATATAACTCACTGAAACATCAAATACATCATACGAAAATATCAAACATCAGAAACACACATATAATCACCATAAAGAAAACAAAGTGATACAAACAATATCAGAATAATCCTACATAATCTCAAGATCATCCTCGTCTTCATCTAAAGAAAAAAATATGCTGCATCACACTCTCCAACTCTTCATCACCAGAGTCTGAAGAAAGATCACAAGAAGCCTGGCTGGGAGTCAACCCCTTAATCTCCCCTCCATTCTTACACTACACTACACGAACACCCTTCATGAAACCTTTGATGAAGCCATCTTCTATAAGCTTTGCCTCTAAAGCGTTCACCTCTACATCATAAATATGATCGCGAGCTTCCTGAACTTGGTCCAAAACAATTATCTTGAAGTCATAAGTTTTTTTGAACTCTTCTACGGTTGCAGACAGTGACAGCCGAGCTTTCTTCTGTGACAACCTATTCAGGAGCTTCTTATTCTCAGCTTTAAAGATTTGTTGATCTTTCAATTGTTGGTTATTCATCGCCTGTTCCTCCACCAACTATATATGTAAACGATCCATCCGCTCATTCTGGAAGGAGGTTGAAGTGATCCTGTTTGTCAATTCTGCTCTACACTATTCAAGTTAATCCTCCACCGTCTTCATCTCCTTCACTCTACTGTCATATTTCTTCTTGTATTCCCCCTGAAGGTATTTAACCTTCACAAATTCATCATTCCAGTCATCCAAGATTTTATTCACCTCAAGTTGCTATTCCAAATGAAATAACAAGTGAGAAATATATATATATATATAAGGGAAAAGGAGAGAGCGTGAACTCATCAACTCATCGGTTCGTCGACGACCAATGCACTTATGTTTCAAAAGATCTTCTGGAATGTATATCTTGGACAGAGAGAAATGAGGACATTTGCTGGCAACTGTCAAAACTTCTTCTGACTTTTTCTTCTTTGACGCCTGCAAATCTCCTTCACTCTCTAGTCGCTTGGATTGACCTTTTTGGGTCTCTGAAACTTTCACAGATTTCTTCAATATCTGTTCGTGCGATCTCCCTGCTTGAGTAGATAATCCCACCTTGAATCAGTATTCTTCGTCTATGTATATGCTCAAATAGCGCACCTCATAACAGAGGGCGTCAATATCAGGAAGCTTCAGTATCCTCAATAAATCTTTCACACCAATGTGAAGGGGGATGGGTAACTCCTTCAACTTTTCCCATTTTTCTTGAAGGCTCCAATCATTTTGCGAATATCCAACCACTTGGATCTGAAGGAGATATGACCCTGCGTATCGTTAAAGAGGCGCCCCATCCAAGAAAGATAATATGAAGACAACACAACTCCGTGGTCTCTAAAAAGCACAATCAGGCTCATTACGATCGACATGGCCCTGTAGGAAATTGTAACAAACTCACTCTGCAGATCGTCTTAATGTCAATCAATTTTGGAGACAGTGGAAACCGCAGCCTGGCCCGCTCGCAAACTGAATTTGTAAACCGTCACATATCCTAGGGGAGGAAAACAAGCACGATCAGATTTTGTCGGCACCTTCATCACCAGATCATTAGGAAAATGGAATTTTTTTTAAAAGAAATGAAAGAATCATCAGTAATGGTAGAGATAACATCATCAATCTTTGGTGCCTTTTGAGTTTTCTTCGCGCCCTCGAATTGATCAATAGGACGATCTTCTCTGACGGGGAGATTTTTATGGATGCGTGATCACCCATTCCAATTCTTTTTCTAAAGAGGGGTGCAAATCTGAGTAGGGAAAATCACCTACAAAAGATAGCAGAAAGTCTCTAGAGTAGGAAGAAAAATGGGGGAGAAAGAAGACGAGGAGAAGTCTCTAACTTCTATACAAGAGGAGGGGCACAAAGTCGAGTAGAGAAAATCACCTACTCAAAAATAGCAGAAAGCCTCAACTGTTAGAGAGCCAGAGGGAGAAGAAGAGAATGTGCAATTTTTTAAAGGCCTTGGGGGCCTATTTATAGGTTTCTGGGAGAGAAGAGGGAAGTTACTGTCATTTTCAAAATCCTAAAATTTTCTTAATTTTTTCAGAATTTTTTGAATTTTTTTTGGGAATTTTTGGGGATTTTTACAGCAAAAAAAACCCTAAAAATAAAATTTTTCGACTGGTGGGGACCGCTTAAGGCGGTGGCAGCCAACCGGCCTCCCGAAACGGCCTGAGCAGTGCGTGGATCCGCGCACGCAACAATCGGATTGCCAGCACGGCACGCGGGCGAGCCCAACAGTGCACAGGCGCGGCACGCGGGTTTGCCCAGGCGCGAGCGCTGGTGGTCGCGGCGACGGCAGCGCGGGGCGCTGGCGGCGGCGACGCGCAGGCGCGTGGTTCCGCGCCGCTAACGGCGGCTCTGGCTGGCCGGTTTGGCTGGCCAGACCGTTCCAAGCCCTATTTTCGCACCGGGAAGATCAAATCGGACGTTTTTGGGGTCCACAGGACAGTTTTTCGACGTTTTGTACTCAATTTTGATACTTTGGAGCCATTCGAAGCTCCTACACTCAAGATCAATTCTGAATTACTCGGAAAAATTTTCCAAAATTTGTGACATGTATTTCCAGACTTCTGGAGCTGCAACGTCAGAAAATAGGGGGGGGGGGGGGCAACTGATCAAGCAAGAATCTCGAGGCAAAATCGAACCGAAAAATTCAAAAATTAAATTTGGGAGCTCCCGAACTCCAATTTCAGTGAGCTTATAGTCAAACTGAGCACCTCAAAAATATGAACCCAACGACACCAAATTCAAGTCAATTCGAGCCCAATAAGACAAAATCAAGCACCCGAAGCGCTGTTGGAAAGCTCGTACCACAATTTGAGTTACCAAACGATCTCCGATTTTAACGATCTTATATTCGAATCGAACGGATCGACGATAAATATCCAACGAGCTAAAGATCATTGAATTCAGACATCACTAAGGACTTCAAATGTCTGACGAATGGTACACGATCAAGGGATTCAATATTAGCCGTCCATTTGACCACTCCCTATTTGACGCTGATCTCATACATATTTACGAGCTATGCCACTCCAGAAAAATTATAAATATACTCCTCATTTCTCATAAGAGTGACTCAAGCAAGAAGAAGAGAAGAAGAAGAGAAGAGGAGAAGAGAAAGAGAGGAGAGAACAGCTCCTTCTCGACCATCGCCGGAGTTCTTCCCGTCATTAGAACGACGCCAGAATCCCGCTGGACGCCCGAGTGATGCTGGAACTCTGCTCAACTTTGTAACTGAATTTCAATTCAGAAGAAACTCATTGTAATATGATTGTCCTAACTTGTTGGACGAATCAACCTCTTGTATCTCAAACTACAGTAGTGAAACTTTTCAACTGGGAGTGGCCCCATGGTTTTTTCCCTTTTCAGGGTTTTCCACGTAAAAATCCTGGTGTTCTTTTATCTTTTGTTTGTGTGTGCTAGATATTCGTACAACGCTCAGACGAAAATTTTCTAACTCTACCGCCGCGTATGTATATTCTAGCCCGCAACAAGATTGATATTAAGATTCCGTAAACCTTCTTAGGTGAAAGTCTAATACACATAGTTTAATGGCAATCTTGATCCATATAGGATTATATGATCATTTGGGTAATTTAACTTTGTAAGTTAGATTGTTAATATATTTTCTTTATATTGGTATCTTCTTATACATTATCATAAGAGTAACCATCATGTTCATTCTATTTTGGCATGTGATGTAGTAAAAAAATGACAAATTTGTTGAAGATAATAAAAAAAATGTAAGATAAGTCTCCAACTAATAATATTAACAACTTTTATGAGGCTCAATTAAATAAACTTATTATACTCTAGTTTTATTATTACACTTTAGCCATTTCATTATGCATAGCCTAATAATTGCATGCATCTTCCTAAGCTTAGAGTCTACGAAGTTTTTTGACTAAAAGGGTTTGTATGTTTGTATGACTAAAAGGGCTTTATTTAATAATCTAAATGAATTTATTAAGAGCTTGAGACTTGAAGTACTCAATTGTAGCCTTTTCCTCTCTTGAAAGTTCTTTTAGACAAGCATTATTTAAGTCATCTTTTTTTGTTGATAACTTTTCTCATCTAGCCAATGTTATGTTCTTAAAAGTACTTCACTAAATGCAATATATGGTAATTTTGCATCCCTTACATCAATAATGAAACCCTACACTAATGCCAAATTAAAAAGCTTTTACATTTAATAGTGTATAGTAGATCATATTAATAAAATTTTACACTGCCTTAAATAATTAGATGATTTATTTTATTAATATAACATAGATGAATATAAAAAAACTAGTTTTACAAAATTAGGATTGATAGGAAAGGCAAAAATTACATAGATATGATTATGAAAAAGAAGAATAAATACACGAGAAAAACTCTAACATGGGTAGAAGTGAAAAAGAAATTTAAAAATCTTGATATTGTCTAAGATAAGCCTAAAACCCCTAATTTTAAGACATTCTTCAATAGCTATTAAGTGCTATCCTTCAATTCTATTTTTTTATGGATGAAGATTAAGAAAAGTATAGCTTAGCTTTGATAATACATGCAAGGAACATGCTTGGACAGTTCAATTGAATCGGACCTAATAACAACGACCAATAGGCGAGCAAAGAGTCGAGCGAGCGAACATGAGCAGGTTAAACTAGAGTGCGGAAGCAGCTAGCTAGCGGGACCAAATCACATAAGTGAGCGAGGAAATGGGTTTGGGAGTGAAAATTTATGACTCCTTCGTGGGAGATAACTTTGATTTGCTCATTCAATGAGCCATACGATCGAAGGAAAGGCTCTGAACAAGAGGAGGCATGAATGGATAAGAAAGAAAAGGAAATTTTGTGAAAAAGAAAAGAATTTCAGGTAAGGAAGAAGAATATGTTTCTTGTAAGGAGCTTATTTTTGTTTCTCCATTGACAAAATATATAAGTAAATTATTACTTTATTTTGTTATTTCTTAGGTGAAAGAGAAAACCTAGGAAAAAAGAAATAAATTTCGAAGAAAGATCACCGAGGTATTTTAACTTAATTTAATTTAAATTAAAATATCACCGTCGATTGATGTAAATTCCTGTGTTAGATAGGTTCATTTATTTATTTAGAGAAATTGAATGCAATAAAAAAGAAAAAGGAAGAGTATTCAACTATATTATTTGGAGAAAGATAAGTTGTTCTATTTTATTTTAGAAAAAAGGAAGATCAATTGATTGAATGAATTGATCATTGAGCTGAGATAAAGTACTGATTTCAGGCCAACAAGAGTTCTAGGCAGTGAATAGGTTAAAGGTACTTAAAGGTTAATGCAAAAGTTATTCAAATTTAATGAAAAATATAGTTTAAGGTAACTGTATATATTCATATAATTATGTACATGATTTTAGATTGCATTAAGGTATCTTATTTCAAAGATCAAGAATTTGAAATGATCTGTGTACACGAAAGTAATTAAAGTGGATAATTATAGATTGCAATATCATGCATATTTATTTATTTATATTTGAATATTATTAAGTCCAAAATGATAAAAATTTAGCAATTAAAGTTACAATGTAATATATATATATATATATATATATATATATATATATATATATATATATATATATATATATATATATATATATATATATATATATATATATATATATAATATTGAAAAGTGCATATGTCGATTAAAATACATGTAAGAAAAAGAAATGAATAAAAGAATCTTAATAATATTCAAATAGAAATAAGATATGCATGCAAATACAAGATGCAATGATATGCAACGTAACACGTTAAATGAAAATGGAAATAGTTGCACCTTCATTAGTACAAAATTTATAAACTAAATATGAATACATAGTAAATAGAAAAATGAATAAATTAAATAGAAAGCAAACAAGTTACTTGAAAGGCATATAAAAAAAAAACTATAAAAATATATGTTAATGTATGTTAAATTGATATATACAAACTATATTTATCCACGGAGTTAAATTGAAATATGTGATAAAACTAATTATTTGTCTATAGAAGAATGAGATCCTTGTAAGAATAAGTATATATATATATATATATAATAATATATATATTATATATATATATATATATATATATATATATATATATATATATATATATATATATATATATATATATATATATATTCTTGTAAATTTACTTTCGTGTACACAGATCATTTCAAATCCTTGATCTTTGAAATAACATGCCTTAATTTGTATGATCGTGTCCATTCACACCTCGTTAATTTGAATCTCTTTGCAGCATTGTGAAAATACATTTCACAAGATAGATGATTAATTCAATCAAATAAAAAACAATTTAATAATCTTAAAAAATTTATCAAGAAATTTTATTAAACCAACAAAAGGTCAACAACATAGAGTATACACAGAATTTTGAAGAGGGCTTAGAACATCGCCCCAAATACAAAGAAAATATAAGTCTATAATTAAAAGTCTAGCTTAACGACTGGCTCATCAATCTTATTTACTATATCAATAACCTTAAAGCTTGATCTAACTTTGATATGTATACTAATAAGCCTTGTGTTTCACCTCTTCCTATTGAAAATTATACAGTTACTATGCTCTTAGATCATTTAAGTGGATTACTTATACCCCTTCATTTGTGAGCTCACTGATCATGACCCTCCTATTATACTTCAGATGCATATAATTATTGTAGCATTAAATCATCAACCTAATTTTTTTGATCAGTTGCTTAATGTCATACTTAGTAATACTGCACTTTTTAAAAGGGTTGATGCACGACCCCCTTTGGAGATTCAAATATTTGATATGGCTCTAATCCTGGCCTTAGCCTAACTTTTCTAGCCTTTTGGTGATATATTTAATATGATTTGTCTGTTTGAGATGTTTGACATGCTATTATTTCATGAGATACACATACCTACTATTATCTCATATCACTTGCTTGTTATTTGACACACACATCAAAACATCAAGGAGTCTCACGATAAGCCTCCATCCATATATGATATAATCTCGCTTAGATAATACTCCAACAACTCCATTATTAAATTTGACTCTCCTAATTGAGCATTTTAACCTGTATTAATATATTATGAAATTAATAGTAAATTCTTAATGCTTCTAATTTAATTTAGATTAATATTTATTTATTTTATATTAGTACAATTTTCTTAACATTTCATATACTCAATCTTTATCCACATGTGCTAAATCGAGCAGACATAAGTAGTGATAGCATTATTAACTCTTTTTTTTAAATGGAAAGAAAACTAGGAGTAGAAAATAAGGAATATAATTTCCCTAACTTTAATTTCTCAAATATAAGATTACTAAATATTTCATAACAAACATAACATTTAGACTTACTACTTATTATTTGATTTTACCTTCTGACCTACTTTCTATGTCTAATAAAGTGCATATAATATCTTCAAATCAAAATGGCTGATTAAGAAGTGGGATTGGCAAAAAACTCTCCTTGTAAGAAATATAGGTTCACTTTTACAATTATTTTCATAGCTAGTTGTCTCAATTAATTGCTACATATATTGTACCAAATGTACACCTAAAGCTACATATACTTTATTGGAAATAAAGGCATATGGAGTATTGGACCTCTCATTTCACTACAATACTCTAAATATGTTGAGCAAAGTTTATTATGTGGAGGAGAGTTGATGCAAATAAACAAATAGATCGATCACTAGATCAATTATAACGGCACATCATCAAATACCATAAATCATAGTTAACATTTTTTATGTTATTTCATATATTTTTATAAATTTAACATACCATGTCTTTGGATAAAATTTTTCAAATATAAACCCTTCTTTTATAAGCTATTCAGTCACCCCAAATTGAAGATTTATAGTATCACAACTCAACCCATAATTGATTTTATAGAATTAGGGTAGGTTAGAGAGAGCAAAATATCATTTATCCATATCATAAAATGTATACTTCCATCTGCATTCATATGTTCCAAACATATTGATCTCCTCCTTCAAAATTTAGGATCATTAAATCTTATCTTTATAGAAGAAGGAGTATTCAAAACCACGACAGATTATAGACAATTGAGAAGCTTCTACATACATATTCATATACTTTAATAATGATTTGATTAGCTATATCCTTTATATCAACGGGAAGCGCACACCTTCTTGTCTAAGGTCTACTCATGATCTCCGTCCCAGACTCCAGGAGCACTCTACATCAATATTAAATCTTAGATCAATCCAAACCCAATACTCCAAACCAAATCCTTGGGTTAAGGACTCAGGTCCTGAAACCCCTTCTAGGTAATTTTTCTATCACATTGAAATGCAAGAAATTGACATCTGATTCAGAGTCTATCAAGTGTATGTTAATATGACATGTCTCTAGGACCAATGCTACTAAAAGTTTGGGCTACATTCATGTGATGACTCTAAGCCTCAAGACAACATAGTATCCAATCCCCAAAGTTTGCACAAAACTTTTAAATATCTTATGGACCTATCCCACTAAGAGCCTATCAACCTAGTGGAATCTGACCTTGGAGCCTCTCATCTCATACTTACCCTCTCTCGATCTCTTCCATGACTTTGATCATTGAACATGTTCTGAGCAATTAATCTACTTTTCTGACTCACTTTGTGCTCCAAATTTGACCCAGAGGTCAAAATGATCAGAACTACCCTTCTAAAGGGGAATTTTGTGGACTTTTGACTCGAAACTTCGAATGTCGGTTCAATATCTACCAACCGATTGAGACTTCTCCCTGTCGTCAATCAATTTCAAACACCATTTGGAACCTATTAAACCCAACCCCAAACTCTGGGTCAACTTGTTTGACCTAAAAGTCCTTTAAGGATCAAAATGGTCATTTTGTCTGAATTGAACTCCCCAGACCTTGGGACCACATCCATTGGTCTCCAAATATCATTTCAGACCTATTGTGCTCAAACCCAAGCTTTGGATCAACCTCGGAGTTGACCTAAATCGACAATTCTAGGTTGACCCGACATCAGTTTCTTCAGGTCCATATGCGGTAATTTCGAACCCATCTTCAACGATATCTAATCCCATATCAAATTCTAAATCAAATCCAAATTATAGCCTAAGCATGCCTTAGACCTTGTTAAATCAAACCCAAATTAGGTTGACCAAGTCAACCCTACCAAGTTTGGTCAATCCCTTTGTTTGACATCTTTGATTAAATTCGAGCTATCTAACCTATGTTAAATCCCAAATTAGTTCTAGTTCATACATTTGATATGTCCTAGTCATCAAGTCATGGTGAATTTGAGCAAGTCAACTCACCATGCATGGTCAAAATCTTCATTCATAAGTTACATATATTTAAACCTCAATTCCCTCCAACTTCAATCTCCTTCCTAACTAGCATTCAAGCTCTATCACATGTCCACCTAAGCCTAAATTGATTATTTGACCAGTCAAATAGTTAACAAGGGCTCTAAATGGCTTTAGGTGTGGACAAACATGGTTAAACCACCTCTTAAGCTTAATCCACTCCATCTTAAGCCTTCTCGAACCCATCACTCCAGTTTCCAATCCTCTTCCAATGCCACCTCAGCTTCCATGTGGCATGGGGACCAATCAAGATGGTCAACAAGGCCTCGAGTCTTTCCAAAGGCTCATAATCACACCCTAAACCACTTTTCTCTGATTTTGGCTACTGTAGGGAGGGCCTATTTAAATCCTAAAGCTCAATTAGAGCTCTCCCAACAAAGCTCAGAGATTAATTTAGCCTTAAATGGTAAGTGGTCCCCTCCCTTAAGCCCAAAACCACCAATGGCATCTTAATTGAACACAACCTTTCCCCTGCTATTCCAGAAGTATGGGATACGTGTAAGGTATCTGGGGGAGGCCTCTAAAGCATAATGGCCATCCAAGTTAAACACTATAGCTTAAGGAGTAAAAAAAACCCTATTTTGAGAGGCATTCTAATCCACACATTAATTTTCTCACTTCCTCCAGCCTCCCTGACCCAAAGCTTGTTTCATTCTAACTTCCCAGACCCTTCTCTTCCTCCCCACTACAAAATCTAAGTGGTTGCACGTTGCTGACGGTGACTTTTCCAGCGAACCAAACACCTACTCCATCCTAGCTTGATAGCCATTGATCTAGACGTTGTTGAGCGCGAATTTCTTCTAAAGAATTATGCGAGGACAATCTACAAGCTCAATCGTATAAAGATATTAAAGATCCAACGGTATATATAATCTCTTTAAACCCTTAGATCTATGTCACATTAATTAGATTTATTTAACTTTGTGTTAAGCATGTTTTAGGCCATATGAATGTATCCCCATCGTTTATGTTCATAATCTTAAGCTATGTTTAAAATCTCATGCATTTTGGTGTACCGGGTTGAGAGAAAGAGATGGAAATAGGTTTCTAGGGCATTTTCGTCGTCTAGCCCATGCGTACAAAATTTAAGCCGTTGATCCCATGATCAACGGTTGAGATTTTGTCATATTGCGCTTTGTTTCGACCATGTATCCTGCAGTGTCCAAGATCTCTGTTTGGTTTGGGCCCTCGGTCTTGAATAGCGGAGATGGGTTCTCCACCGTTCAATCTTGTTCAGTCAAGATCGAGCCGTGAGATTCGATATTTGCCGTTGGATCAAACCACGGTAGATCCTACGGCTACGGGATGGTGCTAACTTGGATAAGTGAGTCAAGCCGTCGCGACTGCCGCCTGCTCTGTTAATTCGCAGGATTGCTGAATGGGCAATCATTATCGATGTGACAATCATCTGACACATGCAACTGCCCCTCTGTTAACACGGTTTTTGATCTGTGGTCTAAATGATGCCACATCATCTTTCTGTTACTGCAAGATTGATCCAACGCCTTGAATAGCGCTGCGTGGCCTGTCGTTACTCTTGCCGTCGTCGCTGTTAGCTCAATTAATAAAAGGATTATTTTAATTTTTTTAAATATATAAGTTTTCAAAATTAATTTAAAAATAAATATAAATCCAAAATTAACATGTCTTATATCATTATTTAAAAAAATAATAATACTTTAATTTAAAATTATTATTAATCTAAAATATTGAATATATATTTTAAATTATCTTAAGTATTGAATTTAAAATATTTTGTAATACAAAATATTAATTCAATTATGGATTCAAAATATGACTTATATTTATTTTTATTTAAATAGAAGAAAATAATAATAATTTTACATATTTCCAAATAAACATTTTGAATGTTTTTGAAAAGCATCAATAGTTTGTTTTTCTTTTTTTCTTTTAAACCTTTTTTTATCACATATATATTCTAATATAAGTTATTTAGTTTTTCTTTATTTAATTATTTAATTAGTTATTCAATAATTAATTAACTAAATGTTTAATATAAAAATATAATAATAAATTAAGAATTTTCTTATTATGTATACAGTTATATCATATATATATATATATATATATATATATTATATATATATATATATATATATATATATATATATTTAAGTGCTTATGAAAAATAATAGCATTATTGATGTAAAATAACAAGTTATAATATTTTAAGAATATTTTGTCTGATCTATTATTTTCGCATAAAAATGTGTATGTTTAAATTAATAATAGCATAATAGATATTCCTTATTCATGACTAAACCATATATTATATATTATAAGTTAGCATCATCATGATGTAAGTTTATACAAAAAATTAACATAGAAGGAATCATTACTTTACATGAAATAATTATGTGATTTCTTGAATTAATTTATGTGTGTTCAACATAACTCACATTATTTATTAATTTAGAACTATATATCCTTAGAATAATAAAATATAATTAAAATTAAATTATTGTTTGATGAAGTCAATATGCCTTGGACATAGTTTTAAACATGTTGTATAATTATAACTAGTATAATTTTACACAAGATACTTACATGATATCTCCAATTAATTTATTTACTCATATCATAACTCATCATTTCCATACTAATTGTATGAGATTCATAATTATAGTTGATTAATGGTAGCACAAATCATCATATAAGATAAAACTTGTTGTAGAAATTACAACTAGGTAAATATAAAGAGATTTTTATATCTTTAATGAATATATTATAATCCATGAAATCTGTGTAAGACTCATAATTCATCAAATACCATCTCTTAAAATATTATTCAAGAAATAAATTTAATAATTTGTAAGATAAAATGATGGTATCCTATCTCTTAGAGTTTCTAAGAAAATTATCTTCATAAACTTACTAAATGAAACTATAAGCTTGCACTTCTTCTGCTCTCTTCTCTTGTACTCACCCATATTTTTCTAAGTAACTTATCAAAAAATATTTCATAACTTTCATGTTGATACTTTTGTTTTTCAGTTTTTCCTTTAGTTCTTCAAAAGTATTAAAAACGAATAGCAAAGCTATAGATCTACATCTAGTTAATTGCATTAAATAAAATAATTTCACTAGAGACCATGCTTCATACAAGTTATGATACTTTTATTAAGACCTTTATATTATAATAAATGCAATGATATTATTAGTATTATTATTTTGAGTTGTTACACACAACTCCCATAAAAAAGTTATAAGGAATTTCTTATTATTGCAGCTGTTTCAATAGCTTCCAGATGGTGTTCTTTTATGATTATGTGCATTATTATTTTGGACTTTGGTGAGAGATTTATAAATAAATTTTGGTGCATATTATAATGTGTTTTCATCCCTTTCTATTCCGCATAATGTATTATTTATAACTCTGTTACTTCAATAAAAAAATATCTTTGATAGATGCAAATTTTGTGCCTACAAGATGTTGGTGAGCTGTTAGCTTTTGGACCAATTTGTAAATCAAACACAGTTTAAAATTTTGAAATCTAACATATGTCCCTCACTCTCCTAACTGTTTTTCCTACATCCCCATCATCTTCTCAAAGCCTTAAACCTATAGATTTACATCTAATTACATAAAAATAAATAAATTTCAATATATAATTAGTTGTTCATACAAGCAATGATGATTAAATTGTGATGTTTTTATTATGACCATAATGTTATAATAAATGCATATGGATTATGATAAAATTATTATTATTAATTTGATTGGTTAAACATAATTACTACAATGGTTTTCAATAGTTTCGTTCAAATAGTGTTCTTTGATAAGGCCATGCATTATTTTTTTGAGTGTGCTTTATAGAGGAATTTTGGTGAATATTATAATATGTTTTCCTCTTGTTCTATAAACTTAATGCATTATTTGTGCCTCCATTACTTTAATAAAATATCTTTGACATAATGCAAAATTTGTGTTTACAAGATGTTGGTGTGATGCTAGCTTTTGGCGTTTAATTTGTGAATTAGCCACATTTTAGGTATTCAAGATCGAACATATGTCCCTCCCTCTCCAAGCTTATTTTCGTATATCTCCTTCATCTTCTCAAAGTTTAATAAATCTTAAGTTGTATCATAATTATATTTTGTTTGGAAAATTTAGTAGATCCTAGAATATGCCTTGGGTTTTTCCTTTGGGAACCTAATAAATGTTAGGTTATGCCTTAATTTATCGTTTCTTTAAGCATCTTAATAGATTTTGTTCATGTCTTGGTATCATGTTTTGGAGAATTCTAAAATATATTAGATTATGCTATTTATATCCCTCCTTTCAATAAGTTAGTATGTCCTATATTATATGTTTGATATAAATAGGGGTTATCCTTGTGGATAATCTAAAAGATCCTAGATTATGATTTTGACTTCCCTTCTTATTAGACGTTTCAATAGATATTAGATTATGCCTTAATACTCAAAAATCACCCCTATTTATATAAACAATATTGATATTAAGGGTTTTAATTAGATTCTTAAACCTTGATTATTCATTAGGATGACCTTACTTATGCTTAGAGAATATAGGTTATTTATATTCATAAATAACTATATCAAGTTCATCTATGTTAGGATGATCCCATTATTAGGTGTGCACTCACTCAATATTGATAGTTAATTGATTATGACTACGTGTCAAGTCCTGAAACTAAGGGGTTGAACTTCCTATCTAATTTATGCTGATTGACCTCATGCCTATGAAGTTTATTGATGCAATGGAGATAATTGAGTATATCTACTATTAAGATTAATAGCTCATGTAATTGAATGTAGTATAAATACCTAAAAGAAAGATTCTAGACATTCAAAAAAGCACCAACTATATAGAATGCAAGGTAAGTCTAAGTAGAAATATAGTCTGCTCAGAGGAAAATTAAAAGTTTGGGTACATGTATATACCAAAATAATAATAATAATAATAGTAATAATAACAACCAAAAGGTATTGCTAAACAGCAAAGTGTCTCAATCAAATATGCATTACGAATTTAAGACATGACTTAATCAAATACATATAAAAAAGTCCACAAGAATCCTTATAGGAATGCAGTAAATTAAGAGTAATAAAGCAAGTGTGGATGACCTTACTAAAAAATGAATTACCTAACAACCCATAGCTAAATTAAGAATAAGCCTAGCCAAAAGTGAATGATTATACTAAATGTTTTCATCGTTAGATGAGCATGACCAAAATAAGGATATAATTAGCTAAAAGACCCTGAACAATCATAATAGTGCATCTAAAAGAGTATGGATACAATAGGAATAGAGTTAGTCAAAAGAGAATTGCAAGTTTTTGAATGAACTTAGTGATCAAAAGTGCATGATTGAGAGGTGAATATTAAAGCCAAAAGTGCATGACTATACTATGAATATGTTGCAGTTCATGACCCCTAGCCTGAGATTTTGATGATGACAAATAATGTAATTGAATTAACTTTTTTATTCATTGAATATTTTGAATTTTGCTTTTGTCCGTGAATACTAATATTTCAGGGAGATCACATATTACTCAAGACAACAAGAAGACTCAAGGCTGGGTAGAGTAGAAAGTGAAGTCTGTAACTCTGTAATTTTCATTTATTTTTTTTTTTCTTGAGTTTGGCCACAAAGTCTATGCAAATTGAACAATCATGCACACACACACATGGGGAGAGTTTTCTTTCAAAGAAAAATTTTTTATTCTTTGTAATCGTACTGTACAAATTTTGATCATACTATACAAACTATTATGGCTCAATGGCTATCTGTGAACTTATCGTATTGTACGATCATTATCATATTGTATAATGCATTTTTTAATTTGAAACCTTAGCTGCTAGATTAATTTTAGTAAGTTTTAAATCGTAAATTTTAAACTAATTGTACCGCATGATTAAATCGTATAGTACGAATATTTGAAAACTTACTTAAATTAACCACAGTGATTAGTCAATTAAATCAAAGATTAATTGCTAATTGGTGATCGTACTGTACGATATGGTTCATACCGTACAATAAACCGAGGCAGTATTTTATCGTCCTGAACATCATAACAGATGATCCCTTGATTTTTAAAACTAATCGTACTGGACAATATAAGCATCATACTAGATGACCTGAAGCTTTTAACTGATAGTACTGTGTGAAGTGAGTCTTATCAGATAATGAACAGAGATGAGTTTTGGTCATCCCAGTGTTCGTCCTGTATTAATAGAAGAAATATAACATATTGTACTGGATGATATTTGTATTGTACTGTACGACAGCGTTCAAAAAAATTATATGTTCATAGTCCTTTGTACCAGGATGAAGGCTATTTTGAACTGAACATACTATACGATCTTGGATTGTACTGTATGAATAGAAATGATTGAATTGAAAATTTAGGATTTCTTGGAGCCTAATTTATACATGATACTTTTGTCTTTTGAAATAATAAGAGAGAGGAACGTGATAAGAAAGGGACTTCTTGAGAAGGAGCTATTTGATTAGATTTTGGGTTTGTGAGAGGAAGGAGAAAGCGAGTTTGTAAGGGTTGAGTGTGAGGAAGATCACATGGTTACTCCAAGCCTGCTGCACCCTTGCTCCTCCTATGGCACAAGAAAATTATGTGGGAGCTTTCTAAAGGGGGAGATCCTTCAAGGTCCATGTCCTCAAAGGTACTCTACCTTCTCCAGGAGGGAAAAAATGAGAAGATTCACTGCCGTCACGAGAAGGGTAACATAGCATTTGGTATTCTGTCATACCGGATAGGTGAAAGTGAGGGTTTGTAAAGGCTTCTCCGCCTTGCTGTAGGGGCAAAAAGAGAATTACTTTTGAGTAGTGAAATTCTCATAGTGGAGAACTCCGAGGAGTGGACTTAGATCAAGTGATCGAACCACTATAAATCTTATGGTGTGATTTTTTCGTTTACTGTACTTTACTTATGTTTTGCATCTTACATTTGCTATAGCTACTTGGTGAAGATTATATTCTAAATCTTTGTTTTGTGGTTTAATTTTTCACTACCTATTGTTGTAATCATGTTCTAATTAGTCGCTTCCGCATAAAGTTAAGTTTTTTTCTTTAAAAATTTTAAACAAAAAAAATTAGAATTCTTGTTTAGGATTGTTTCTTTATTACAAAAAATTTCCAATTCACCCCCCCCCCCCCCCTCTTGACGCACTTCTCGTACTTTCAGAATAAACTTGATTAAAGAAACATAAACAAATCTATTTTTTTCTAGCCATAAGGGCATGAATAGGATGGTAAGTAGTATAACTAAAAGAGCATGGTTATACCGAGAGTAGAATTAGCCAAAAAAGGGTATGGCCAATTTAAAATGAAGCCTAATAGAAGATATCAACTAGGCTATCAAATAACTCAAGTTAAGATGTTAATCAAAGTGATCATGAATGTATGTAGATCAAAATGAAATCAAAAAGTTTATTAAAGGATGTAACATATAAAGTCACATGTGCTCAGAGGGAGTTAGGTAGACTAATCTAGAATGTTATCTAGGCTATCCTAAGATGTGTAGTCCCCTACTAGTTATTCAAAAATTAATGGCATACTAACTAGTTTGCTCAAAAAGCTTAGCATAGGGGTTGACACATATCAACTAAGCCTAATTACAAGTCATATGGTTGAAATTAAATCAAATAAATAGGATAAAGTGTAGTACAATGGCCATATAACCCTAGACTAATTTTTAAATGTAATTTGAAGGTATAAAAAATAAATGACCAATGAGCTCATGAAGCTAAAAGACCATATAACTTAGGATCGAAAAAATTTGACTAGTATACCACATGTGAGTGCCTAGTACACTAAATTAGAATTTTACTGTAAGCATATTTGAATAAAATCAAATGAAATTTGATTTTGAATATGTTAGATTTCTCAAAAATATTTTTTAAATTTATTTAAATTTTCTAAAATTAAGAAATATTTGAAATAAAATATATTCAAAATATAGTTGGAAATTCGTCAAAAATGATAATTGAAATTGAAGAATTTAAAAATTAGTACATTGAAAAGTTAGGCACCATATATATGTAGAAGTTACACTCAATGGTCAAATCTTAATTTTTTAAATGAAATATTAATTAATATTTATATACCAAATAATCTTAAACAAGTAAAACTATTATGAAATATTTAGGATATCTTTAAAAATTATTTAATTTTTTCTATAATCATGATCATAAGAATAGCTGATAACTATAAAAAATATTAAATAATTTAGGAAGATTCTTAGAATATTTTGGGATGTTTCATTTTTATCTTATGACTTTGAAATACTCAAATCAAACCATGATTAATGAAATTAATTGAAATTTGTATTTTTATACAGAAAAGGACATTTTAGTTATGAAAATACATATCTTGATTTACACATAATCAAGACAAAAAATTGAAACATATGCTCATTCACATGCAATCATCACTCTTAAATAATAGAGTTTTTTTTATAAATTATTTCATAATTAATATGAATATAATATTAATTATAAAAAATTTAAATAAACTGTTAAAACTTTAGAGTATTGAAGTCAGATCAAAATTATCTTTAATAGTCAAAACATTGTTTGAACATTAGCATTATGATTTGAAATCAAATTTCCTATATGTTTCTACATTTTAAAAATTAAAAAAAAAAATATTTTTGGACTATGAAAAGTAAGGAAAATACATTTGACATTAAAACAATTATAAAACTACATATAATATGACTTAAAATGAAATGTTTAAGCATCCCTAAAAATTTCAAATATTTCAAACCTATTTTCCATACTTAATAGATGAAAATTAGGGCAGGTTTAAAACAATATATGCACATAATTAAACTATACCAATTAGTAGAATTAAAATTCCAAATAATTTGAAATATTGTATTTTTTTGGATCAAACTTTGGAGTATTAATTAGCATGTCCAATTATTAAAAAAATATTTTTAATTACAAAATATATAAAAAATATCTAAAAAAATTGTAAATTAATTTGAAAAGGTGTGTAATCTCGTTATAATCTTTTTATGGAATTAATTAATTAATACATACAATATGGAGATTTTTGAACAATAAGAAATCCTAACAAGCAACATAGTGATATAGTGCATGGCTTGAAATTTTTATGGTAACCTCATACCGATGCTATTAATTACATATATATGGCAACCAAATTTTAAAATTTTTTGCAAACCATTTGACATTTATTTAATTTAGAATAAGAAAACAATGAATTTTTAAAAATAGCATGCAAATGGGGCTTGAAAATACATTGAAATTTTTTATTTGAATCAATATACCAAGATGTACTTCCAACAAAATTTCATCAAATTTAATTCAGTGGTTAGCGCATAATAAAATTCTTAATGAAATATCTAATTAAATAGCTTAGGGTTAATTAAGCCATTAGATCAAATTCAAATAGCCATTAATGGCAATGATTTTATCCCTAAACCTGTGCCTCCAATTAAACTAGAGAGGAGTTCTTAGGCAATCCATCTTAATACAGAGTTCTCCTCTCAAAGCCCACTAAATTAGGATTTCTTATGAGAAAGTGATAGAAGAATTCCTAGGTTTTCCAAAGAGGTATAATTCCCTCCTTGCCTTCTGATGGTGAGGTACCAAAATTGAATAACGATTCTAGCAATGAAGGTGAGAATTTAAAACCCTAACAAAGACCTTAGGGTGGTGGTTTGTGTCACAACTTAACACGATATAACCCACATATAGAACTAATAATATCATGTCAAATTGTCATAAGAAGAAATTTATTTTAGCTTTTATCTTTAATTTATACAAACTACAGAGCCGCTAAATAATTTCAAATGAATATAAAAATACACTCATCAAATTTCTTTTCATTTATTTTAGAAATTCATATAATCAAACTAATTATTTACAAATAATACATGACACAGAGAAGGCTATACAAAATAAAAAGGACATGAGTGTCAAATCGCCAAAAAAAAAAACGTTCTTGTATAGACTCAAAAATTAGAACATGCAACCTCAATCTACTCAACTTGCCCATTACTGTTGACTCTGACTTGAAACAAATGCAAAATATCATGTATGAGCAATCCACGACTCCATAGGCTACATTGACTTTATCATATCCTTTTGGCTTAGTTCTATGCTACTTATCCATGCAAATTTAACATGATCATTCCAATTTTTTTATTCTTATCATATGATTAAATATTTTTTATTTTGGGTATGTATCTATACCAAACTATTTCTTTCGTTTTAAGTAATTTAGCTATACTTGGACTTACCCAGGACTCTGGACACTAGGAGATCTTTCTCAAAATTTGGAATCATTCTATCTTTCAAGTATTTATTCCACTTTTAAATTCCTCAACTATTGAGCTTGATAGCCAACACATATAAGCTAGGTAAGTCAACCCTTAATTTCAAAACTTTATCAAGATAGTGTAACTATCATTATTGGGTGACTACTCACCTAATAATGATAATCATCCTATCAAAATAAAAAATCACACATTGTTTTGATTATTTATGTTTACAAATTACAAATAACCTAGGGCATGACACAATAATTAATTTTTATGATTAATGTGTTTACTTTAGGGCAAACATAAATGCTATAAGCTTTCAAAATCTTTTAATTCGTATCTTTTAAGAATTTATAAACACATATATTTTTGTATTCAAACTCTTTTAACATTATCAAATCTATTTAAACATTTATCTTTAAAATTAAGGTAGTTGCCTTAGTTTGATTGCATCTCTTAAGATGAACTAGCTTTGTAGTCCATCACAGTCTTATGAGATGACCATGTTTGACTAAACTAAGACCATTTTGCACAAAATACAATGGGTAATAACTCCTTAGCCATTTAGCTTAGGTTTAGGGTGTTGTTTGGTTGCCAATATGCTAAAAGATTCTTTTGGTGCACAACTTATGGCTCATTATATGGTTAGTTAGGATATATTTGATTAGAAAATAGCTAGTTTGGTTGTTTTATGCATTACAAAATAATGATATGCTTCTAGTAGGTTCAAGATATATGACCATTTATTCTTTTATTTGTATAAAGATTGTGCATCAAAAATTCAAAAAAATAAGAAGTCGGACATATTACTAATTAATATGAATGCATTGCATTACATTTTTTATTATGTGATGACATAAAGTGCTTGGTTATGTAATATTTATTCTGTTGTGATGAACTACTTTATACCTTTCATTATTAATTATGTACTTAATTTTAGTTATAAAAGCTTTATATGTGCAACACTCTACAAACAAATACTCCCAATAAAATATATTTTTTCAGATTTAGATATAGGAGTACCTAAGATCATATATGACTAAGAGCATTCATGATGACTTAGCATTACCCAAAAGCAAATGAATTAGGTGTTTACAAGATGTGCTAATTAGCAAGAACTTGGATCAAAAGAATGCCTTTGCTTGTACCTTGTTACTAGTTGCTCGATATATAAATTTAGGAGTCTGAATTATTTAGGGAGAGCTCTCCTATTTTTATTTGATCTAGGAGTGTGTATATATATTTACTTTATTCTTTAAATGTATTCAAAATTCTATTTTTGAATTTATTTTTATTATATATCTTGGTAAAAAAAAACCCCAAGTATTGCCTCTCATTCAAATCATAGTTAATCTTAATATATATAGATAAAGTCTTTCACTTAATGATAGATAATTGGTATTTATGTAATGTTCCCTAGGATATAGTTTTTTCTATAGATATAGTTTTAATTAATTGATGCAGAACATGGAAGGGGAATCTATCACCAGATCAAGGGAAAGAGCATATGAAGGTCAATCCATGAATGAGCCATAATGATTTACATCATTTCATTTTTTTATGTATTTTCATATTATTGGATTATATTTGTGCAAACATAGTATTTTGTGGATTTTATGCATATAATGGATAGGAAGAGCACTCTGAAGTGACTAGGGAGTGATGTGGCTAGCCAACCAAGTGGCTAGAGAGTGGTGGAGATGGCAAAGAATGAAGGATGGAGTAGTTTAGGTTGTTGCTAGTGGGCCCAAGAAAAGGACCAACCTCCCCCTCATCATCTTTCTCTTATTTATTTTAAAATTTAAATGATGGGATGTTGCTCTTCATACTTCTTTCAAATGTATAAAATATTCTACTGCTGAAATAAAGTGAAGATTAGTGTGCTTACACATTTTGGATTGTATTCCAAATGGCTAGAAGGCTTTGTGGTCGACCATTCCAAGGAGATGGGGTGATCATGGATTCCTTAATTAGTGAGTAGGTTTCAATTATTACTTTAAATCTATGCCATTTCGTTCTTGTTTGTGTAATCTATGATAAATCTTTTTAAAATTCTAATTATCTCTCTCTAATTTCAAGTCTAATCTTGCCTACTTGACTAAGCTAAGAAATTACCCTTTGCTGGACTAGCCTTACACCATTTATTGTTTGAACAACCAAAATTCTACCAAATTCTCTATATCATTAGTTCACATCCCCTACTATAAAAAGCCTAAATTTAAATGTGGTTGTTTTAGTCAAATTTCTTGAGAACAAATCAGCCTTACTTCTCAAGCTTGTTTACTATTTTTGTCATGCATGTATTTTCAATCACGTATACATTCCCAAGAGAATACAAAAACTCCATAAAAAAGAAAATATAAAATTAAGCTCAAGTTTGCTGGATTTGGATATCTGTAGAGGGTGAATCAATTGGTAAGAAGCTAGATTTACATTTTTTGGATAAATTACAAAGCTTGTGACCTACATTGAAATTTCATCCACCTTAAAATAACTTCTCTATAAAAATTGACTTTAAAAACTTCTCTATAAAAATTGACTTTAAATCTCCTAATCATACTAGATGAGTCCCCCCCCCCCCCCCCCCCCCCCTCATCCACCAATTCATCACATAAGTCATCTAAGACCCCCACCATCAAACCCCCTCATCATCATTAATAAGTCTAGGTGATTTTCTTAATATGCTGGGTAATGGCTCATCATCATTAATATGTCTAGGTGATTTCATTAACATGCTCGGCAACGGCTCATCATCATTAATATGTCTAGGTGATTTTCTTAACATGCTAGGTGATGGCTATTATGATTTAGATATGATTACAAAATGAAATTACATAGCTCTATTGCAACAATTGGCCTGTCTCATTCCACTCTTTATGTATTACATAGCTCTATTGCAACAATTGGCCTGTATCATTACACTCTTTATGTATGCATTCCTTAATAACACTGGGGATTATATGACCCACATCTTTCTAAGTTTATATCTCAAAATTCATGTTAAAAAATTATTTGGTTTTTCTTTTGGTGACTGCATGACTAACCGTTAATGATGTAGTTCAAGGCTCCTGATAAAATATCTCACATTTGGGTTGGATCAACTACAATTATTGCTAAAAGATTCCAAGCAAAATAACCTAAGATGATAGACCCATGAAGTTCCAACTAGGCTATTTCTTTCATTTTGTTAACTTTTTATTTTTACCTTTCACCTTTTGAGCTCTTTTATGCTCCTTTTGATTGTTTGGTAATTTAACAGTATTATTTAATAATTTTTTTAATATAGATAGATATTCATTTTATTTTTTATGACCAGTTATCCTCCACCCTTATGTAACTAAACCATCTCAATGCATATAATTCCTTATTTAGATGACAATCTTTGAAACATTAGTCAACTTTAATGTTAAATTGAGAAAATCAATGCACATGCATGTTTTCATCATTAAGGGTGTCTATGCGAGGGGTTCTCAAGTGTAATTAATGTTAAAAAATGTGTTCCCTTTAGTAGACTAATTAATCTAGTTTATCTACTTGATTTGACTTAACTTTGACTATGAATCTTATATTGGTTGAGATATTATTTATTGGTCTTAACTCATTAGACCTGATCTATTTTTATTATTTTTTTTTTAATTTGAAAGCTCTTATAACAGAATAGCATCTTTATATCATTGATCCTTTTTTTTTCTAAATAAGAAATATGGTAGATCAAACAAAGGATATTGGCCTAGTCAAGTTCAAATTGACCAAGATTGAGCATGACTAATTCAGTCCATTCTAAAAATGCAACATGAATTAGCCATAGCCAAGCATTAAATGATATACTATGTTTTTTTTTTTTTTTTTTTGCTACTAATAGGTTTACCTAAGCATAGATAGATATATGACCAAGATTTTCTTAAATTTGTTAAGAATATCCTCAACAAATACTGTTATTTTTGGCAATATCACTAACTCGTGTAAAGGCCTCTTGTACATGGTTTATAATCTTAGGATGGATAGTTTTTATTCTTCTAGTAAGAATATCACTAAGAATTTTGTAAAGGTTATTACTAAGGGAAATTAGTCTTAGGTCATTTATGAGTTTGACACTAAGCTTTTTTTAATTCAAGGTTATAGCAATATGCAATAAAAAACTTATGCTTAATTTGCAATAGTTTTCTTACTACTTTATACAGTAATTTTTTAGTGCAAAAAGTTCGTAAAATTAGCAAAAAACGGTGTAGTCAAAATTTGTTCCAAATAAAGACTAAGGTTTCGTTTGGGACAATTTTCGTGCTGCTTCCTAAAACGGCTTTATTAGAAGAAATGTACAACTAATATTAATTTTTTCAATATAAAATTACACATTTTTACTCATGTATTCTCATATGAATGAGATATTAGAATGTTATGTAAGTAAATACTCAAAAAACAATTCCAAATAAGCTAGTTTGAGTCCTTGCTTAACTACTTTGAGCTTATTCCCTAAAGATAAAAATGGGATCACCACCAACAAAAGTATCTCTGGCACTATTAAGAACATCCTCATAATCAATACAGTTGATCCAAAAGTTTTTGAATAAAATTAGAACAGCTTAGTGATTAGCACATACAGGCAGCACAATCTTGTACAAAGAGAGGAAATTCATCCAACAGTTCAACGCTAATCAAAGCTCTATCCAATTTGCATCTCATAGAAATCCTACCCTGATTGGTTTGGTATTAGTTCTCTCATGAACGCTTCTCTGTCACGAGAAATTATTTTGTGCGGAGTCCGGATGGCGAGAACCGTCCAGATTTGCTCGGATTTGCTGAGTATTTGTAAATACTTAGTAAATACTCAACAAATACTCAATTATAAGTATTACTAAGTAATTTGTGAGTATTCACTGAGTATTTTTTAAGTATTTACTGAGTATTTACAAATACTCAGCAAACACCCAATAAATACGCGACAATTCGGACGATTCTTCCCATCCGGACTCGACACAAAATAATATCTCCTATGATGTGAGTATGTGACATCTCATGTTAAGTTCCCATTTGATTTCTTAATATCTTATTAATGATCTTCTACAGTCATGTGGAGACTAACTATAATGTGCCACGTCACTCTTTTTCTCGATACTGCGGCTCTGTACTGCTCCGTACCACGGTTCTATGCCGCTGACGTGGCTGCACGTGATTCGCCATCGAACATAGAGCTACATCTGGCCTCCGCACAGAATAATTTCTCCTCTCTAACAGCTTGGAGAACATGTGATATCTCATGTTAAGTTCCCATTTGATTTCTTAATATCTTATTAATGATCTGCTACAACAGCTACACTATATAACCCAGGATGAAATTTGAAATGTTTGGCAAGATTGACCGTTGCTGCAGACCTGTCTGCTGATCAGTCTATTCTTCTGTTTCGCTCTGATCCTGTAGTTTTTGGCTATTCTCTTACACTTTTCAGCCTTTGGATTTCCCTCTGCTTCCATCACCAGTTCTTCATTACTGCTTATATTTATTCGATGGTCCATTCTTCAGCCAAGACTATGGAGCAACAGTTTATACTGTCTTGCTCTATGTTCGTAGCCCTGAAGACTATTTTCTGATGCTGACCCTCAATACAGCTCTATCTGAGTTACTGTTTTCTTTTGTTTTTCTCCTTTTTGAGAATTATTTTAGATTAACTTCATGAATACAAATATTTTATTTTATATAATAATACAAAAAATACAGTATAAGCATTAATTAGTTAAAGAAATTATTAAAATTATTTGGTGTATTAAATGATTCATTTCATGATACGAAACGAGGATGCTCAGGAGGATGAGTGGCTTTACTCTTAGAGACAAAATACGAAATGAGCATATACATGAAAAGGTTGAAGTAGCTCCAGTGAAAGATAAGATTAGAGAGAGTTGCATTTGATGATTTGGTCACATAAAACAATGGCCTTCCGATGGGCAAATTATTCTTTGTGCAGACATCAGACGCAAGCATGCGTCAGGATTGCTGCGTTTTTATTGCGCTTTTACTTTGCTTTGCAAAAGGGCAGCTAATACAAAAATTTTAATTGCATATTAGCTATTCATTTTGGTGCCCTTAATTACTAATGCTAAGTATTTAAAAAGCACAAAATAAAAGGGCAGCAAATACTAAATGAAGTAAGATATTTGCTGTGCTTTTGCTATTTTTTGTAAATACTCAGCAAACTGGCAACTAATATGCAATTAAAATTATGTACTAGCTGCCCTTTTACAAAAATACATAAAAAATACTGTAAAAGTGCAGCAATCAGGAGTCAAGCTTGTGTCAGGTGTTCGCACAGAATAATTTGCCCTTTGATGACCCGGTTAGGAAAGTAAATGCATTATATTTGACTTATGTTAAGAAGTGTCGAGGTAGACCTAAAAAGATTTAATTAGAAAATATTATAAATGACCTTTCTTTATTAGATTTAAATGAGAACTTAACTTTTAACAAAACACAACGGAGAAAAATAATTTCATGTAGCCGGCCCCACTTAGTGGGATAAAGGCTTGTTGTTGTTGTTGTTATTTTTATTAGGTGTGATTAAAATAAATAAATAAAGGCATGAAGGAATCCTTGTTTACATAAAACCTAAAAGAAGCTTATGTTCTCTTCTGTCTTAGGCAAAACTAACCACATTGATTGCAGGTATAAAACATGATTTGTTAAGTCTTAATTACTCTTAAGCTGCACCGACAGTAGTCCCCACTGAAAGGAACAGAAGTCTATTTATATAAAAAAATTTATTAATTAATAATAATCCTGTGTCATGTAGTGTAATTAATTAGGGTGAGACAACTCATTCATTGCACATCTACGCTGTATAAAGCATAATATTATAATGGAATGGAGCTTTCTCCCACTTGTTTTTTTTTTTTTTTAAATAATTAACCAAAAAAAAAAAAACTTTTGAATTAAGGCAACAATTGGTTTTTTTTTTTTTACATCAAAAGTAGAATAACATTTAAGTATCTTTTATTACGTCCTCTGACCGGATGAAGCTCTACGTTCGGTCAGAGGATTGTTACTCGGTTTTTGTTCGGTATTTGGTCAGTATTGGTAGGTATTGTTTGATAATAATGAAGGAATACTGCTCTGGAAAGACTAATACCGAGTAATATCAAAAAATACTGAGTTTTTCTAGAGAAAAACTTCGGTATTTTTTAATATTGCTCGGTATTGCTCGGTATTGCTCAGTATTACTCGGTATTGCTCAGTATTACTCGGTATTTTCTCTTCACATAATGATATTTCTTCGTTATTATTGGTATTGCTCGGTATTTGTTCAGTATTTCTCGTTTTGTGCCTGCGATCTTAGTGCCGACCGAACGTAGGTCTACGTACGTTCACCGGACCAAATAATAGTTCCTCGAAGAGAGACTATTAATACAAAAAAATCTGAAAAAATAATATAAATTTTTATATTTTTTTTTATCTTGAATGAATTATACTAATTCATTGATAAAAATAACTAATTGAAAAAGAACTTAATATGTCTAGATAAAAAAAGCTTTTGAATCTCCCCTAATAGTAACAATGGGATGGTTGAAGATAAATATCAAAATGCTTATTAAGAGAAAATTTGATGAAAAATAATGTTAAATATCTCGATGTTTTATTAATCATCCATTTCTTTTATAAAATATTAATGCATTTTATTTGTCAAAGGATAGTTATTTTGATGAATATATGTATTATGTAATGCATGTAATGAAGGAATGTCAAAAATGTAAAATGTCATGTGATTTGAACTCCTAGTCCAAATGAAAGCCAACATTGCCACATTACCCTTATAATACATCACCTCGCCACTTTATCTAAAAGACAAGTCAACAGACTATAGCTAAGCCCTTATCTTTTTTGGATAAAAAATTTGAAGCATGTTTTGATGAAAGCATCATAGAAGGGTCACCCCTTCCACTTCCCATGTGAATCTTTGACTTCTTAAGACTTGTAATACATACAAGTACTATAAAATCTTTAATTTAAAGAATTCTTTGACGAATTGACTCAAATTTAATTAGGGAAGTCTTTCTTCTGCTTGGTGGTTTGTTTGGTGTCAATGCCCAAAGCTCTTAGATTTGTGATTAGAGTTCTTTGATAAGAGATTGTATCTTTTATTTTTATTAAAGTTTTTGAAGCTTTTGTAACATTCTCTTTTTCACTTTCTTCTTTTTTTTTTTATTTGAGTTTTCCAGTCCGTTCCGTCTTATTCAAAAAATTTCCAAGCCACCCAAAATTTATCCAAACTCCATCAACTGAACTTTTTTTCACTCTCTACACCAAAACCTCCACCTAACCACCAGAAAAAAAAAACTTGAAATACTTTTTACTAACACACTAAGATTTTTAAGGGGTGTGCATAGTCATCATAACTCACAACCTAACTTCCTTTAAACTTCTTACAAAATCAGCAAACATAAGACACCCAAATCCTTAAACCCTAAAATATCTCCTAGTGCATTACTCTACATCTCCTACCATCAAATAAAATTGCACACTGAATTATCATTCACTAAGAGTCCATCATATCGACTATATAGTTTTGCGTCAGAGCAATGTATTGGGAGGATTTGAGAAATTACTCTATATGTTGGACCTGATAGTGACACTATTAAAAATGTTTATTAAAATCTCCTCTTCTAACCTCCACCTTTGTTGGTATCATAGAAAATGAAGATCGGCTTTCAATGTAGGTTATTATGAGTTCGATGAGTCATTTTATTCTTGGAGAATATTGATGAGTTTTTCGAACATGCATGTCATGAGTTTTCTTTATTTTTTTCTAAAATGTTCATCCATTGGCTTTCCTTCATAAAAAAAAGTAAAAAAATTTCTTTTCTAATTTTCTATCCCTCTTGTGTTAACTCTTGATTATGTGGCCCGAATTACCCTTTTGGATGATTGATTAGATTTGATATTTTTTTCTTTCTATTAAAAAAGAAGAAGTGATTATCTTTGCTTCCTTTCTTTCGCTTCTTCATCTTTCATTATGTTATCATTTCATAGCTTATTTATTTATTTTTTCACTTTCCACTACATGAAAATGCTTTGTTACTGGCGGACAAAATCTGCTGGTAAAAATATAAATGCGTCAGAAATATGTGCTTTCCGGCGCATTTCTGGCTCAAAATGTTCCGACGGTAATTCATGCGCCGAAAAATTTAAACCGGCAAAATATTTTCATTGGAAAATGTTCCGGTGAAATCCAAGCAAAAAAATTGAGGAAATTTATGCCATTTTGGCAAATTCTGTCGTATAATTCGCCAGCCTTTCCGGCGGAAATATATGTTGGCAATACTGACAGATAATTTGCCGTATAATTCCGTCAACCAATCACCGATGATTTTTTTTTTGAAAGGTGCAAAAATAATATTATTAAAAGAAAAGATATTACAAATTTAAAAAAAAGGATCACATTCCTCCTTTAACAAGCTAATAAAAGGAGGAATTGAACCCAAACTAAAGTTATCCCAAACAAAGTTATTACAATAAACAATGTTAGCACACTTATTAGATAACTTATTACAATCTCTATTCACACAACTAAAATTAACATGCTTGAATCTTTTAAGGAAATCCATCTCTTTAATCCCATTTGAAATCAGCACCTTGCTTGGATCTTTATTCAATCTACGAAGAAAAATAATATCATTGGCATTATCACCTTCAATAATAATTCCTTCATAGTTTAACATCCAATCTTGCAAAATGACATTCAAAGCTTGAATTACCAAAAGCTCCAACCGAATCCCAATGCAATTCTTTGAATCCAAAAGCCAAAAGAAATCTTTCTTTAAAGTCCCTAAAAACTTCTCCAACGTTACCATCATACGAAAGAAACAGAGAAGCATCCACATTTAATTTGAGACAATCTCGTGGAGGAGGGTGTCATCTCTTTATGAACAACCTATTTGGCTGATTAACAACCTAGTAATCTGATTTAAGAACTCCATTTCCAACCAAAGAAGCAAGAGAAATAGTTTGAGCTGCTATATAGAAGCAAGTGTCTTCATTATCATCATAAACATGTTTACATCTTGACTTCCAATTAAGAAAAACAACAATGCAATAAAATTTAACAATTAAAGTATTTTTAGTAGCATATCTTTCCATCCACTTACAACATTCCTCTAAAGAAGAAAAAACCGGCAATGAGAATCCCCACTTATTAATTTTTGGATTACCTAAATCAGTTTAGAACATCCTACCACCACATGATTGATATTCTCCGCCTCTAGGCAACCCATCAGACAAAAATTACCTGTTTTCAATCTTCTATTCACAAGAAAACCAAATATAGGGATAGCTTCATGAAAAATTTTCCACTAGAAATTCTCAACTAATGGAATAAGCTTGAGTTTCTTAGTCTCATTTCTCATTAGATCACCTGAAACATTACCACCTGAAATGAGAGCAAAGATGGGTTTTCCTATTTGAAAATGAATCAACTCCAATTGATCCTTAGGAAGACTTGAAAAGATATGAATTTGAGAGATTATGTTGACCAAATCTTCTCCAAAACAAATTCTCAATTCTTGTATATTCCAGCATCCATGTGCAATGAACTTATCTACTTCCATGTCTTCTATCACATGGACCCAAACAAAAGTTGGCCACCTATTAAGACATTTATCCATTATCCACACATCCTTAAGCACATTAATAGACTTCCCATCCTTCACCTTCCACTTCACAATCTGAGTTGGTCTTAGCTCCATTAAAAATAATCTTTCAAATCGAAGACAACCCCTTCTTAATTTGAGCATTCCAATTACAAGAACCATATTTAGCTTCCAGAACTTTGTATAAGAGAGAAGAAGATCCACTTAGAAGATTCCAAGCCAATTTAGCTCTTACAGGACCAACCTTATCCACACAAGAGTGAAGATCTTGGCCACCCCAATTTTTGAAGCAAGCAAAGGATATCCCAACTTACATAATGAATCCCATTGTTCCCATCCTATTTGTGCCAAATAAAATCCCTGCACAATCTGTCAAAATCTGAATGTATACTCTTAGGAACAAGTGAGTGAGTACTCTGAAAGATAGGAAGCGATAAAATGACTAATTTAACTAATGTCAACTTCCATGGCAAGGAAATATACTTATTACTCCAAGCATTAAGTTTACCCATTGACCTTTGAAGAAGAAATTTGAAATCATCTACCACAAGTCTCCTTAATGCAATCTTCACTCCCAAATAAATCATTTCCTTAACCATTCTTAAACTCATCAATCGGGATATAACCTTCTCTTTCTCTTCTTCACTGATTTCCCAAAGAGTACCATAGATTTTTAAAAATTTATATTTTGACCTGTCCAACTACAATATTCTAATAAGATACTCTTTACCTCCTTCACCATTCTAAGAGAAGCATAAAAAAGATCACAATATCATCTACATAAAGCAAATGTGAAATCCTTGGAATACTTGAATGAATTTTAACTCTAATTACACCCTTCTTTGAGCCAATGCATTATAAAGCAATTGAGAGCAAAGAATAAAAAAACGAGGATAAGGGGCATCCTTGCCGAAATCCTCATTGAGCCTTGATCCAATTTGAATAACTCCCATTAAGACTAATATAGAAAATGTAGGAAATTCCACACATTCCATAATCAAATTAGGAAATTTAACGTGAAAACCAAAATAATAAAGAGCTTGTTTTAAAGTTGACTACCCCATACTATCATAAACCTGCTCCATATCAATCTTGAAAGAAACCAAACCTTTTGTTGATTTAGAAAATTTGAATTTGTGGAAGATTTCTTCGGCTAACAACAAATGCTCCGACATAGAATGACCTTTCAAAAAAGCTTCTTGTTCTTCAGAAATGAGTTTTGGAACCACTTTTAACATTCTGTTCAAAAGAACTTTGGCCACAATTTTATAAATAGACTTACATAAACTTATAGGCCTGAAATTGGAGGGGACTAATGGGTTTTCCACCTTTGAAATAAGCACAATTAATGTCTCTTTCTACTTTGTATCCATAATTCCATATGAAAAGAATTAATAAATGGAATTCCAAACATCATAATTAATAATATTCCAGTAAAACTTAATGAAAGAATAAGAAATTCCATAATTACATGGTGATTTAAATCCACTAAGCTAGTCACCACTCCATAACTTCCTCCCAAGAAATTTCTGACTCCATATAACATCTGTCTTCTTCGTTCAGCATACTCAATGGTGGAGGCCAGCCATTCAATGAGAAATCCCTTTGGCACCATTTGTTACTAAAATAATCATGAAAGACATCTTTAATTTGCTTTTGGTCTTTCACCATATTCCCATAACCATCTTTAATATTATAGATCCAATTGGAATTTCTTCTTGCAGTTGCCAAAGAATGAAAAAAATCTAAAATTGAGATCTCCTTCCGAAATCCATTTCACTTTTGAACGTTGTCTCCACCAAGTATTTAGTCTAGCTAAGGTACAATTGAGTTCCAACCATCATCTTCTCCACCGAAAGGCTGCCTTCAATAGCTTCCTCCAAATGCAATTCCATGGTTTTCATCATAAGACGATCTTTCAATGTATTGAAATATAGAAGCTTAGCTTTACTCTAAAAAAATAAATCTCTTAACGACCTTCTAGACTTGATGTTGAGAAATTCTGAAAGGATGCCATCAACTTTCCTAGACCAGGCTTTGGCCACAATAGCATATGAAGCATGGTATGAAGCCCAACAATCTTCAAATCTGGTAATCTTCCTTTCCTTGAAACTATTCTTCAACATATTAACCAAAATATGTTAATGATCAGAAGCCACCATTGCGAGATGTCTCACCACCACCCATTGAGAATATTCAATTGCCTTTGAGTTCAAAAAAAATCTATCTAATCTCTCCAAGATTTGATCCCCATCCACCTTATTGTTGCACCAAGTTAACCTAAGCCCAATAAATCCAACATCATGATAATCATTTTAAATAAGAAAATACTTCATTTCCTTTGGACCTTGGGAAAAACAAAATTTTCTACCTTCCCTCTTATCCTCCTTCTTCAACAAACAATTGAAGTCCCCACACACCACTGAAGGTAAATCCTTGGAAGAATACTGTTCAATTTTCCTCTATAATTCCCTTCTTTTATTAATATCACTACTCCCATACACAGTAGAAATACGCCAAACCCCTTTATTATGAACATCAAGATCACCAATTATACATTGAGAAAAGAACTTGAAGGTATTAAAAGAAGAAATCTTATAATACCACAAAACCAGAATTCCCCTTGATAATCCTTTAGCATGAACAAAACAAAAGAGAGCTTGGTTTCCAACAACCCAACAACAAAAAACATCAAATTCGTTCACATACTCCTTTAGATATAGTGAAGCCTGATCTTTCCTAGCTCCTCTACAATTCCAAAAAGCAATTGTAGTCATCTATTTAATGAACGGGAAACAGCCCCCACATTATCTTTCTTTCCCAATTCACTCCTACTCATAGACAATAACTTGATAGGACCCAATCCTTTAAGTTCTTTAGCCAGCAATATTTTAACAGAAGATGAGCTCCCTTCATTAACACAACCTCCTTCCAAGCATTTTACATCAGTTTCACCAGATAATTCCTTAGGAGAGCCCCCTACATCCATTCCTTTATCAACAAATTCCACCATTTCACCCTCCTAACATTCCGTACCTGGGATAGGAAAAAATTCCTCACCAACATCCACCAACACAATTTATTAACATTAGGAGAAGAAGCCAAATTACATCCCGTGTACACTACAGATCCAACATCAATGTATGAAGATAGATCAGCTGAATTATGTACTTAGATACTAGCAGCCAACAAAACTGGGCTAGGAACATGCTTAACCACATTATCAAATGCTCAACTGATCAGTAATTTCTCTTGCAACCTCTAAATCAACCTTCTTCTCCTCCACTCCCAAAGCATTCTTCCTAGACCTATTCATCTTAGTAGAGCTAGTAGGAATGAAAACATTCCTCCACCTTATAGAATTCTTCATGTTACCCTTCCAATAATTGACATGTATCCAAGGTCCATAGTTAGAGCTCTTCTTAGAATGACCATCATTTTCTCCAGCAACTGCAACATTTAACTTTAAACCATCAATCAGAGCATTCATATCACCAACAGGAGAACATTTAGGAGCAGCATACTGAGGCTCCAACGAACTAGAATCTTCACATTTAAAGCTCAAGTTACCTATTCTTCCACATTTAAAACAAAAAATTAGAGATCCATTCATATTTAATATTCTGAAAAAATATACCATAGCTCCCTTCAACCCAAACACCAAAAGAAAGTTATATTTTCCAACTGAATACGAACACAAACTCTAGCAAATTCTCTCCTCCCCCATTGGAACATATTACCATCTAACATATAAGGTTATCCAACTTGGGAAGTAATTCTACAAATATTAACTTCATCCCAACACTGCAACGATAAATTCAACATCCTGATCCACACAGGAGATGATAGGCCAATTACATACCAAGGTCCTCCAAACAAAATAGTATCTACCTCCTCAGATTCATTGAGAGCACACAAGACCCAACCCATCCATAACATGGTTATATGGAATTTACCAAATTAAGCCCATTGTCTACGCAATTCACCACTAATCATATGGAAAGGAATATTGTTTCCATACACCTTCACCATAATTGATTTTTGCAGCTTCAAAATATTCTCCCTTTTTTATCTACATTCATCTTCATAGCTTGACCATCATCAATTAAACAGACTCCAAAATCAAGATTTGCAATCATAATATTAGGCTTTTAGTCCAAACATTATACAACACATTACCCGCAGAATCCTTAGAAACAGGCAAAGTCGTTGTATTGGTGTCCTTATCCACCAAATTCAAATCACCTGAAATACAATTACAAACTATAATGTGATCATCCTTCTGAATAACCTTCTCCTTAATAATAGCAACATTAGAAACAGATTTATTGACAAGAACTTCATCGACCTTCATTCTTGCAAACTCCTAACTTGGAACTTCTTCTATAATATCCTCTTTAGAATTTGGGACACTGCTCCCAAATTTATTGACTTGAATCTTCCAACCCGACGATGAAGAGGCTTCAGTGTTGAAATTACTACCATCTCCAGCAGAGGCTTCAGGCACTTTCAAATTCTTGTAATCAAAATTTGTAATAACCTCCTTACCCTTACCAATCGAAGGAACCAACTGCTTAATTGAAGTTCCTAATCCTTCATTTATAACCAGAGGTTTAGATTTGAAAACTATGTCATGGAAATCCATTGCTGGATAACCACCAGAAGACCCATTGAAAACATCAGCTGTATAACGAAAACCAAGTTTGAAATTAGTGTGAGGAGACCCTTTAGCACCCCAACAGGATGATGAAGCTCTGCTGTTGTAGTAGAGGTGGAATCTCTGGTGAATGGACGACGACCATCTACCGTCATATCAGAGGCCAGAACTGAGGGAACAAAATTTTTGAAAATCACCTTCTCTCACTAGAATCATGCACCTTCTCTCACTTGAAATGGCTGTAGTTCATTTAGAGAGTGAGGTGATCACCGATGATCTTTACCATTGTAATATCCACCGAAAATACCGGCGCAACCCTTCTGTTGGAAATATCGTCGTATCTTATTACTAGTAGGAGTTCCGATTGAAAATTCACTAGAAACCTGTAGCATAAAAAAAATAACCTTCTTCATTTTGAAACTAATTTCCACAATTCAAACTGTATAGAAAAAAATGAAACATTATATATATATATATATATATATATATATATATATATATATATATATATATATATATATTCATACATCCACTTCTAAACAAGAACATCACTAATTAAATCACGAAACATAAATATATACACAATAATAGAAACACGAAGAATATCATTAACAAATATCCAATTATAAAAAGTCAAGATGTTCAAATAACAAATAATTAAACTTGTCCAAAAACACATAATTATATATGTTTACATTATTAAAATAAATAACATCATATCTACTATGATTCAGTCTCCTCATCTGCTGATGATGTACTCCACCCACTCATCTACTCCCTCATCTTTCATATTTCCTCTAACATTTGAGCTTGATGCATCTACATCTACTGTTGTTGCATCTGAATTTGCCGCTGCTGCATCTGCCAGTCTGCTTGTGCTTTCCTTACCTGCAATAGCTCGGCTGTAAAGGAAACTATTTGTTAGGTATATAAAGCCTCTTAGGCATTTGCTGAGAAATTGGAGCCACCAGATGTCTGCCCCTCATATGCATAGGCTTGCGAGTCTAAATCGTATACTCTATCGTACTATATTCCTCCTACCGCTTACGTCTAATTTTGGTAGTCAAAATATTCTTCATTAGAAGAATCTTTACATGTAGTAGCCTGGCTCTCTCGAAGCCGTATATACTTCTCCTATCAAAGTTAAAAAAACTTTAAGCAATTTATATATAACATAAAAAAATTTAAACTTATATACTTTAGCTGAACTAACTTTTTAATGTTTGTTGATGTTACAGTTTCATGTCATCGCCTCTAATTAATTGCAATTGCACTTTAATTTATCCTTGATTTGATTTGATTTCTTTATTTTTTATTTATTTTTAATTCTCTTACAGATTCAGAAAACATAAATGATTGAATTCCTACTTAAGTTTTATAAAAAAATCGTTATTATAAATTTAAGATTATTAGCAACCAATAAAACTTTATATTAAAAATTTTAAATATGTTTATTTGTTTTAAAAAGTTTTAGATTCCTTTGACCTTTACTTATATCTTTATTAATACTAACATCCAAGCAATTAAGGCTTTGTTTGGGACGGCTTTTCTATTGCTTTCTAAAACGGAGTTTTAGTACAAATTTTTTTTATTTTTGTACTAACTCCGTTTTGGAAAGCAATGAAAAAGCCGTCCCAAACAAAGCCTAAATGTTGATACAAAACTGTTCATGCTATTTTATAGCCTTATTAGAGACTTTGGATTTGTTTGGTATGGTTACAACTGTTTCTAAAGTTGGTTGTGAAGTAGTGTTGTGGGAAAAATAATTTAGGCTTTGTTTGAGACAACTTTCTTACTGCTTTCTAAGGCTTCGTTTGGGACGGCTTTTTTATTGCTTTCTAAAACGGAGTTTTAGTACAAAAATAAAAAAATTTGTACTAAAACTCCGTTTTAGAAAGCAATAAAAAAGCCGTCCCAAACGAACCCTAAATCAATTTTTCAGTACAAAGTTTTTAATATAAAAAATTTTTGCACTCGAAAGCTGCTTTATAAAATAGTAAGAAAGCTATCTCAAATGAAACTTGAGATAGTTTTTTTACTATTTTGTAATGCTGCTGTATAGAAAATAACTTTTTAAAGCCATTGTAAAAAGCAAATTTCTAGTAAAAATGAACCCTTACTTACTCTGATTACAAAAGAATAGTTTTCTATAAAATAGCTAAAAAACTATCTCAAATAGATCATAGTGAATACTGTGCAACATAATTAGTCCAACATGTTCTCATTTGCAACTTCTCTCCCTCATTCCGAACTGAACAATCATAATATTTATATATACTGAACTGAACAATCAATTATTATACTATTGTATAAAATAATGCAGCTTTTTGTCAATACAATAATGACAAAATAACAATGTCACTGATAGTCATATTCATAATTTGGCATATTCCAACGCTGATTTGAGGCTAAATAGAAATCAAATGCTAATTGTTCTTTCTCAAATGATAAATTAATAATTTAATTCATTTAATCATTGATTAATCCATCTCTTTCGAGTTTTACATCTCCAATTTAAAAGGTGAAGGGGTCGCTATTGATGTGATCATTATTAACGAGCTTTTGCATCCAGCAATGAGCAAAAGAAATGGAGTGTCGACTTTGTCTGATAGGCCAATTGTTTTTTCATCATATATCGCCGTTCCTGTGAAGCAGTCTGAGCTCCCTAATATGAATCTTCTTCATCCTTGTATAAAAACACTTATTTGAGCTCTACAGTCAATCAAAAATATAACTCTTTCCATTGAATTCAAGTAGTTCTTCCACTTTGATATTTGGCGTATCATTGAACACCGTTTTCAATCCTCTAACTGATTGAGAGTTATCAGGATCAATACTGAGTTGCACGACATCTTTATGAAAAAAAAAAAAAAAATCCAATATCTCTCTGAAATTAAAACCCTCTTCGATAACAACAAAATATTTAAATCACATATACAAAATGAAGACATCATCCTATACATACTTATCAAGACTTCAGGATGACAAATTGTATTATGTTCTTTGTACCAAGAAAATCTATATAACTAATGAGCAAGCTAAACTACAGCCACTAGCTGATCCCTATCTTGGTCTTTCCACCACAAACATTCAAACTCCAACTCCTAACTGTAGTTGCAACACTCATTTCGAAGGGGAAACCACTTTAAATTTTTGAAGGCGCGGTCACCTCAATGCCTCAAATAGAGGAAACAAATTCTACAGCGCAAAATTTTTGGGAAAAAAATCACATTGCTCTAACTCATTTGTATTGATGCAACCTCAAATATCATATACTAATCCAACAATTGTTAAAAGATCATACAACAATTATCAACCAATTTCCCACTGATTGGATATTCGACATCGACACCTTATATCTTACTTATCACATCATCAGGATCCAAAACCCAATGCCATACAACATATATAAGTAGGTGAGGGTTGATAACAGTGGCACATTATCTAGCTCATCCATAAGATAAGACATCCTTATAACCCCAAATTATATATATAATGCTCTTCTTTAAACTAATATGCACTCATGATATTTCCCATAGCCTCTTCTTAGTAAAAAAATGTGTCTATTGATGATATTTGTTTTATCCTATTTAAATCCCTTAATTTTCTCATAAAGGACCCACACTCAAATCAAATATTCCATTATGACTCTAGCAATAATGATCTCTATACAATATTTTCACCTCCTCAATAGTTCCCCTTGTTAAGGGTTTCTCACAAAAATAGCCATAGCCACCCTTTGCCACAAGTAGCTTTATCTATAAATAGCCATAGCCACCCTTTGCCAAACTCCTCCACAAATATTTGTTATTTCTTCTTAACATAAGTCTTCATGCATTCCATCTATATGTCCTTAATACAAATCATATAATTTGGACAAGAAACATAAGCTGCCTTTTTTTGGAATCTAGTACAAAATCTAGCAAACTTCTTCAGCACATACACTCCGATTTATAGGGTCCTTTTTGGGTCACCTTCATTCAAGAATTACAATATTATGTTTCATTTATAGATGATTTCTACTAATATTTTTTTAGATATTCCTTTTGCACACTAGTTTGAAGTAGTTAACAAATTCATCCACTTTAAAATCTTTAAAAAAATTAACTTAAATCTTGCATCAAAATTCTCCTCTTCAAAAAAGATGATGAATACACTACTGCTACCCTTAACCAGTTCCTAAAGAACTATGGCATAATCCATAAATATAATTTCTCTTACACATTGAAGCAAAATGGTGTTGCTACACAACAGTATCACCACTTATTTGAACCTCCAGAACTATTATGTTTGAGTCCAAACAACCATATAATATTTGGCCTGACATTCTCCTCATAACATCCTATTAATTATTATATAATTGTGCTCATATATTGACTCATCTCAAGGTTTGTGGTTTCCTCTACTTTCTTTGTCTTAAACCATACTCATCCCCTAAGATTGCATCTTGATTGACCCCTCACATATTCTTTGATACTCTGCTATTCATATGGGGTATACATGCTTTAACCCTAACTCTATAAAAATCATCCTCTCCTTGCATGTCATTTTCAATGAAAATACCTACCTTTACCACAATCTCTCTCAAACATATACAATAACTATCATATATCCCATAGTTATAACACCATTAACTATAATCCATATATATAAGCTTTATAAAATGTAAATCATATTCCTTATCTAGTAATAAGCCAATGCCCATGCTCTTGAAATTTCCCATTTCCATCCCTCACAATGCAAACCGCACTAACCATGGCATCTATAAAAAACTCATTAATAAAGTTTCCTTCTTCATTACTCATCCATTATACCGCTCTTAAACCACTTCTAACACCTCTTTTAAGCATATATTCTTTGCAAAAATGATACAAGTTCAGGTTTCTCAATCATAAATGAATCTTTTATCTCTAGTATATTGTCGCTCACAAATCCAGCCCAACCAACTTATCATAAGAAATTAAAGCCCCCAATTGATAGTAAGCTATATTAATTGAATTTATTCAACAACAGGGCACTTGAACCCTAATAGCTCCCTCCCCACCCCAAATTATCCACATATATTGATGGACATTCAAGACTTTGCTAACATTTGATAGCACTATTACTTCACAAAAAGCCTATTTAATGGCCCAAGGCTTAAATCAAGAAGTTGGATTAGACTACTGCAAGATCTTGAAATCTAACGAGGGAAAACGCATATAACCTTTGCTTTGGCGCTGAAGTTGTCATCCTGATCGATATTAGAGTTCCAAGCCTTAGAGTTTAGAGTTTTGACTTCAACAATAATGAAGAAAAACTTTGAAATAAATTATATCTTCTACTAGAAATAGGGACACAACCTAGCTTAAAATTGTTGCATACCATCAAAGAATAGCTCATCACTACAATTGAAGGATGAAACCTCGATGTATCTTAGTTGTGGATTTAGTCATATGCAGCTTGGAGGTGGCTGGGAAAGGATTCAAATGTAATAAACTCTCTCCATTATGGGAGGGCCCATATGTGATGGCATCCATGGTTAAGTCTGAAACATTCAAGCTGAATGATACTGATGTAAAGATGCTACCTCAAACTTGAAACATTGGAAATCTTCGCAAGTATTATCAGTAGTTGATATTAAAACTACATGTCATATATCCTATATGCTTTATGGATTGATTATTTTGTAACCCTCATATCTCTAAGTTATGTCATGAAATCATTGTATTGTCTTATCTAATATAGTAAGTTTTATTAGGTTATTATTAATATTATTGTCTTCTCCAAGTAAGATCATAATGATGATCTCAAATAAGCTATGAAATCTAATTTTTATCCATAATTTGAGAAATAAACAATCTTCATTAGATGATTAATCCCTAGGAGATTCAATCTGACATCTTTCACACAGGTTAATGTCATCAAGCAATGCTTTGACTAACAACCTTAGATAGGTTAAACGTCCTACGCGGATATCTCTTGATCCTTTTGAACTAGTTAAGTTCATCAAAAAAAATTTCTACAACTCAATTGGATATAAGGAAAAAGATATCAAACAAGCCTTTTATATCTCTAGCATACAAAGTTATTTATATGAAAATCATTGAAAGATCTCATTCATACACTATATAACAATATGTATCTCTGATACACATAACAATCACTATGAAAAAATAAAAGTGAAATAGCCAATAATAAACAAATGCTACACAATCTCAGCATCCTTACAATATATCACTGAAAAATACCTTTTTTAGCTCAATCTCAATATCATCATCACTTGAATCTCAAGGAGGAAGAAAGGAGAAAACTTGTGAGCTCTTTTGCCATAGACAGCTGAAGAATCTCTTCCCGACCATCAATTATCATCAGCCCACCGCCTGTTCGTTGGTAGCTGCTGAATTCCTTCCTGACCACCGACCATGACCAAACTTCCACCCTTTCGTTAATCGAATCTCTCCTCGACCATTGATCTTCGCTGGATTTCTTCTTGTTTGTTGGTCACTACCGAATCTCCTCCCAAATTCCGACCATCGTTGGACTTTCACTCGTTCATTGGTAGCCATCAGATTGATCTCTTGTGATTGTGGATAGGTTTCTTCCAATTCATTGGCTATTGCCAGATCTCGTCCGGACTTTCGACCATTGTCGAACTTCTGCCACTTTATTGGCTACCGCTAAATCTCTTCCCACCCGCCAATTGTCTCCAGACTTCTGTTCATCCGTTGAATATCATTGGATCTCCAACCAACACTGGACCTCTGCTGAATATTCTCCCGACAGTTGCGGCTAGAATTTTAATATCTATCATTCAATCAATATCATGAGTACCTGTTTAAAGTTTGTTCAATTCTTCAATGCATTGTATTCTCATCATCCTTGCATTAAGGGATGATTAGACCACTGTAATTTGCTTAAACATTAGTGAAATCATTTCAATTGGGCAATGCCCCGTGATTATTATCATTTTCAAGATTTTTCAGATAAAAATTTAGTGTTTCTCTTTCACTGTTTGTATGAATTTTTGTGTATCGCTAAATCATAAAATCTTTTCACTCTACCACTGCGAATTTCTTAGCCCGTGATAATTATAAAATATTGCTCATTCAAGCTTGAAACCAATTCAAGCTAAGGAAAGTTGTGCATGTGCATGTGCAACTCACTTGGATGACTATATAAGAAACTTTCATGGTAAATGAAAAAAAAAAATATTTTAGAAGATGTGTTTAGCTCATGTGAAATGTTTTTCTGCACACAAAAACTAAATATATTTTCAATATTTATAAGCATAATCTCCTTCATGACAAGTACAAAAATAAATTAAGTAAAAATATCATAACATGTTTTGCATCAGGATGTGATTCAAATCAATTGAATTTGTGCTGAGATTAAGTTCAACCCATTGATATCATATGCATCTCTAATCTCAACATAAATTAAAGCACTTTAAAGCTCATTTGAAGCAAAATATGTCAAAATATTCTTGCATGATATTTTCCTGACAAATATCATTGTTAATATCTATATGCATTATTTCCCTTATGGAAATTATAAAAAAAAATTATGTAAGAATATTCTGACGTACTTTATGTCAGGTACTGAGATCAGTGTAGCCCATTGATATTATATGCAGTTTTAATCCCACCATAAATTCAAAAAATTTAAAGGCCCGTTTGAGACAATTGACAGGTGGTTGCGATGCTACTGCATGTAGAGAAAACAACTTTTGTGAAAGCTTTTATAGAAAGCAACTTCCTAACATAAATATCTATTGAAAGCAGTGGCAAAACAAAAATTTTGATCGCGGTCTGAAAAGCAAAACAATAAGAAATCTATCTTAAATGAAGCTGACTTTCTTATTGCTTCTTAAACCAATATTTTTCTATAAAAATTTTAATTTTTATACTAAAAAATTACTTTAAGAAGTAGTAAAAAAGCCGTCTCACATGAAGTCGTTTGAGCCGGCTTTCTTATTGTTTTCTAAAATAGCTTTCTAACATATTATTTTTTATAACCAACAAAAAATTATGATAAAAAATTGTCTCAAACGAAATATAAATCTCATCCAATACAGAATATATCAAAATATTATTGCATAATTTTTTTTTTCGATAGATATAAAGGAAATGTTGGTCTTCCACTCAAGAGAAATTTAAGTAAAAAACTTGCTGAAGGTAAACCTCTGACACCCAATTGTGGTTTCGAAAACCTCCAAAATCCCAAAGGAAATAACTTTTGTAACCACATCCTCCAGAAATAAATATATCTCATATGATACAAAAAATAATAATAATAATAAAAAATAAAACAATGCAGAACGTCCTTATAGGTCGACAGCAGTGATGCATAGCCATCACATGGGTCGTACTTGGCAGTCGATTATTGGCTTATATATGTGGCTATGTGCCCCCGCAAAATGAAACTTTTATTTGGTCCGGTGAGCGTACGCAACTCTACATTCGGTTGCCAGCAGAATCACGCCACGTGTTTTCATTTTTTACCGTGTGCCCTGACAACCCGATCCGGAACGGACCCAATATTGCTCGGTATTGCTAGGTATTGGTCGATTTTGCTCGGCAATAACCAATACCGAGCAATACCGAGCAAATACCGAGTCGTACCGATTTTTTTTAGCAATATCGAGCAAATACCTAGCAATACGGAGCAAATTCCTAGCAATACCGAGCAAATCCCGATCAAATACCGAGTTGTAGAAAAACTCGGTACAACTCGGTATTTGCATGGTATTGATCTTCACAAAGCGGTATTTCTCTTTTTTACAAAGCAATACCTAGCAATACCGAGCAAATACCGAGCAATACCGAGAAAATCCCAAACATAGTATTCCCGGGTTCCGGTCCGGGTCAAGTCGTCGGACCGCGCGGTAAAGAGTAAGAGCACGTGGCGACATGTTATTGGCGGCCGAACGTAGCTCTACGTCCGATCAGAGGACATAATAATTGTTCCGCAAGATGGTACAAATGATTTTAAGATTTGATAGAAAAGACGAGTATTATGTCCCTTTAATGCTATAAATTAGTATTTTTATTGTAAATAAGTGGCGTCTCCCTTGCATTTAATTTTTATTTAATATAATATATAGCATGTAATAATTACATGTGATTAAATACAATAATTTTGAGTGGAGGAAATAATTACTACTTATATCTCACAAAAAATTCAATTTTATTTTAAATGAATTTTGAAGCAATTTTTATATTTTAAAATATTTGAATTTGAAACTCCTATAGTAAAATAGGACGATTTGATGAGATGAATGTAATGAGATAATAAATATCTTGATATAACTTAAAAAAAAGTATAAATCAAGCACTAAAAACTATAGCTATAAGATTGTACTAGAGATTTCTAAGTTATGGGCTTAGAGATAATTGATTGGAATAATTTTCAATTATTTATTGAGCTCAAATTAGTTTATATAGTTAAATTGGTCAAATTAGCCTAAATAACAAGTTAATTAGGCAAAAATTATTAAGTAAACATATTGGCTCGATCAAGAGTTTAAGTAATTTGATTGAGTTTGATAGGATTTATTCTATATAGGCATATGAGTTGACTTATATTTAATTTGACCTCATATTCAACTATTTGATGTGTGTGCTTATATAATAGATCATATTTCATATGGATATTTGAAGTCTATGATTGTTGTTGAATAATAGATTGTTGTATGGACAAAAGGAACTAACATATGAATTCATCAAGGCATTCAAATATTTCATTTTGGTGGCATTTCAACTACTTTCAATTTTATCTTATGGGAAGCTTAGTTGCCCTTGCTCAAAGCATAAAAATCAAGCGTATCTTACCCCTGAGATAGTTATGCAAGATTTTTATTATAAATAATTCATATTGAGCTATTGGTTCTAGACTTAACATGGAGACTACAAGATTTTGACTCTCAATATGATCCTTAAATATTGTTCCAGAATAGTGGAGGAATAAAATAGAATGACATAAAAAAGATAAAATTTGAATGTAGATGACTAATAATTTAGAGAATATGCAAAAGAGCCACATAATATCGATGCTAAAAAATTCTATAAATTACTATGTGTAGCTCAAAAATAAATTTGGGATAGGTGAACCATTCATTTAGAGGTATCAGATGCCACTGAGATGCTCATTATTAAAATAAAATTTAATATTTCTTGTGAGTGTTTTAATCAAATTGTCAGGCTATTGAAAGAAACAAATCATGTCGATAATTTAATTATAGTAGATTTATATAGGAATAAGAAGATAGTATCAAAATTGAATTGAGTACTTAACAAATATATTGCTTCATTAATGATAGTATGTTATATTACAAGATGACTTGATAGAAACAATATGTCTCTATTGTAGTGTAGCTCAATTCAGATAAAAATCTAGAAAGCAACCAAAATAGAATGATGTTTCATTTAATTAGTTGTTTTATTTACCCTTCATTCTGATGATTCAAAGACTATACATTTCAATGAGCTTCATTAAGCACATAAGATGGTATCATGAAAATGTTTCCCAACTAGACTCATCCATTAGATGTTGAGGCTTAAGAGACTTTGATCGAACACGCCCTTACTTTACTGTTGAACGACGGTGACATAAGGTTTAGATTATGTGCAAATGGTTTTTCTCCTTATGTACAATCAAGCAGCTTCACCATACTTATGCTAGCAAATAATAGTAACACCAAATAAACTTTAACTAGAGAATTACATGACTAGACCTTTACATATTTCTCATACTAGTCATACCAAGATTGCATAATTCAAAAGTAATTTTAGTCATTTTCTTATAATTAGTGATCAATGACCTAAAGGTTCTATAGGAAGAACATGTCATAACATATGATATTTTAACTAAATAGAACTTTCTAATAAATCCAGCCTTACTATGGATGATTTAAAACTTTCCAACATATGGATGTTATCAGGTTGGGGTATAGTATGGAAGTTAGTTTGGCCATATTGAGTGGACTTAACAAATGGATTCATAATAAAGTATGGAGGCAAGAATACTTGGTTTGACCTTTATCGTATGTTTTTATCTGCTAATCATTTATTTAGGAGAAATGGATATGCTTTTTTGAAAATATGGTTACAAAATAGTAGCCTTTACCAAGATTAAGTAGTGATCAGATGTTAGAAAGAGTGAACATGATACATATAATTATTGAAGCTCCTGCACTACCAGAGTATAGAGTTCTTGGATATGAACTAATTGTAACTTGACATAAATATTTTTTTTTGGACAATATTATACTGGAGAACAACTTAATCAGATAAAATTTAGATATTATGCATATCAAGAAGAATATATTTTTTTATAATATATTCAATTCTATGATGTATTTGAAAAGAAAAATAAAAGATAATTTGAAGGAAATATAGGGCCTAAGAGATACTGTAGGAAAAAAAAATCTTAAACTCATAGATGATGCAAATGGTAAACAATTTGAAGCAAAAACCCCCTTTCACTCACTTTTGAATAGAAAAGAGCAATGTGTGAATGAGTCCTAATCTTAAAAATTCCAATTGGGTGTGCTTCACATTTAAGTAGATGTGTGGATATGAGATTAGGGAAGGTAATTTAAAATAAATAGTCATGACTACCACATCTTCATGGAGTGTTTGCTACCTATAACTTTTAATGTTTTATAGGATTTAGTCCTAAATATGTTGATTAAGCATAGTATTTTCCTAAGGATGTTCAATAAGATTGAATGAAGAGACATTAAAACTGAGTAAGCAAATTACTCTATTCATTCTTAACAAACTTGAAAAGATTTTTCCTTTTGATTTATTTAACTCCATGGAACTTCTACCAGCGTATTCATCTAACAAGGCACTCAAGTAGGTGTTCCAGTATGATATTATTGGATGTATACATTTGAGAGGTATATACTTGTTTGTCTAAGTTCTAATAAATCTGTTCACTTGAACGTCATACTAAAAGAATTCTTATGATGTAAATATCTAAATACAATAAAAAAATTAGTTAAGATTAAAGCACATCCATAAGGATTAATATGTAAAGAATGTACCTCAAATGAGATAACCTAATTTCATACTTTCTACTTCAAACAATACATTGTTAGAAGTTATAGAATAAAATTTGGGTGCAATAAAGAGGTGGAGGATTATAGTATAACTTAGATAGCATTATCAATTTTTTCACTCATGAGGGAAGCCATCAGAAAAATATACATCTAGATATCTAGCTGATAAGGATATTAGACTGATATGTTATATTGTTTCCTAACTTATCAAGAAGTTGAACCTTTAGTGTAAGAATTCTCGATATAACTATTTTTATTCCTACATGGAGATTATTTGGACTCTTATAAATACCATTAATTTGCAAGATGTTCTTCCGTATCTTACCCAAAATAGATACTCTCATAAAAGAAAGGAAAATAAGGTAGAGTATACAATATGGTTTAAAGAATTTGCATGCTTCCATATACTCTTTATGGTGCATGGTTTAATACATTCTACCATCTCTTTAAGTTATATCAATATTTTATTAGATTTGTGAAGTTCATAACCTAATAAATGTGTTTCTATAGAAAGGATTGCATGATTTTACATGGGGATTCCATGCGACCTAGTTAACACCTATCCTATTTTTCTGGTGGATTATCAATTTCACACTAGATTTAATTATATTGCATGAAGAAAAAAAAATGGCATTTTCATTAGAGGGAAATCTTATACATAAATGAAGGTGAATATTATAGTATCTTAGAGGAGGTTATTCAATTATAATATCTAGGTGAAGGCCATAATCAATTATTCCTCTTTAATGTGGTACAAGTATGCATCCTCTTTATGGTATTATAGAAGTGAAGTGAAATATGGACATATGTTAAATTTTATCCCTTTCTCATAGAACACAAATCAAGTTAGGTTTACTATGTGAGATATCCAATTAGATTGAGAGATAAATAAGAACAACTTGTATTTATTAAAACTAAACCTAGAGATACCATCAAGAGCCATGCTATAATACATGTTGTGCAAGAGAGCATGTTAGTTTTTTGGGGACTAACAAAGCTTGGTGACACCATATATTGCATTTTGCTAAGATATAGTTATGAGAAATTGCTAATTATAGTAATGCTAGTAATAACTATGAGTTATTTGATGAAGAGATATTAAACTCAAGTGAAACCCCATATAGTGATGATCTTGAATGGTAAGTATGTTTATTTAATTTATCTTTAATTTGAAGTTTTAAAAATATAATTGTATTTTATTTTATTTTATTCTTATTTGTAATTTGCTGGTTTTTTAATATTTCATTTGCTGCATAATTAGTTGTAATAACCCAAAGATTCAAAATGCATTTTAAATGAAAAGTATGAATTGTTGAATTTTTTTTTATTGAACTAGAGAGCACTGCAATGCTAGGGTTGAGAGCACTGCTGAGCCAAACACTACAGGAAAATCACTGATTTCCGGCGGAATTTTCCGGTGGCTTTCCGACGGACACATTTCCGACGGCTTTCCGGCGCATTTCCGATGGTTTTTTCCCAAGGAATTTTCCGGCAAAATTTCCGGTGGCTTTTTCATTTTTGCGGTAGCTTTTAAAAATTTAATGAAGATGAATAAAATTTTTACTATTTAAATGATTTAACAAAAAATTATTAAAATTTATATTAATAATTTAATTAATTTTCATTTTAAAATTAATTAAGTTAATTTTTTTTATATTAAATATTATTTTTTATTTTAAATTAAATATTTCATTTTTTAAATCATTAAAAAATTAATTGATTTTTGATCATAATATACTTTAAATAAAAAATATTGACATGAATTACATATTTACATAATGGCCAATTTGGTGGGATGCTTGAATTTCACGAAGGACGCGGGTTCGAATTCACGGCCCACGCCAGGATCGCGCGCGCGGGAGCGTCGGCAGTTGGCGGAAGTGCGGGAAGGCCGGCAGCCGCGGAAGCAAGCGGGAGAGGCACCTGCGCCGGTAGCCGCGGAAGCGCACGGGCGGGAGCTCATCCGCGGGACGTCGGCAGCCGCGGGCAACGCGATGAGGGTTTTTTTTTTTTAATTTGACCGGCGGTTTATAAACGCCGAAATAAATTTCCGCCGGTTAAAACCGCTGGAATTTATTTTCCTACGCCGTTTTTACCGGCGGTCACTTAACCGCCAGAAAAATACAAAACCGCCGGAAAAGGTTAAATTACCGCCGGAAAAGGCCGCCAAAAATGGGTGATTTTTCTGTAGTGAAAAATCAATGTGGTGGCACTGGTGTCTCTATTCTATAGTAAATTTGATTTTTGCATGCGGCGTTAGGAATGAGCATTGTGGCGCTAGGCCACTAAAATATTTTTTAAAATATTTTTTTCATTAAATCCACCCACCACCTCCCTCACCCCTCACTCGCATGTCTTGGGCAAGAAGAAACTAAGGAGAAGAAAGAGAAGAGGAGAGAAAAGGAAGAGAGAGAAGGGTCTTTGGGTGTTTTTCATCTTCCATTTCTTTTATAGAAAATATTATTATCGTTATATGTAACTATCCTCTTACTTCTATTTTTGATGATTTTATTTCTATGAATTTAACTCTCCTAAATCTGCCAAAAATATACTATATCCTAATTTTTAAAGCTTGCACCGCATAACTTTTAATATGTTATAGATTTGATCATTTTGAATGATTTGATATAATTTTATGCATTTTTGTTCGGTTAAATTTGTGTATAGGAAGTTTATCTATAAAATGTATAAGAACAATGTATACTAAAAATGCGTTGAAAAGAAATATACTATGCTTTGACTGGAAAATATGAAATGTGTAATATTTTGAAGTGATTGATATGAATTGGGATGTAGTATTGAAATTCGATACTAAGTTGGTTGAAATAGGATGTATTGAGATGGATAAATAATAAGAGTACGGGCGGATTGTACTAATGCCTTCAACGATAAGAGTATAAAAAGTACTGATGATATATGTCACATGATTAGCGTATTGCTAGTATTTATATATTACAAATAATACTGCTAGAATTAATACACATGATTAGAGTACTGCCAGCATCAATATATTACTGATCGTGTTGTCAATATTGATACCCCTAATTATTAGAGTACTGCCACCATTGATATATTATTGGCAGTATTGTCAGTATGTATACTTCAATGATAAGAGTACGAATGATTCGTACTAATACTTCAACAATAACAATATTGATAGTACTAATGAAATTTGATACATGATAAGAGTACTATTATATTGATATACTATATATAATATTGTCAGTATTGATATATACATTACATATAGATATATGAACACTTGACACGATGAATTATTGACAATATAATATGAATGATGAGATTGAAATTGATTGAATATGATTGATATCGGGAAGTTATAAGTGAAGGAGCAATAAACCCTCATCTAAATACCTGATGAAATACAAATTACTGATTACTAAATATGGATAATAAATCACTGTTATTGATACTGTGGATTGTGATATGATGTATTATAAATTGAGCAATTAGTACAGATAGCCTGACATAAATATTGATGCATAGATTTTTTTTAATATGATTTACAGTATATTATTTTGCTTCTTCTTGCATTGATTTCATTTGTAAGATTTTAGTTACTTGTTGGGCTATTCAAGTCATTATGTAATTTAAATGATATCAGGTAAGGAGCCTACAGCTTAAGACTATGCACATAGTGATGGTTGTGTAGTTTATTTTAGTTTCTAGTTTATATATTATTTTGTAGTCAGTGTGACTACTGTATATATTATTTGGGACTCAATATGTAGCAAGTAACATGTAAATATTGATTATAATAATGTGAAGCATCTTTTTTGTTGTTTATTGATTCCTTATGATGCAATTATTCAACTATAAATGTTGATATTGACCTAATTTTAATGTTTGATTAATAAAATGAATGAATTGACAAGATAATAAAGATTGAAAGAAAAAGGGAAAAAAATTCTTTCACTATAGATTGTGGGGAGTGACATTAGAATTGTTATATTTTTCTTTTTGCATAATCATTATCTGATTCATATTCTTAATTTTTATTTTAGAGAAGCTTCTAGGGATGAGCCTACTTGTAGATCTATTACATATTTTTTTGGTCAATGGAAGAAGCTAACCATTGGCCCAACAAGGGCAAAACAAATTGAGAAACCTTCCACATCATAACCGGCCATGACAACCCATGCTAGTCCATATGTCTCTCCCCTATTAATAGAAACCCTCGCTTCACTTCACTTGGATCTTATAGAGACCATCCCCTTCTGTCCATACTATCCCCCACGACCATCTCAGCCAATGATCTCTTTTATGTACCCCTTACCCTCCATACTACATAAACTTTTTATTATCCACCTTCATTACAATCGCATCTAGTGTGAACATCCACATCCAGTGAGAAGATAGGGTTAGGGTAGCTCATCATCTACAAATAGACTCATGTATATAGAGCATGATCGTGATACATATGTATATAATGCTTTTTTATTATTATGTCAACATATTAAGTTTTAATAATATGAAATAATTTAATTTTTCATAAAGCTTCAAACCATCCAGGTTACCCATGCATAAGATCAGGGACTCATAAGGATCAAGTATGATTCTTCTTATGTATCTTGAAAGAAAATACCACATGAAGTTTATGATATATGGTTCCAAGAGTTTGAGGTAAATTAGTGCTACAAAAAATAAATATGCATTTTAAAACTATGATAAAAACGTTTTACGATGTGTATATCAAACAGAAATATTTTAAGTGGCTGTCTCAATATATTCACAAGATCAAAAAGACTTTTGCTAAGCCGGGCAAGTGACGTATGTGGATTGGTGAGAGTGTATTGGCTGATTTGAATAGAGCTTAGGGCAACCCAAATTATAATAGGAGGAGAGAGAGTAGAATAATAATAATAAAGCTTCTGACTATGGGGCATTCATGGAGAAGCATCATTTGCAACATGCCCAAGACGTTGAGGAGAGTGAAGAGATGGATGATGATTAGTTGTAGCTTGTCATGAGCTTCTTTTGATGTATCTTTTCATATTTCTTTCATCTAAAATACTAATTCGAAACATATGAATATATTGTTACAATTGGTTGTTTTGTTTTTGAATTGGTCGTTTTTTTGTTAAATTTCTATTTAAAATAATTTAGTTTAGTCTTATATTATTATGATATATTGATTTATTATTATGAGCTACCTAGTTTTTGTATTCATAAGATAAATAGTATGAAAGGTTAGCTTTTTTTTAAATACTTTTTGTTATAGGTTTTTTGTGAATTTTTCATTGGAATATGTTAGATACAGAGTTTTAGTCAAAAAAAAAAAAACATAAAAACATCTATTGGAACTAATTCCTAACAGAATTTCTAGCAGCTTGAATCGACTAGAATTTCAGTTTGACAAATCCAACAAAATTATCGACAGTTTAATCTGCTGATAACCAGCTTGTATAACCGTAGTTTATAATAGAATTATTCACCGGTGATTCAAACGGATATATCTGGTGGACATTCTAGTGGTTTTAGATCTTTTTACATTGATGTTTCCAAGGGATTTTCCACCAAACATTAGCTAGAAATCCATAAAAAATGTTTCCAATGAAAAATATTTCCTACAGGCTTCTTAGAGATGGTTTTAAATTTGCTGAAAATTCACCAAAAATATTATTTTTTGGCAAATTAATTCATATTTCTAGTGAATTTTCTAATAGAATGGCATGATTTTTGTATATGAAATTTGAGTTTTTTATTAAACCATTTTATTTCATTGAGGAAGTTCACTTTTCTATCATTTCACTTCATCTCATTGATGGAAAGTCATTACATTTTATTTTTCTCAAAACTAATCCATTTAATGATGATAATGAAACTCATTTTTAGAGAACAACTAGAAACTCGCTTTTTAGATTTTGAACCTTTGAACACTCCCCCTTTGATATCTTTCATCTAACAAGAATAGTTGACCCCATTTTTAGACGAAGGTCAATGCCTAATCATAGAAAATTTTAACCTTAGATACTCCTTTATAGATTTTATCTATCCAATGAAGAGAACTGTCTCATTTTTAGAGGAAGAATAGTACTGCCTTGCCAAAATAGGGTGAAAGTATTTTGTGCGGATGCAGAACTCCACGTCGCACCCTGCTCGGTACTCGGCTCGGTGCTGCTTTGTACCTCGGCTCGATACCATTTGGTACTACTGACATGACACATTCTGGTAGATCTCCGGACGGTAAACAACGTTCGGCGTCCGCACAGAATAATTTCTCCACCATAGGGATTACACACCTCACTTGTCACACACAATTATATATCATGGAAGATAATTGTTACCTCTTTTATGGAGGAAAGTTTAACTCGTAAGTCATAAGGAGGGAGAGGGTGAATGAGTAAAATATCGTAGGAATATTTTGATATTTTTTTACAGACAATAGTTTAATAAATATTTTTTAAAATGTTAAAAATATAAATGTTCTTATAATTATATACCTCAAGTTAGTGAAATTCTTGCTTTTGTGGGGAGACAATCAGCTAGCACGTTATTTAACCTCATCATTTGCAAGTTTAAGACCATTTTTCAAGAGCACTACACAAACCTATAGAATTCCATGTACCAATATTTTAAAGTCAATTATGAACACTGTTAGAGTGTAATAAAGCCTTAAAAAATAATCTTAGATAATTTTTATGAGTTTAGATATTATATTCTTTCAATAATTGTACTTTGAATGATGCAACCCTAAGGAGAGATCGACTTTACACCATGAAAGTTTAGATATTATATTTTTGTTGAACTTATAGTTTTATATCCCAAAATTTTCAAGATTTACATTATTTTTGGACTAAAAAAGATTGATGTACAAAAAAGGGTAAATTGATTTTTCACTAGAAAATTTATTTGATCAAGCATGGATCTTGATGAAAATTTTTAATTTCAAAGAGTTCAAGTGTTTGAATAAAAAAAATTCCTTAATCAACATTAGGATTATCTATACTCTTTTTTTAACAAATTTAGAACTAAAATAATTTTTTAGATTAGACAAACTCAATGTTGACAATATTGTCCCCCTCAAAAAGTCCATAAATTTGCCCTACTTCCACAAATTTGGGAGATCTTAGGATTATGTCACAAGAAGGATTACAAAAAAGATAATTTAAATCTTTATATGCCATCATCCAATGTTTATCATTGACATTAATGTTGATTCATATCATTGAAGCTAGGGTTTCCATTCCTGAATAATAATAATAATAATAATAATAATAATGATGCTTTCCTTCATCAGTAAGATTGATTCTTATCATTATTATGAGGTTGACATTTATTATTTCCATTAAGATTGATGGATTTCATCACCATTAAGGATGACACCCACCATCATAACTAAGGTTAATGCTTATTATCACCACCAAGGCAAATGTCCATCATCACCACTAAAGCTAATATTTTCCATTGACGCCAAGGTAAATTACACCATCAACACTAACACTAATGCATAACATGTATATAAGGATGACACTCACCATCAACAATAATGTTGATGCTAAACCCCTTATTTATTAGGTTAAGAGGGATATAAGGAAGGTTATATCTAAAAATATAAACATAATATGATAAGTATAAATGAACATAGACATGTTGGTAGTGTTAAAAGGTGCACATATGACTTCTTATCCCTATTGTGGCTCTTTTTATTTGATGTTGCTTCGGAAATCTCCTAAAGAATACCTTAAGTGATTCATTGGGGGGTGAGTGCCTTGGATGAGTCTTCTGGAATAAGTGTTTGATCCAAGTTCCTTGGGATAAGTGATGAGTCTTGTAGAAGAACATTTTTGTAAGATGTGGATAAACATAATAGATAGAGTCATTATGATCATAGGCTCCATAGATGTGTACTTCCTCTATATTGGACTAGAACATCCATGCAAGCCTACTAGCCTCAACTTAGGAAAATTACTAAGAGGATCAAATCTTTCTTGAGAAAGTACCTCTTAGGGAGAAGTCTTATTGAGGTGGGTCCTCCAAAAGAACTCATCAGGAATAAGCACATCCCTAATATAAAATTTTAGGTGAGAGTTCATATGTTGAAAGTTTTAGTAGAATGAAGTACTTGCTTGCAATATACTGGTCTTGAAGACTGCCCCACAAATTAAGGTTTGCCTTGGGTAAGCATTGCTATGAGTGAGAATTTCTTCATGGGCATGCCCATCAGTTGTGAACATATTTAGATTCGTATGAGTTAACTATATTGGTCTATATGAGCATGCATCCAGTTCCCCAATTCACTTGCTCCTTTGAAAGAAATCCTTATGGAAATCACCCATTATCTTGTGTATAATCAGAGAACTAACCTCTCTTGAGCACAAGTAGAGGACTCACCCACTTAGGAGATAAAAAAGGTACTCATTTAAATTTTAAAACAACACTTGGGGAGCTCACAATAAAAATACAAGCATAAAAATAAATAATGGCCATAATAATGTGTTATCTTAACTAGTCAAGTCTTATGCTGGCCAACTTCAAGTCTCGATAAGTGACATGATATCAAAAAGTTCTAGATCATAAGAACAACTCGATAATGCAATATAAGAGGTTAACTGACTAGGGTGAAGATCAACAGAATATTGGCTTTAGTTCAAGTATAAATTAGAAAGAATACTCCATGAAAGTGAACTAAAGCCCCCAAATATAAGAAATATAAGAGAGTCATGGGAACCAAAAAGAAGGAAAGGCTAAGCTTGGTAAGGCCAACTACCTATTTTAACTGAGCCACTCACCAAGTTTCATTGGTTATGAGAAACTCAACATAACTATCCTTTCTTGCTAATAAATCAACCAAAAAAAAAAAAAGAGAGGAAGTTCCCTTCATAGTACTCACTAAAGATAATAATTTTCCACATGATTTTCCTCAATTTCTAGAAAAAAATCATAATAAGTTGATTAAAGATAATTAAGGAAATAATCAATTACATGATACTAGCCCTGGAAGATAACTACCCTCTTTATGATAAGATCTGTAATGAGTAGCACATGAGTTCCTTCTAATTGGTGATGCTGGATGGTTACTCCCATAAAGGCATAATATTTAGCATAGGGCAAGGACCATCTATGGCGAATGCGAGTAAAACAAAATGCAATAAAGCCCTATATGGTGGCTCTTTGTTAGCAATAAGATCCATAATGAGTAGTGTGTGAGTCTCTTCTAACAATCGAGTCTAGGTGGTTACCCTAATGGTGATGGCAAAGGATGGCATAAGGGAAGGCCCAACTAAGGTGACACATGCTTAGTAGAAGTTATATACTCAAAAACACATCACTATGATAAATTCTTCTACCATTAGTGAGTGAACAATATTTTGGTATTTCATGATCAAGAACTTAGTTAATAGCTTCAAGAAGGTCATCTCAATCATAGGTTCTCTTTGTGAAAGCTAAGTTACAGATAGATGACTATTAACTAATAATTTATGTAGTACCATATTAATTGATAAAACCTTTTTAGTTGAGTGAGTAGAGTTATTTTTTAAAGTAACTAAGTCAGAGTATTGTCAATAAGTAGCCTCAGGGTGAGTTTCATTATATTTATTACAAAGATTTTATAGTCATATTTGTTCAGTAAAACATACCGAGTTAAAACTCGCTAAGTTCAAGTTTTCTTATTTAAACACTTATTCTTATTTAAGTGGATATTATCTCAACTACATTACTAATTTTTTTCCACTAAAATGAGTACTAATATGTTCTTTTAAACTAGTCAAGCTATCATAATATTTTACTTAACCTTAATTAATTTAAACACTTAATAGAATTTGTGAACCATTAATGAGCATATTCTATGGTGATCACTACCTTTACTAGTCATTCTTATAAAGAAATCATGTTAAAAAAATTAGAGAAAAATATATTATATCAAATCTTTTTGGGTTAATACAAATAAAAATAATAACACGACACACGAGCAAAAATTTATATTTCATTTCATTTATCAAAATTGTGTTATATAGGCCTTATAGGCCAAAAAAAGGGGGAAAGTAAGATATTACACCATGAGAGACATAATTCATTTGTCACACTCACTCCATCTGTCTCCTCTAAGAACTGAAACATAAAATGATAAAGGATTTCCTTATCTTCAAACTTGTTATCTAGATCATTAGAGTCGGCTGACCACTTATCCTCTTTCATTTTGAATTCAACTACTTGATTATCAAGTTCTTCAACTAGATGCTTTTCCTTAACTTCTCATCCTCCTTTTGAAGTGGCATCCTTCTTCATTAGCTTATGTTAGGAAGCAATCTTCATCTTTTCTAGCTCAACCTTCAAAAACTCTACTTACTTGTTAATATCCCGTATTATGACAAACTCATCTTAGAGAATAGGCTTTATTTGATATTCATCATACATGCCAATTATTATCCTCATATCCGTTGATGGTTCCATTCCATAGCAAAGATGGTTTTATAGGTAGAAGTCAACAAGCTCATTGTAGTGAATGCGAGCTCATCCTCATAAACTTCCTTCAACTCCTTTTCCTATGAGGTGGAGAATACCGCCTTTTTCATGTTAAATATCTCTCTGGAAGGATGGAGTGGGTTCTCCACTCCATTAGTGACATATGCGTTCTTTTAGCTGCCTCCCTCCAAATTACTGACTCCTCATTGCAACTCGACTCAAACTAGCTATTTGAAGAGGATAATACTTGCTTACCCTTATCATCCACAAGCTTAGGCTTGGGCTTCAAAGCCTTCTCATCCCTTATTCAAGGAAAGTATTCATTAACAGTGACCTCCTTACATATAGTAGTTTGCAAAATTGTAGCAACTATAAGAGTTAAGGTGACTTCAACCTACTTAGTTCTGATAGGCTCATTCAATCCCTCTTAAGGCTTAATTGAGTTCCCAACAACACGAATAATCATCACCTCCACTAGTGAGCAAGTGACTACCACCATCTTCTTCATGGAGGCTTATCCTTAACACTATGTAACAATTTCTTCATCGCCTCAATTGTTGGGTGAGTTGGAGCCATCTCCATCATCTTCTTTGGAGGTCACCCTTTTAAACACATGGCTGCCTCTTCTTTTATGATCCTTCCTCTATAATGTGATTATTATTAAGGAACTCCAATGGAATGAGGACTTTTCTATATGTATATCTAGGCAACTTACCCATAAAGAACATTTAAAGTTAACAATAGGGCAAGATGAAAGCTTGGTAAAAATTTAAACAAATAAAGAGTGAGCTACTTACTATAAAAGGTAACATAAATGCATCGCTCATTCACATGGTCATTAACTAGCAATGACCTTAGTCACCAAGCTTCCCATCCACATGAACACTAAGGAGAACTAAATGTTGTTATCCTTGAACACTTTGATGGTGAAAATATAGTAGAATAGTTTTATACTCCAAAAGTGTTCTCTTACTATAGATGTAAGATGAAGGTGATCATTCTTGTAATGGAGTTTGACATAATATGCATAATATCAAATAATATAAATTCAGGATTATGGCGAACTCCCTACTGCTAGGAATCATTGGTTGAGCTTGAAATAATTGTAATATATGCAGAGCTTACCTTTGAGGAAAGTGGTGAGGTGCTCATCCATAGTGGCACTTGAATATTTAGACTTTCATCCTTATAGTAGTGTCCAAAGATGTCATTATCAATGAAGCCGTCAATCACCATTAAGATTTGATAATACATAGACTTAATGAATGCTTAGTAGAATTTTCTCAAAATCACCATCTAAAGAAGAAAAATATGTGCCAGTGAATGGAAAAAAATATATATATATAGCAAAGAAAAAGGATGGACCAAGTGCATATTAAAAAGATAGTACCTTTCCTATCTAAGATAGGCGGCATTTATTAAAGGGATAGTGACTCAAATTTTGAGGCTTCAGTCATATATACAATTAATGTTAAAAACTTCACCAATATGCTCAACATCATGGAAAGATTTGCTATCTTTCCTCTAACTCTCTCTATATAGGCTTGCCCTCATAAAAAGAGCAATAAGCCATATCAATTGGAAAAATCAAAGAGTCTTCCTCAACTCACCCTACATAGCATCATCCTTGACTCGCTTGATAAAGAATCACTCCTAAGCTTAAGGCATTCCCTCACCTTCAATAGAAACTATAAAAGAAGAAGTAAAGCTTTCATCATACACTAAAAATCATATAATTTCCATGAAAAAGGCAAAAAACAAAATGAAATAAACAAAGAAACATATATATCACATAAGTGAATTAAAAAAAGTTGAAATTTGATTAGTTAGATAATTTCTTATATTACAAATTTTCTTGCATCTAAAAAGCTAGCCTACTCATCCACAAGAATAACATATATATAAAAGATCTAATAGAACCTCAAGCTACAACTCCATTCTCGATTAAGTGTCAGATGATGAAGCTCCCCCATCTATGAAGTGAATTAATCTCATCAAATTAAGGAGCTTGTGAGTCTCCACCTTTTTTACTCTCAGATCTTACACCTCCCTAAGTAGCTAGGAAGCCTTATAGCTTGCTTTGCTTGCTCTTTGAAAGTCCTTAGGTGTTCCCTAAAGCTCAATTTGAATTATACTAAGGTTCTCCTCCACCAGGATGGCTCACGCAACAAGCACACCTAATATAAGTGCCTCTTGAGTAGGGGATTCTACACCTAGGTTAGTAACTAAGGGAGAGATCTTTAGAGTCATCGTAGACATTTTTGGGCATGTAAAAATTATAGATATTAAACAAATATATATATGCATTTATGTTTTATGTTGTTATATTTCTTGAATTTAATTTCTAAGCTCTGGTTGTTGATTGAAATAACAAAGAAATGTGTAATTCTTTTGATTTAGAATCAAGGGCATTATACAACCAAAGGTCAAGATGATGTAGCTTCTATAATAGGAGTCACTACTTTTAGATTGACACTCACTATGATACATGCTTTGCATACTGTAAGGCTAAGACTTGGCAATGAGAGGACC